>CM040122.1:398344617-398662432 GCA_022559845.1 Amorphophallus konjac
AGCTGGAAGATCCGCCAGCCACTCCCACCGTCGCTGTCTGCTGGGCACGCTGAAACAAAATAAACAACGGCCGTCAGTGAAACTCCAAAATCTGAAGTTAAAAGTGCGGCACGTAACTTACCAGGAGCGACAACTCATGTTGAGCGACGGCCAGCTGCCGCCTAGTCTCTGACAGTTGGGCGGGCGAGCCGCCGATGCCACGCGTGTCCCCAGCTTGGGGAAGCCCCGCGTAACTCTCTCTCTGCCACCGCAGGAAGTCGGCAATGTCCTGCACCAGTACACCCCCTTGCTGTCCAGGGAGACGTACGGGCCAGTCCTCGAGCCTCGCCTTGCCGCGACTCTCCCTCCTGACGCGGCTCGGCTCGTCCGCACTCGCCCACTCATCGGCCAGACCCAGGGTCCTTGCCATGTCCTGCACCAAGAAAAGGGGTCCCACATCAGTCAAAAGGAACGCGTCCCCTGTCTAGGACGCGTCCATCATTTGAGTGCAACACTCGCCGTACCCTTTCCTCCTCGCGCGGCTCGCTTCAAAACCCAAAATGAATTAAAAGAGGAAGAGATCGGAGGACCTACCGGACCGTGTTCACCTCCTCCCACGCCATCGGGCCCCTCGGGTCCCTCGGGGGCCCGAAGCGGCCCTTCCTCCTCCATGGACGCCGTTCCGTGCTCGGGCGCGTCCCTCCTTGGGCGAGGAGTTCCTCGTCCCTCTCCACCTTCACCGTGGTCAGGCCCACCGAACTCCATCGATCAAAAGAGGAGGAAGACGAGAAAGGGGGCAAGCGAGTTTCGGCAGAAGGCGGGCTCGTTTGCGGGTAAGGCACGGGAGAAGAAGAACCACCCGTCGCTTTAAATTTGAAATCAAGGATTAAGACGCGTCCTCGCGCCTGGACGCGCCCAAAAGGGGGAAAAGGAAATAAAATCCCCCCGTGCAAAGCGTAGTTCCCCGCTGTTCAGGGCAAGGTCTCGCGAAGCATGCCTCAAAGGACAACTCGGTGCAAAGAAGAAAGTGTGGGAGAGAGAAAAGCACACACAACACACAAAAGCCATTTCCATTTCATATAATAGCCGAAAGTACATCATACAGTGAGAAGGGTGACGTACAAGCAACTCTCTAACTCTCACCGTCACCCTCCTGGTCATCTCCTTCCTCCCTCCTCTGACGGGGATCCCTAGGGGGCCTCCGCGACCTCTGTGAACCCTGAGAAGCCGTGCTCGCCTCTCCAGGTGGCACCATGCCAGCCTCCAAGGTACGGCGACGCTGCTCGGCCGAAGAAACTAGAAAGCTGCACACAGAAAAGGAACCGGACTGACGAAGTCGCTCCCCGCGCTCCTTCGCCCTCCGATACCGCTCCTCACTCTCCCGGAGTCTCCCCTCCGCCGTGCCAAGACTCAGCCGGAGCTTCGACACCTGGGCCACCAGAGCTCTCCTCTCGTCCCAATCCCGATATCGCTCTGCCATCCTGTACTCCCTTTCTTTCTCCATGGTCTCCCTATCCCTCTCCCTCTCTCTCTCTAGGGTCTCCCTATCCCACTCCCTCTCTCTCTCCATGGTCTCCCTATCCCTCTCCCTCTCCTCTCTCTCTCTCACCGCCTCCCTCCTCGACAGCTCGAGGGCGATCCGCAGATCCAGCACGTCACGAGGGAGCTCCTCAGCCTCCCGTCGACGCTCCTCCTCCAGCTCCGCAATTCGGGCGTCACGCTCTGCCACCCGGGCGTCGCGCTCTACCACCCAGGCATCGCGCTCCCGCTCAGCACGAACAGCACGCGTCAGGGCCTCCCGAATCTCGGCCACCTGTCAAGGCACGCATGCACCGTAAGAGAACAGTGATAGAAGGAAAGCAGCTAGAAAAGGGTCGCGGCCAAGCAAACACTCACTCGAGCCTCGCGGTCACGTTCGGCCTCCTCAGCCCGAGCCACCGCACGCCAGCTGCTCCTGGAGGGCAGAAACCTCCGGAGGAGGGCCCCGCGAACTGGAACCCGCTCCACCAGCCATCCTGGCTGCCGCTGTCTGGTGGGCCCGCTGAAACATGGGGCAAACGTCAGTCAAAGGCTAAGCATCAAAAATCCAGGTCACAAAAAAAAATGCATTGCATAGACTCACCAGGATCTCCAACTCCTGTCGGATGGCCACCAACTGTTGCCTGGCGTCCGCCAACTGGGCCCGCAGGTCGGCGATCATGGTATCACGAGCATCCTGCATTACACATAAGTTAGTATCCCATGCATATACAAATAGAAAGGTGGAGCAGTTTCATTTCACTTACCCCTGCCATACCACCCAAGGAGAGGCGGTCCCCGTACGTAGCTCGGTACCGTCTCATGTAGTCTGTGCTGTCCTGTACGTGGGACACCACTGGGACCCCGCCCTGCTGCCAGTCCTGGTACTGTGCTGGGAAGCGCGTACGCCAGTCCATGATCTTCGCCTTCCCCTTGGTCTTCCGCCCAATGCGGGCCGGCGCATCTACGTCAACCCACTCCTGGGCCAACCCCAACGTCCTCATGACCAGTCTAAGCCGCAGCGGCTCAATCTCGTTCAGGTAATGGACCCACACGTCCCGCCTGAAACGAGGAAGACCCGCTACAACCCAGGGCTGGCCAGCGTCGCCCATGCCCAGGTAGGGTCTCCACACCACCTGCATCACCATACATACATCATGTTAGTTACCATTCAGTCACACGCATAAACACAAAAAAATCATACGCATCATACCATGGCCTCGGGATACTCGCTCAGCTCCCGACGAAGTGACGCCAGCTGGTAGCCGTGGGGTGCTGCAACCACGACCGGCTTCCACTGCCGCGCCAGAGGCACGGCCCTCCTGTTCCCATGCCTAGCCCTCCCCATTGGGAAATAGTAATAGCTCCACACCTGCATCCATCATACATCATTAGTACAATAATTGCATATTTACCTGTGGGAATGTATAAATAAAATGTTTACCTAGAGGAAAGGTGCGAAGCCACTGACTGTCGTGTCCTTCTCCGAAGTCTGGGAGAGATCAGCAATCAAATGGGCAAGCAGAGCCGCTCCCCACGCGTAGTGTCCCACTCTGTCCAGATCCGCCAAGATCCCGAGGAAACGGCAGTGGATGCCATCCCCTTTCGTCCCCAGCAGAAGGCGGCCCAGGAAGAAGAAAAGGAACCTCCGAAGGTCTAGATCCACCAGCTCCCTCTCGCTCGGATCCTGGGTGAAAGCTGCACGAGCATCCCCCTCCAGTCGAGCCAAGAACTCCGCTCCAGTCTCGCTAACCCGCTGGCGCGGGTCGACGAATCCGAGCGCCTCCATGATCTCCACTCGGCCAACTACCCTGCTGTCCCTGTCAGTCACGCTCGTCTCTAACCACAGCAGGTCCAGGGCACTCTCTCGGTAGTCGGGGTAGGTGACCCCGCTCACCGCCTCTCCGTCCACCCGTAGCCCGGTGATCCGAGCCACATCCTCCAGTGTCGGCACCATGTGCCCCCAGGGCATCAGAAACGCCCGGCTCGGTGCGTGCCACCGCTCCCTCAATGCCTGGATAAGAGGAAGGTCGAGCCGAAAGGGCTCGATCCTAAGGAAAGCTCCAAAGCCCATGGCGTCCACACGCGCCCTCTGGAAATCCGGCAGCCCGCGGTATGCTGCCACCACTAGGGACCAGCTGATCCGGCCCTTCATCACGCCCTGCAAACCACAAAACCAACAAAGAACACATCAGCATCATGAACAGTAATAAATAATAACAATGTATATATACTACTTATTCTTTTATTTTATTTTTACTTTTTTTAAAATAAAAAATAATATTTTTATTTTCTTGTGGAGGCGTCCAGGCCCCTGGACGCCTCCTCTTCTTTTGTTTTATTTTTAGAAAAAGAAAAACAAAACCAAAACAAAAAAAATATATTAATAATATATATATTATAATGGAGGCGTCCTAGAGCCAGGACGCCTCCTTATTTTTATTATATTTCTATTACTTTTCATAAATAAAAAGAAAAAGAAAATATGGAGGCGTCCAGGCCCCTGGACGCCTCCTTCCCTCACTACCTGGCCTTCCCTCACAGCCTCTCGCACGCCCGTTTTAGCCTATTGAACCACAGAGTTAGAATTCCGAAGTACTTACCGGGTCGTGATCGTCCTCTCCAGCGTCACCAGCATCCGCAGCAGCCTCCGCGGCCAGGAGAGGCACCTCCATCCCCTCCTCCGCAGCAATCTCCTCTGCTGCAGCCTCCTCGGCATCATCCCTCAACCTCCTCGCACGACGAGCCAGTCGTTTCCGCTTGGCTCGATCCTCCTCGCTCCATGGGGACTAGGAATAGGTCGTCTAGGGTGACTGGGTCGTCAGATTGAATAGTAAATGAGCAAAAGGGGGGGGGCAGCCCTTATAAATAGGGGTTACCTTCTTTGGGGCGTCCAGGCGCCTGGACGCCCCATAATTTTTATTTTTTTCAAAATTCAAAAAATTTTGGGGCGTCCAGGCGCCTGGACGCCCCCAAAACAAAAAAAATAAATAAATAAATAAAATTTGGGGCGTCCAGGTCCCTGGACGCCCCCAAAACAAAAAATAAAATAAAAATAAAATAAAAATTAGGGGCGTCCAGGCCCCTGGACGCCCCCACAATAAAAAAAAAATTTTCAAAAAAAAATATTTATATATAATAAAAGTAAAAAAAGATAAGAATATGTATATAATCCAAACAAAATAAAAAACACAAAGAAAAAGAAAAACCATAAAAAAGATAATAATTAAGGGGACGGGGGTCCAAAACATCCAAATGCCAGATTTTATTCCATCAAAAAAGCAGAGTGAACTACATCAGGGGTTTAGGCACCTTAGACCTTAACTTCCCCAGTTTGGTTACATAAGCCCTCCACGGCTCGCATTCCTCCACCACGTGCGCTAAGGCCTTTCCCGCAACACTTGTCTTCCAGGGAGCTTTAATGGCCTTCGCTTCCTTCGCGTCCGCTTCAGTGCCCAACTCCGTTTTCTTCAAAGGAACAATGCCAGTCAGTGGCGGGAACGAATGGCGTGGGATGCCAATCTGGAGGCAGCACCGATGCGCATTATAAAGGACGAACTCGGTCGTGCCGATCAGTTGAAGATCAACTTCGGGAGAAGACCTCATGAGGAGATCTAGCGAAAGCAAACATGCCGGTGCGCAAGTAAAGAAGCCTTGTGTCACGGTGCGGAAGTGAGACCGCCAGTCTTTACGTTTCTTCAGCCACGGAACGCGGTTCATTACGGTACCACCGAAGCCTAACACGTCGGCTATGTGATGAAGAGGGCTTTGTTGGAAGAGCTTCGAAGCAGTTGGCATTCCCTCGCGGTGGTCGAATTTGAAATGCAAATCCAGCCAGCAATTCAAGACAAGTGCGCAACCAAAAGGAGGCTTACCCATGCTCGAGGCAGTAAGGCCACTATACAGGTAGGCAAGGACAGCAGGTCCCACCCTTTTTCCACGCCAGATCCCGCAGATAGCACTCAGTTGGTCTTCCTCCACTATGTTGTCGGTATGAGGGAACAAGAGAGCACCCGCCAGACAGATAGTGAACCCCTTCATGATTCCCTTCAAATAGTAATCGTCTGGTGACCCTCTCAGGGCGTCCATGACCCACTCCGCAAGCTTTTGGAGATCGATCCCCTTTTGAGTACGGACCTTTCTGGCTGCGTCGGGCGGCATGAAGCTCCCAAGAACGCTTTCGGAAGTCACCCGTGTCAGCATCCGCATAGCCTTCACCTTCCCGTCACTCTTGAATTTCTTCAATCCGAGCAGAAGTTCCACCTCCTCGAGGAGGATGGTCACCTCGAAGGTCGGGAAAATAAAAGTGTGGGTCTGGGGATGCCAGATCTCCACTAGCGCGCCCATAGCCGCCCAGTCCATACGAATCTTCTCGTAATGTTTGGCGTGAATAAGGAGCCCCTGCAGATGCCACTTCGAGAGTATGGCCCTCATGCCAATGGAGATATTGGAAGTCAGCCTTGAAAGTCATGGCAGCTTGGAAAACTTCCTCGGGCCTGGGAAGAGTGGATATGGCTGGAAGAAGAAAGAAGAAGAAATGAAGGAAGTAAGAAGAAAGTTCACATGGAGAATCTGAAAAGAGTCGGCTTACCATATGCGACATGATCGTCCCACTCAAATGACCCTCGAGGTCGGAGAGTCGCCTGATCTCGCTGCTAGGCCTGCTCCTCTTCATAACGCGGGAAGACTCTCCTTCCATCCTGAAAATCTCTAGATTCTCCTCTCCTTCCTCTCCTGAGCTTCCAAAACCCACCTTGGTGCATTTGAAAAGGGAGTTCTTATAGGAAGGGAAGGGTGCTACAGGACAGAACATGTCACATCAGTGGTCATTGTCAAGATTTTGTCTGGATCTCCTTTGAACTGTGGTGCGATTCTGCTGTGATTCTGCTACTTTCTGATGTTGCTAACCTTTGCTAGTCTGCACAGGTTTTACTAACGGACATCTTTGTCCTATCTCCTGTCCCACCTTTCATTGGTTGGTCCCACCATGTCATGCATCATAGTATATGATACCTACGCTACTAGAACATGTCAAGGACCTTGCGGCCCGAGCGAATCTGGGATTTGAGTTCCCCTTCAACAAAAACGGTGATGATCCCGGAAGAGTTTGGGTTGTACGGATAGGCCGTTAATTTGTGGTAGCATGGGGACGACGGTTCCATTCAGTGAGTTGGTGCGCGGATAAACGGGCCCCAGCCCAGTATCAGCTCACCGGGTCGGTATCCTGACCCGTTTTTCACAAGTTGACAATATTATCCTTGGCTATTTTCTATTTTAGTTTGTCTTAAATTTTTCTTTAAACCCAGCATGCATTCATATAGGACTTTGATTTATTGCGGAAGATCATTCAAGTGATTCGATTGTGAAAGCCGTTGTGCTCCAATTCCCACAAATATGAGATATTCCACTCCGAATGAAATACTGAGTTTCCTTGAGACAGCCCTACGCTGCTCTTCCAAAGGAGACCCTTGTTTGGACAGACCCTTAGATATTCCTTTACCTTTTTTGACCCACCTTGGCCGCAGCACTTTCACATTGGCTGGTAACCGCTCCCCAAAGGTGAAACCTCCGATTTATGACCCAGGTACTTCCACACCGAGAAGTTGGTCTCCTTTTGTTTCGTGCCTGAGCGCACATCTCACCCTCCCTTATTTGATCTCCATCCAAGCAATCATCAATATTTGAAAGACCTCCTTCAGGGTCGCCTCATTGAAACTCCAGGAAAGATTCCAAACAGTAACGTCAAAAGCGTGTCTCATCACACCTTGGCATCAACTTATCAGTCCGCTCCCACTTCACTCCACTCCACTTCCACTACGTGTCGCTCCCTTGCAAAGCAGACGCCAAGGCGGGGCAGCTGTAGACACGCCATTCCTGACGTCTCCTGAGAAAGTCTCATATTACTATACAACACCCCGCGACGGCTTACGCGTTTTGAATCACTTGAGTGCTTCCTTTTCTTGAGTCTTCTTCCGCCCTTTTCGGCATCCGGAATCGTCTCGTCACGGCATTCGGACGGCATCAACACCAGTCGAACGCATCAAAAGGTTCAAGAACCAAGAAGGGTGTCTGCCGGGCGCCCGCCGACGCCTGATCTAAGGACCCGGGTGGGTCTTAATGGGGGCGTCCAGGCCCCTGGACGCCCCCATATTTTTAATTTAATTTATTTATTTTTCTTAGGGCTTAAACTAAATAAAAAATATATAAATTAATGGAGGCGTCCAGGACCCTGGACGCCTCCATAAAAACAAAAAAATAAAAAATAAGTATAAAATGCCAGTTGGCATACAAAAACAAAAAAATAAATAAAAATATATATATATTAATGGAGGCGTCCAGGCCTCTGGACGCCTCCATAAAAACAAATAAAAAAATCAAAAATGCCAGCCCTATCATAAAAAGACAAACAAAAAATAAAATAATATAATTTTGGAGGCGTCCAGGCCCCTGGACGCCTCCATCAACTCTCTCACGGGCGCCGGCCACCCAACGACGGTTTGTCGTGTGTGAAAAAATCCAAAATATAGAGACGTCCGGTCAGCTGGATGCGCCCATTTCTGAATCACGAGGCACCACTCACAAAACCACGCGTTGTGCGAAACCACGTGCGGCCGTTGTCGGCTTTCGGTGGACCTGCTTGAGGCGTCCGGGACTCTGGACGCCTCCACAAAAGTATTCCAAAAAAATATATAAAAATGGAATAAAATATTATTTCGGCCCTAATGGAGGTGTCCAGGGTCCTGGACGCCTCCACCCTCCGGAGCTCTATAAATAGAGGCCCACCCCCTCAGTTCTGGAGGAGCTTCTAAGTGATCCGATAGGCTGCCGGAGCCCAGAGGCTACGGAGTCATTTTCTAACCCGTGGGTTCTTTTGTAGGTGGAGGTTCTGCCGGCTTCTCGGGTGCTCACGCTCGCGAGAGGAAGGTCGTCTTCATCCACCGCGCTTCCACGTCGTCCCCACGCTGCCGGAGCTCCGCCGGATTTCACCCTCGGCTCACCCAATAAGCCGTTTCTTCCCCTTTTTCTCCATAGTTCTTTACATTCACCATATTGCATCCTCTATCCCCCTTCACAAGGGCGCCTCTTCTCTTATACTTCTTGCATCCACCATCTCATTTTCCTCCTACTCGAGTCCGAGAGGGGTTTAAAAGATAACACCAACCAGGTGTGTGTCTTGCCATCATTTCGTTATTTTTATCGCAATGATTTGAATACTACACCTCCATCTTTCTAATCCACTTGTCATTTATTTGTCGTTGTTTTGCAAGGGTACCCAAGGAAAGCCCTCTCCGTCGGCCGGCCGGAAGGAGAGGAAGAAGCAACCCGCCATCTCCCGCTCTTGAGGTAGGCGCGATCACTTTCTTATTTTGGGGTCTTTCGGCCCCTGGCGATCACATCTTTTCATCGAGGCCGCGGCGAGTCACTTCCCCAATGGCCGTTTAAATTTCTGTTCTCATATTCTCTTTATATCCTGTTATATTTTGCTCATATCATCGAGGCCGCGGCGAGTCACTTCCCCAATGGCCGTTTAAATTTCTGTTTCCTATATTCTCTTTATATTTTGTTATATTCT
The DNA here is from genome assembly GCA_022559845.1 of Amorphophallus konjac. Classification (NCBI taxonomy): domain Eukaryota; kingdom Viridiplantae; phylum Streptophyta; class Magnoliopsida; order Alismatales; family Araceae; genus Amorphophallus; species Amorphophallus konjac. Next base: position 398,353,688 of record CM040122.1, read on the forward strand.
GCTTACATCATCGAGGCCGCGGCGAGTCACTTCCCCAATGGCCGTTTAAATTTCCGTTCTTATATTCTCTTTATATTCTGTTATATTCTGCTCCTATCATCGAGGCCGCGGCGAGTCACTTCCCCAATGGCCGTTTAAATTCCCGCACTTTGTATTCTCTTCATATTCTGTCATCTTATTACCTGCTCATATTCTCGAGGCCGCGGCGAGTCACTTCCCCAATGGCCGTTTCAATTCTTGTTATTTAATTTTTGCACCATTCCCGTCCCCCCGAGGTCGCGGCGAGTCACTTCCCGCTATGGCCGTTTGAACCCCATATCTTGCTATATTATACTTGTCCCGCTCGCCCCGCCGGAGCAATCTCCCGTGGTGGCCCCTTCTCTCTTCTCTATCATCTCTGTGTTGCAGCAAAACAAGCAAACAAACAAAAAAAGAAGGAGCCTGCGCGCTCTCCGCTTCCTCTTCCCCGCTCTTCCCCGAACCGCCTGACGTCGCTCACAGGTGGGTCCTTATGGGGGCGTCCAGGCCCCTGGACGCCCCCATTCTTTTAATTTATTTTTTCACAGGCCAAAACTAAATAAAAAATAGTATATTAATGGAGGCATCCAGGCCCATGGACGCCTCCACAAAAACAAGTATAAAAAATATAAAATGCCAGCTTTGGAATAAAAATAAAACAAAAAATAAAAAATAATATATTAATGGAGGCGTCCAGGCCCCTGGACGCCTCCATAAAAACAAGTATAAAAATTAATATGCCAGCTTTGGCATAAAAACAAAACACAAAAATAAAAATAATATATTTATGGAGGCGTCCAGGCCCCTGGACGCCTCCATCAACTCCCTCACAGGCGCCCCCCACCGAACGACGATTTGTCGTGTGTGAAAAAATCCAAATTATGGAGACGTCCAGCCAGCTGGACGCGCCCATTTCTGAATCACGAGGCGCCGCTCACAAAATCACGCGTTGTGCCAAACCACGTGCGGCCGTCGGTAGTGTTCGGTGGACCTGTTGGGGGCGTCCGGGGCCCTGGACGCCTCCACAAAATTATTTCAAAAAAATAAATAAAAATAGAATAAAATATCTTTTTTGCCCTGATGGAGGTGTCCAGGGTCCTGGACGCCTCCACCCTCCGGAGCCCTATAAATAGAGACCCACCCCCTCAGTTCTGGAGGAGCTTCTAAGAGATCCGATAGGCTGCCAGAGCCCAGAGGCTACAGAGTCATTTCTAACCCATGGGGTCTTTTGTAGGTGGAGGTTCTGCCGGCTTCTCGGGTGCCCACGCTCGCAAGAGGAAGGTCGTCTTCATCCACCGCGCTTCCACGTCGTCCCTACGCTGCCGGAGCTCCGCCGGATCTCACCCTCGGCTCCTCCAATAAGCCTTTTCTTCCCCTTTTTCTCCATAGTTCTTTACATTCATCATACTGCATCCTCTATCTCCCTACATAAGGGCGCTGCCTCTTGCATACTTCTTGCATTCATCATCGCATTTTCCTCCTACTCGAGTCCGAGAGGGGTTTAAAACCACACCAACCAGGTGTGTGTCAGGTCACGATCTCGTTACTTTTATTGCAAGGAATTGTTACTACACTGCCATTTTCTAATTTCGTTCGTTTATTGTCTACTATTTTACAAGGGTAACCAAGGAAAGCCCTCTCCGTCGGCCGGCCGAAGGGGGAGGAAGAAGCAACCCGCCATCTCCCGCTCTTGAGGTAGGCGCGATCACTTTCTTTATTTTGGGGTCTTTTGGCCCCTGGCGATCACATCTTGTTCTCGAGGCCGCGGCGAGTCACTTCCCCAATGGCCGTTTAAATTTCCGTTCTTATATTCTCTTTATATTCTGTTATATTCTGCTCATATTCTCGAGGCCGCGGCGAGTCACTTCCCCAATGGCCGTTTAAATTCCCGTTCTTATATGTTATATTCTTATCTATTCATAATCTCGAGGCCGCGGCGAGTCACTTCCCCAATGGCCGTTTAAATTTCCGTTCTTATATTCTCTTTATATTCTGTTATATTCTGCTCATATTCTCGAGGCCGCGGCGAGTCACTTCCCCAATGGCCGTTTAAATTTCCGTTCTTATATGTTATATTCTTATCTATTCATATTCTCGAGGCCGCGGCGAGTCACTTCCCCAATGACCGTTTCAATTCTTGCTATTTAATTTCTGCACCATTCCCGTCCCCCCGAGGCCGCGGCGAGTCACTTCCCGCTATGGCCGTTTAACCCCCATATCTTGCTATATTACATTTGTCCCGCTCGCCCCGCCGGAGCAATCTCCCGTGGTGGCCCCTTCTCTCTTCTCTTATTTCTGTGTTGCAGCAAACAAAAGAGGAGCCCGCACGCTCCGCGTCTTCTCCGCTTCCCCGAACCGCGTGACGTCGCTCACACTAAGGTATGCATGGCACACATTCGGATGTCCTGGACCACCTTGCATATGATTGGGTCGGACTAACCGTAGGGTTGTTTAGGGTCATGTGTGCATCCGTGTGTTTTTCTTTTTGCTAAGCATGTTATGAGTCTGCATGACGACGTCCGTCGTCACATTGAGGCCAGCAATGCACGGTATAAGGAGCTAGCCGATGTCCATAGACACCACCGTGAGTTCCAAGAGGGTGAATATGTCATGATCAGGGTAAGACCTGAACGGTTTCCCTCTGGAACCGTAAAGAAATTGCAAGCTCACGGAGATGGTCCATTTAGAGTGTTGAAACGCGTTGGATCCAATGCGTATGTTGTGGACCTGCCCGAGGAATATGGTATAAACTCAACTTTGAATGTGTCGGATCTGGTTGGATATAGGGACCTAGCGGTGATCCCTAGTGAGCCTTTCAAGCCATCTCCTCCAATTGTGAGTGATCCCTCACCTGAGTGTCCACCACCAGCCCCATTTCCACGCCAGTGAGAGCATATAGATCATATACTGGATGAGCAGGTGACTGTTACCAGGAGTGGATCCTACCCGCGCTACCTAGTGCGATGGAGAGGGCGACCCGCCACCGAGGATACTTGGATCATCTGTGGAGAGTTGCAGAGGCTAGATCCGGATCTACTGGAGTGCTACCAGAGCGATGCAGACCCTTACTCGATAGGGTCGAGTTTCTCCCACCCGGGGAGAATTGGTGCGGACACCAGAGCGATCGAGAAGCACGAACCGACGAGCCGTCGGTACCGTACGCGAAGCACCACTCGAGCTACATCGGCTTCCATCTGGCTCGGAGATAGTCTGGAGACTCCCCCTTGAGTCTTAGTATTTATCATATTTACTGGGATTTTATTTGTGTGTAACATGTGTTTATTTGGCTTTATTCGGATTGTAATTCGAATTGTAAAATGGGTTTATTTGTCATTTGGGACCACCTGGGTCCCGCGGGCCCCCCATCCCTTCTCCCATTGATCCACCTCAGCTCTTGGGCCCATGTGGGGTCAGTCAACCCTCCAAGGTGGGCTTCTAGAAGGGTTGGACCAAGGGGGGACAAAGGGTAACAAAATTCAAAATTTGGAACACATAAGTCAAGGGGGTGCCCCATGTATAATATAGTTTATTAGGATTGAAATCTTATTTTATTTGTTCCAAACCACATGGGAGAAATAAATTGTGGACTCCCTCTTTTACCCCCCACCAATCCTAGATCTAGGGATAGAACTAGTCTTTTTGTATTTTCTATAAGAACCTTGTATTTTCATTTTGAGTAGAATTAATGCAAAGAAATTCAGATATTTTGTTCCAAAGGCAAGGGCCGCCCCCTATCTCTCTCCTCTCTCCCCCTTCTGCAGCTGGGAAGGCTATGTTTCTGAGGTGAGATGCCTCCTATATTGGTTCATGAGATCGCCATCGTCGCCGCCATCGCCATCGTGTCGCCGTCGCACCACCGCCACCGTCACCGGAGTTCTGTCCACTCAGGACAGCCCCTTGATCTCGGATTTATTGCTCTCATCCACGAGATCTTATGGAGCCCAAACTTTCAGGGAAAGTTCATTTCTGTCCGGCCATATCTAAAACAGAGATCAGTCCGGTTCTAAAATTCCCCATCAGAAGCACAGGCACAACAAATTTTCTGGAGTGATAGAGGGTCGAAGGACTTTGATTCAGCGTTCCAACGACGCTGGTTTCGTGTCGATCCGACATCGGTGCTGATCGCAGCAACAAATCTCGTCGGGTCGCGCGCTGTAAAACAGAGGTTGTAGATCCGTGGCCAGCACTTCCGACAAGTGGAGATCGGAGCCGCCCGGCCTCTGACCGGTGTTCCAGTCTGACCGCCATCCAGGGAAACGTGCCACCAGGTGTCACCATCACAGCGGGACCCACCCCATCAGGTCCGGAGGACTGAGCAGCACGTGGCCCCACGAACCCACAGATTGCGCCGTCTGGACAGCACTAAAACGCGAATTTTGGCACCGTCGGAGCGACATCAAGATGCTGCCCGTCAACCCACTTCCCGATACTCCCGGGCCCCACATGTGACAATGTTACCTCCCTACGTGGAGTGGGTCGAAACATTTGTACCGCTGTATATTTGTTAACCGAGAGTACGGATTTGGCCGGGGTTGTCTTCCCCACGCCGGGAGCGTGGAGGTACGGTCGTAACTTCTTGGCATTCATTTGCTAGTTTAGTATATGGTCATATGCCGCTGTGAGTGCGTTAGGATTCTAGCCTGTGAGTTCATGTCACCACTGTGAGCGAGAGAGTGACCCGTCTCGTGGCTCGATCCGAGCATGGAAGTGAGTCGACCACCCTTGAATCTGCCGGTTTCTCAACCGCGCGGATCCACGTTTCCCCTCGCTTGGGACGATGAGTGAGCTTACGTTTCTGTTAGCGACATATAGCCCATAGAAACTCTTAGTGTCGGGCCAAAGTGTCTCCATTGTTGTATGTTACTGGTCGCATCCGCATTTAGAGTTTGAGGTCCGCATCACTTAGAGTCGGTCCTCGTGTCCGTCCCGCATCACCCTACCGGCACGCTTCAATGCATCCCTGCCGGCACACCCTCTAGCCTACCTTGCCCGGCACACCTTTGGCTTACCCCTGCTGGCACACTTCAGCGCATTCTATCCCGGCACACCCTGCCTGCGCCTGCCGGCACGCTCCAATACACCTCCACCCGGCACACCCTTGGGCCACCTCCACCCGGTGCACCCAACTAGCCTCTATCTGGTGCACCCTCAGCTTGTTTTTAGCCCGGTGTTTTCCTGCTCGTTGACTTCCGTGTATTTCGGAGTTTTCAAAAAGGTGCTACTGCATATCCGCACACCTTGACTTGTCGGGTCACTCCACTCCTTATGGGCGTGTACCCCTTACACCCCCCAGCTCTAGGGTCTGGGGGAGATGCTGCCGAATTTTTACCAGAATTAGCATAATAACAATAATAATAAAAGAAAAGTAATAATGCAAAAAAGGAACAACAAATAAATAGAATAAACACCAATGAAATGGTTTCGCCAAAATAACAAAGAACCACGGAGATCCCGAATAACCGAACACACGTATCATTACGACGGACTGCCGAACATAACCATGAACATGCCCCACGTGAATAAAAGAAAACCAAATCAAAACCTTACGCCTGCATTTCACGAGTAAAAGGAACTCCTCACATGATTCTCATGAATAGAGGGACCCTCCCCGACCCAGCCACAGCTGCACCAACCCTCAAACCGGCCTAACCTTCCCCGGTGCACTGCCCAACACCCTTATCCGGTGCGCTCCCATCGCCCTTACCCGGCACACTTCAGCTGCTTCGACCTTGGCCAACTGGCCCTTCACACATCTCATATGAGCATAGACCTTGGTAGACCTTGCCCTCTACACATTCCCAATGTGCATGAACCTTGGCCAACTGGCCCTTCACACATCTCATATGTGCATAGACCTTGACAGACCTTGCCCTCTACACATTCCCAATGTGCATAAACCTTTGTTCTTCACAACACAAACATACTTAGACCTTACCCAACATGCATAGACCTCAAGCCCAAACATGCTCAGACTTTCCCTAGCATGCATAGACCTCAAGCCCCAACATGCTCAGAGCTCGCCCGGCACACTTTAACCTCTTCCTAGCCCGGCACACCCCGACGGTCTCCACTGGTGCACCCCCGCCTGCTTCGCCCGGCATGCCCATGGCTCATCCCTGCCGGCACACCCTTCAGCCCCCTTGCCCGGCACACTCTTCAGCCCCTTTACCCGACGCACCCCGCCCGCCTAGCCCGGCACGCTTCCTGGCCTTGTTTGCCCGGTACGCTCTCTTGGCCTCCTCCAATACACTCCCGGTACGCCTAAAATGCAATAGTATAATAAAAAAATAGAATAGAATAGAATAATAATAATAATAATAATAAAACAAAAAAAGGGATATAATGCACAGGCAATAAAAGAAGAATCAATGAGCAACATAAAAAAATAAATAAATAATAATAAAAATAAATAATGATAATAATAATGAATAGAACGACATGGCTCTCGTCATCCCCGGATCCTTTGCATGGGAATATTGATAAGACCTTCATGGGTCGCGTTTGGACCTCGGGTTCGTCCCAAACATGGTCATTGCCTGAACCATGTCCTGGGCCTATAGCCCGCTATGCTTGAACATGTCTCTGTTTTGGGATCTAATCCCGGGACATTTTCCCGCTGCCCTTTGGCACCGAAAATATTGATGATGCCCACGCAAGCCTTGCTTCGACCGCGGAGGCCTCCCCCAGTATGGTCTCGGCTAGATCTTGCACCGGGCCGATAAACTCACTGATTTCTAACGACTCTGACCGGGACTTAACTGAATGTTCCCCGTTCCTCTGAATAATAAATTTACCGTACCCTGGCATACATACGCTCTAGTTTTCCCGTGATGACTACGCTATTCTCAAGTCGGACACTCGTCCGAACATTAAATGGTCAACACGTGACCGATATGATCTCAAATACTTTCTTTACACCCTCGTACGACGACTTCAGTGCTTCCTAACATATTTCTTCATACAATTAATTTTTTGGCCATGATGCCCTTATTCTCGGCGATTAATCAAGGGTGTTCCCCTCTCCGAGGGGATGTAAATAACGTCGTGACCTTTATGACGCGGCGGATTTTGGTCCTGACCTGAACTGCACAATTATCTGATTAGTCAGATCGCGCGCACCAAGGGCTCTGTGAAGCCCGAATAAATCGTCACTCTGTGACTGGCACGCCCACGCACTTAATAAACGAATAAACCAATAAACAAACCCAATAAACAAAATAACTAAATTATTTTTAAAAAGTGCATCCACAGACCCCAAATGTGCGCTCCGCCACGTTTCTCAATTGGGCATGGCGATGATTGAATTTTTCCTTCTTATTTTCGTAAGGCACATTGACACGACCACAGAATTAAGCAAGATGGTACTTCTTTTTTTTTAATTAATGGTCACATACTGAAGTTTGTGCCAGGCATTTATATATTAAAAACGGAAGGTTGTACAACATCACCGGGGCATACCCCTGCAAGAGCAAAAGGAGGGGAAGCAGAGCCCCAACCTACAGACGCAGTGAGACTAAGCCCATCTGATCAGTAATCAGCGACCCAAAGCATGCCCTTGGTAGATCAGTAGGGGAATGAAAACTGTGTTGTGCTTGCTGTGGCAGGCAAACGATGCTAAGGCATCCGCGACCCGGTTAGCTTCACGGTAGACATGATACTTCACTCCCCTATACGGAGCCAAGAAAGATGAAGAATTTTCGTATCTAGAATCAACCAAATAATACTTCCCCGGTGGTACAGAGAAATCTCCTTCATCTAAGGCCCACTTTGGCACCCACATATCAGCAGTCGATCCTTCCCATCCTGCACACACATACTGGAAAAGCATATCAAATGATACAACAACCATTACATTTTGTGTAATGCATTACTTACGGTTGCGGAATCGGTCATGCTCTGAAATTGGTACGTTTGCAGGAATGTGTGTGCCATCTATGGCACCGATGACATCCTACCACAAAATGGCGTTGGTAAGTTTAAGGTACCAATGTAGTGGGGAGGAATGACTAAGTCAAAAGATCTCACCTTAAAATAAGGGTAGAAGCGTTCTTTGCCACGAATGTAGGGATGACACTCGTGAGCTTGTGTAGGTGTGGGTAGTTGAATATATTCTTCCTTCAAATGGTTGATGGCAATGATGACTTCATTTACATACTTACTGATTTTTTGAGAAGAATGTTGAAAGTGCTCACACAAAGCACCACTATACACCCCATGACCAGTGGCATATAAGAATATACCCAACTGTTCAGCAGCAGTCACATATTTTGAATCCTTTAATAAACCACGACCTACCAAGATGTCAGTCAATCTTGTAAACATAGTTGGGTGCATCCTGAACACTTTGTAACATCTCTGCTCATGTCCATTGATAATATCCATCACCCACATTTGACCTGCGTAGACTAATGAATGCATGCGTCAACGAATAGGTGGCGGCATTTCCTCATCTTCCACTTGGTCAAGAATGGCCTCCTCAATGCTGTTGAACATGTCATCGTCCTCCAAGAGAAACTCCAATAGAATGTGATCAATATCTACACATCACACCAAGCATTTCCATCACCATTACAACAAGATGAATTGATGAAGTCATTATCCATTAATAAAATGACTAGTACATGGTTTAATAACACCGATTGTAAAAAAGTTAGTACAGAATAGAGAAATAGTACTTGTGAATAAGCATAGTCTATGAAGTCCCCACCTTAAACAACCCAAGTAGAAGAGTAACTAATACAAACAAGAGCAACACTATAAGAATACTCAACAAGACAACAACAGTACAAGACACATTAGACATTTGTGTCCTCTATTGTAACAGTGACTGGTTCCTTGCATGATAAGGTGACATAGGATTTGCAGGAGACGCAGGCATTGGCCTTGTAATTACTTGAGACCGATCATCAATATGTGTATGCCCGTTGTTGTCATACCCATTTATAGCCTTATGTGATTCCTCTAGTGAGTGAAAACCCTTGTAACGAGCTCTAGGATATCCATTGACCTGGGTAAAACATTCAGGCCAGCTGTAATATACACCGGGTTCTCGTCCAACCCACACTACATAGCAATGATATCTTCCCATTTTTTGAACTTCAATTGCCTGCATGTAAGATTTTATGAAAGACAATAGATGCGACTATGATATCATATGCGGAATTTTAATGATAAGGTCCACTCCATAGGATAAGTATGTAGAAGGGAAAGCAAATAAGTTTAAAATTACACCGCATGATAAAGTGGGGTTGGGGTTTAAAGCAAATAGTCCAAGTGCATGAAGAAAATTTATATCATGTGAACTAGCACCCAGTCAATCCTGTATTCTTCGGGTAGCTCCATAAATAATTTTTTATTTATTGGATCCTTGAATAAATCCACTGCTTTGAGGTACATGTTCCGATCAAGGTTTGGATCTACCTTGAGTATGTCGATGCATGCTCGCATGGAAGGGGTGTCATCGGCCATGTGGAGGGAAGGTGTACGCTCCCCTCGTAAGAGCCTCACCAACTCACTCCTATCGCGCGTAGCGCCCGCAAAATTGTTCAATGCCTCATCTCTGATCTTCTTTTGATGACTCTTCCTTCCAGAGTTAGGTGTGCTCTTGGCCGGTGTAGAAGTTCCTTCATCGTCCACATCCCTACTCATAGGAGGTGTGTTAACTGCAGGTCTTGAAGGTTGTGCGAATTGAGACACATTCATAGTGTCAGTAATGTTATCAATTTCACCAACATCAAACGCACCACCTAAAGTAGTCAAAAAATCATTTACATGCACTTCCATAGGTTGCATTATTTGTCGGGGACGTGTAACTTCGGAGTCCCACCCCCTTGCACAGCTTTTTCTACAAAGATAGTCCATCTCACGTAGGAAGAGAAATGGTTTACCTCTAATTAACTTAAACTCCGGTCGACTCTGATAAAAAGTAGGATTTGGAGAGGTCATTCTGTGAAAACAAATAGCTGAGATATATAAACTGGATGGTTATTCACACAAGTCATACAATACCTGAATTAATTCATCCCATGCCCCTTCATATCCAGGAATAGGCACATTGTTGACATTGTCCCACCCCCAACCACTTTTATTGCGCAACTCATCAACAATACCATAAATCTTTCTAATTGTCTTCCAATTATTATTTAATTGTTGACGGTCGTAGTTCAGGTTACACGATCAATTAAACATCGGGACCATCTCAGTCCAACAATGAGGCTTGAACATACAGAATTGCAATTATTGTTATCATATTGCTCAATCAACAATTGAAGGAGAATCCTATCCTAAGCCGTAGTCCAATTCTGCACACGGGCCTTAACTCTACCGGTTCCAGAGTCATTTTGAATTGATCCTAATATTAGTAAATAAATCATAAATAGTACTTTAGTGTCACACTAGTGTGGACATATCACAAGAATTTTGAGAACAACAAGTATGGTATAACACTTCTACCATGGGTTGTTGATGGAACTTACCAGAGGTAGACATAGTTAATGTCCTCTTCCTCTTCAAGCTGGTTAAATACCCAATGAGATAAAAACATGAAAAAAATAGATATGAGAATGTGAACACAACAATGAGAACCATCGATATCTTGTAATCAACAGGCGTAATTATCTGAATGATAATAAACATGCATATATTTTATAAAATCAGAAAGTAGGATATGTTGCCACCGATATTCCCCATGTTTTACCGATCCTAATGCAGTGGTTTTCGAAGCCTTAATAAACAGAAACCTTTTCAGATCTATGTCAAAATTGAGAATACACAAATTTCTTAGTTAATAAAATACTATCTAGTATACATATGCTATAATATCAGGATTTGAAACATACCTGGGTATTGATTAATTTCATCAAATATATATATGTAACAACTGTGTGAGCTCATGTTTCCTCTAAAGGACCTTTTTCATATAAATATATATACATCTATGAAATTACCTACAACAAGAAAATGACCATTCAAATATCTCAAAGAATCTAAGCTGCGGTATATCATGTATCATAGAAACAGAGCCTTCTGCAACATATAGCTAAAATCTTTACTAAAAGGAAAGAAGGAAAACAGACATCTGCCATCCAATTCTCAAACATAATGAGCAATTTTCTCATTTACGTCATGTATGATCCATCCGCAAGTATGGCCTAAAAATGTAACTGCAAACACATTTCATATAGATAATTATATGCCTGGAAAAGCATTACATTAATTACTTTGTGATGCACCACAACAGAGTGTAGTAGATGTCAGAAGAAAACATTCTCCGAATAACTTTTGAGATAACTTTTGACAAAATTTTATGTAGTGGCTAACCAATATACATGCATTGGGTATAGACAATACCTATACAAATACTTGATCGACAATGTCACAGACATTTTCTCAAACAAACAATGTCACTGACAAAAACTATACATAGGTTTATGTTTAACAGAAGATATGTGCATATTTTAGTAGTTGATCGACATGCATGTATTGGGTAGATGAACATCTACAGGTGTAGAAGGCCATTATCCACAATGATAGGTGGGATCATACCGAGGTACTACTTGACAGTTATTCAAAATCAGATGAACAGGTGAACCAACGCAAGGTAGTATGCGAACCAGAGCATGGTAAAATGGAACATCAATAGGAGAGGGGAAGCACAGCAAGAAGGATGGCATATGAAAGTACATGCCATATTATCCACGATTACCGGGGATTATACCGAGGTACTACTTGACGGATATTCAAAATCAGATGCACAGGTGAATCAGCGCAAGGTAGTATGCGAACCAGAGCATGGTACAATGGAACATCATATGCAGAGGTGAAACACATCAAGAAAGATGGCATATGAAAGTACATACCATATCGTCCAGAACAAAGTGAAAGGGTTGTAAAAAGCACAACAAGCAGAGACAAAGTAACAACGATTGAGTAAATAAGATTTGCAGAAGGAACCAGTGGCGGCAAGGGGCCGAGGAAGATGCAGAGGAGACATGGTCTTTTGACGCTGGAGAAGCCACCGCTTCTGGCAAGGATGCTGGAGATGTCATTGCGAAGAAGCCGTAAAAGAAGTTAAAATAGGGCAACACCAAATAACACTATAGGCTCACAAGCGCGAAGGGTACTGTGCTCGATTTAAACCCTCTATGCAAAAGGTGGGTACGGGGAGCAGAAAAAGTGGAAGGACGTCAACCCCATCCACACGATCGTCGGTCGATTTGAGAAGATTGCAGAGGTGATTGGACGCAAGATGGGTGTAGGCCTGAGGGTTTCCCAACCACCAATCAGCCCGAGTAGTAATGGCCGTCGTTGACTGCCTTTCTCCTCGTGGAAACAGCCTTGCGTGAGGGCGAAGCCTGCAGAAGATGACTATCATGGCGGCGAAGGCAACACGGCTAGATTGGGGCAGCGAAGGCAAAGGCGTCGAGCAGGGAAGAGGCAGCGGATGGCGGAGCTGGAATTGCAGGCAGAATTTCTATAGCCGTCGCACGCGGAGGAGGGCGACATGGGTTTCGTGGGAGACGCGGAGGTAGGGTTCGAGAAGGAAACAGACGAGAAGAAAGCTTTACTTGGGCATCTACACGGCCTGGGTTAAGCGTATTCGACCGCGACGGTGGAATACCTTAACCGGGGTTAACACGGGATACGAGAGGGTTAAGAAGAATAGTGTAGGATACCTAAAACTCTCCATCAAATCGAATAGGAGAGGTTAAGGAGGGATACCCAACCTTATTCTCCAATCAAAGAGGGCCATTTGCTCGGGGTTGATTATGTCACAGGAGAAATGCTTATTAACCGTATAACCGAGTATTAATATTTTGATAAAATTATCATATAAAATGTCATTAGTTGGTCCACGTAGGGCATTAGATTTATCAGATTTTGCACATTCACGAGGTGACATTATACTGTCATCATGACGCCAAATGGGTTTTCAAAAAAAAAAAATTTCTCGCCATATTATTTGTCACCTTTATTATACTATTTGTCACCCTTTTATAGTTAGTTGTCGTCCTTGTATAGCTGTTTGTCACCCTTATTTTTTGAGTGACTTTATCTATCTTAGTTGGCTGTTTGTCTCCCTTATATATTTATTTGTCACCCTTAGATAACTATTTGTCACCCTTATATAACTATTTATCCGCCTTATTTTCTGAGTGAGCCCGTCTTAGTTGACTATTTGTCTCCTTTAGACATCTATTTGTCACCCTTAGATAGTTATTTGTCACACTTATATAGTTATTTGTCATACTTATATAGCTATTTGTCCGCCTTATTTTCTGAGCGACTTTATTCGTCTTAGTTGGCTATTTGTCTCCCTTAAATATCTATTTGTCACCTTTAGATAATTATTTGTCACTTTTATATAGCTATTTGTCACCCTTATATAGTTTTTTGTCCACCTTATTTTCTGAGTGATTCCACTTTAGTTGGCTATTTATCTCTCTTAGATAGTTATCTGTTACCCCTAGATAGCTATTTGTCACCCTTATATAGTTATTTGTCTGCCTTATTTTTTTTATTTTTTATACAAATTTACTTTCCCAATGCAAACGTTTAAGAAATGAGGATGGTAAAATCGGCTTGGCCCATGTAAGGCCCAATTTCGCCAGGCCCATTCGGGCCCACGATCTACAACGCACCCAAGGGCCCCCGACAGTCGTGGCCCATAACAAACGGCCCACGGCAATTGAGCCTTGGATTCGCCAGTGCAGGAAGGGCTTCGACTCAGGCGCAACGGCCGCTGGATGACCCTCCGACGACTGAACGTTGCCTCCCACTGCATCCGCCTCAACTCCACTACGGGCGAGCACGCCCTACGGGCGCCGTAAGACTCGCTAGAGAACCGTTCGACTCTGGAAGAACGTGCCCTCAACCGGAAACTCCCCTACGATCGCGGGGAACGTTACTCCACGACTGGCGCCCTTCCCTGTTAAAGGATAGGCTCCCCCCTCCAGGACAACCCCCTATAAAAGGGACTCTGACGGACAGACACGGACACGGTGAAACCTCACCAAGAAACACTCATTCAACTCCAGTCGAGAGGAAAGAGAAGCCAACTTGCTATCCAGAGAGAAGGCCTCCGCTAAGCTCCGGCTGCCCTCCGAGCACCCTTACCGCCCATCGAGCACTCTCTGAGCGCCCATTGGCCACGGCGAGGACCTTCCTCGAAGGCAGTCTGCCTCTCTAGGCTTGCTACACGATCTCACAACTTTCTCTCTCACATTCTTCTTCCTGTTTATCTGCCTCTCGAGTGCTGGCTCAAGCATCGGAGGGTTGTTCCCCGGGGTAACGCATGGGGCTCCTTCTGACGCTCATTATTTTTGGTGTTTGCAGGCTTCCACGAGTGCTGGGCGATCCTCCCCAGCAAATAAATAGAAAGGTATGGTACGCGGGCTAGGAACTATTTTTTCACCTCTACACTTTTTGGCGCCGTCTGTGGGAACCCTGAGCTCGCACTCGCTTGCCTTCTCAAGGGGGCCTAGTGTAGTGGGATCTAGGGTCACAGGATTAGTCTCACATCGGATGTTGAGAAAATAACTAAGTGCTTATAAGGCAGGTCTTCACCTCTTAACCCAAGAGGGCCATTTTTACCAGTAAAAAAGGATAAAACCCTAGTCGCCCCCGGACGTAGTGGGGACAATATCTCAAAGGAGACACCCCAAATTTGTACGCCTTCAAGAAGTATTTAAGGAGTCTGTTGAGTGAGACCCGCGCGTTAGTACGTGGACCAATAGCACATTGGACGGGTAACTTTTCTACCCGTCCAGACGTGTAGCTAGCATTTCTCATGTCATAGTCGTCATCTTTGTCCTAGAGCTATCCTGTCTCGGCGTTGTCATCTTTGTGCATAGCGAGGATGGGGGATGTCAGAGGGGAGAAGGGTGCCGCCATTCAACGGCATCTCCATCGTCGTCCACGATGTGTATCTACATTTACGTCACATCGTGCACTAGGTGAGGAGAGAGGCGACTAATAGTGGATGTGGGTCGTACAACGACATCCAGTGTTGGTTGTGATGTTGTTTGGTGATGTTTAGATCATTGTTCGTGACGAGGAGGGTCCAAGATGGGTGTTAAGAAGGGAAAAGTTCTCTGAGTCCACTATAGTCCATTATCAATCGACCCCCGCGCACAATCGTACCCCATGTTCCTAGCTGATAGCCAATACCGTAATAATAGTGGACGTTATCCCAGACAACAGTTAGATGGAGGGTTATCACCCATGTCTCTGTGTCATTCGCCATCTCCTCCACCCCTTCGCCTCTCACACAACAGGCAAGTGAGTAACCGATGACTCCAGGATCGAGCAACCCACTAACTCCACTCTCCGTTGAGTCACAGGGTAGGGGAAAAGGATAGGCTCCAGCAGGATCTTGTAAGTAAGGCCCCGCACAAACCTCCAAAGGGACGGTACATAGTACTTGCTCACAAAGACAACTCCAGCTACTCTTATCTCTCTTGACTCTCCAATTCTTTCGTTCGAGCACTCACCTCTACCACCAGACGTTCTGTCTTTTGCTCTTAGCTCTCTCTGTCTTCTTCCGAGCACTTGCTCCCTTCTTCCGAGCACTTGCTCCCTTCGTCTGAGCACTTTACTGACTTAAGCATCGGAGGGTTATCCCCTAAGATCACACCTAGGGCTCCTTCTGCCGTGTCGTTCATTGGTTACAAGTTTTATGATCACAAGGTGACTTGTAACACCCAAGTTAATTAATAAAGGTTAAGAATAAAAATAAAGTAGATAATTGAAAAAATGAGAAAAAAGAAATATATGAAAATATGGTGTAAATTAAGCCTAGTAATTTCCTTAAATTTTTTAAGGTGAATAAATAAATGGGAACGAAAGAAGAACAAATTAGTGATATAATGAATACATAATTGATTTAAGGTCCAACTAAATTTTAAGTAAAGTCAATCTATTGCACGGGTTAAAATATTTATATATATTCGAATTCTTAATTAACTTGGCATCTAATAACTTCAACAATCCTCGTATCTACTATAGTATTTAGTTGTTTGAAAAAAAGGGCCAAAATTACATAAATAAGAGTGAATAATTCGCTATTCAATTCAAATGACAATAAATCAAATAATCGAATAAGTATAATTCCTGAAAGGAAATAAAGATAATTCCATCTAATAATTATGAACTCAATAAGAATCATGTATTAATTGTAAATTAAGGGATAAGCTAACAAAAATTAGTATAATAACGATTTAGGCCAAGTAAAAATGAAAATTTTATCATAATGTGGTAATGGGTTAAAACCTAATCAAGTGAGCCTAATTTCGCAATCAAACCCAACCCATTAAGTTGAGGTCGTTCCTTGCGTAAATCCTAGTCTAATTAGGGTTAGAGTGGGAAGAGGTTGTAGTAACCCGAATTAAAATAATGAATAAAATAATATTATTTAATTACCTTCTCAATTCAAAAATGAGAAAAATGATAAAAATATGTAACCTATTGAGAAAAGAATTTCTAACAAAATTGCTGAAATGGAAAACCCCAAAAGAAAATTCAAAATAGGAGTATTGGGCTAAAGTATGAGGTTATGGGGTTAACTCGGGGTTTAGGGAAAACATACCCATAACTAGTCTAATTGGACACCACTCTTTGACCTATTGAGCTCAAATCGAAGCCAAACTATATCCCATCCATGGTGGTCGACCATCCTTCAAAACCATAGTTATAGGGAGCCCTAATTTGGGGCGACGACGCTAGATAGGGTCGACTGCAAAATTTTCGCTGATTTTTATCTCCAGATTTCTATAGATCGACCGAGGACTCTTCTAGTCTCCCTAACCCTATAAATAGAGGGCCATGCTCCCAGAGAAACCCTATTTGCTCTGGAAGGCGGCGACGTGCATGGTCGAGGGTGAATCAGGCGGCTGAAGATGAGACGTCTAGGGTTCCGACGTCCATCTTCCCCTTCTTCTTAAATAGATTGAGGTAGGTGTTCTCTCAGGCCAAACCTATGATTTCATATATCAAAAGTTGTGTCTCTAAGTGTTCTTTCATTTGATACTATTTTGCCCAATTTTTGTTAACTATACCGATCGAAAGTGTGACTTGAACCGAGGTGTGTCGTGATTCGCCGAAAGGTGAGTCTCTGTCGCAGATAGCGGTGGGTTCAGTGACCAGAACACATTACTTATACTACGTAAATTTTGTCGAAGAGTACACGCATTTAAGAGGGTCCTGTTGCACCTTTTAATACCTTATATATATATATATATATATATATATATATATATATATATGGCATCTAAACTCATCAAGAAAAAAATATATATCACCCATATCTATATCTACATTCTCAATTTATGAGAGGTTACGTTCCTCTCTAGTAGAATTATCATAAAATATATAGATATAATTCATATAAATTTTACGTAGTATGAGTAATATAATTTGAATTTAAAAAACCCGAGTGAAGTTGGGTCAGAATTCACCAACTATGAGCCGGCCCATGAAGTTAATAAGCTGGTTCAACCATTGTTTGTAGCTCATACCCGGTTAACATTGACCTAGGTCAACTGGGCCTCGAGTTAGGTCGGTCCAGTTGACACCCCTAGCTCAGTGGCATATGCAGGCCGCTTCTTTTGAAATAAAGGTTTAATTTAAATTTTACTTCTTAATCTAATAAAAAAATGAGTAGAGCTCGACTTTAAACCTCCTCACTTATTTTCTGATCGCTCCAAGAAATTTATTTATTGTTTTCTCCCTACTTATTCTTGAAGCCCCACTATGATTGGGGGTTATCCCCCACTTGTCTTGGGGACAACCCCTGATCTATCCCTTTTTTACTTTGGCAGATAAAAAAAGTTAATCCGGTTAAAATGAGACATAACTCCAAGTTAATCCACTTAATTTGTTCCACCCCCGGAGGTGGAACAGAGTTAACCCTCCTTTGTCTCCAAAAGATAACCCATTACCTATCAAAACAAATGAGACTAAAATCTAAGATAGATTAATCCAGAAGGGATAACCCTCCTCTTGTCTATCCCTCTATCAAAGAGAGGCGAAGGGATTTACTTCCCTGTGCTGCCGTCAAACGACTGTTTGAATGCTAGTTTACCCTCACTAACACATCACAGTTATAGCGCCAACAGTCTTATTGGAGTGGACTATCTAGTTATCTTATGTCCTCTTTGAAATCCAGCTGGGGTGACATATTCGAGGGGACAAGTGCGAATACATCGTCCGCTCCCTGTTGGCGCCCCTCCTTTGTGAAAAGGACATAAATGGGTCTCACGTTCTCTCTCATCGATTACTTATTCACCCTCTATCCTATTTCATCTTCAAAGAGGTCAGTGCTCACATTTATCTGCATCTATATTAGAGTATGATACAACTCTCGTTAAGAATAATAACATATGATCATAAAAGTTAAAGAATAAGAAAAAATAATGCTTTTTTTAGCGCATGTAAGCGTGTCTTTTTGGTTGAAAAGATGATCTACTCCCATGCCAGTGGAGCACACTAGCTTGCACGAGATTCCCCATTGGGAACCCCTCCTTTCCCTCTCTGAGGTCGGACCGTTCCCCTATGCTTGCAGAGATACATGGAAATTGAAATTAGGTTATTAGTATACATCTAGGGGAAGTTAGGGTTGAATTTATTAAAAAGGGCACGAAAAAAGTAACATGAATGATGAAAAAAAGAAAAGAAAAAATCTCATCTATTTAATTCAGTAGCAAAAGATGACATAAACTAGACGTATTTCTAATTATTTTGGAAGGGTGTACTACCCCTAAAAACCAGTGGCTAGTAGAACTAATATGGCTTAGATAGTGAACAATAGCCATTGATGAACATGCATGAGGGCAAAATAGAATGGTAGAGTGAGATGTAGATCAAGCTAAAGTAAGAGAAAAGGTGATACATGGATCTAGAAATAAAGTGGGTGAGTGAAGAATGAAGATTAAGCAAGACTACAGTGAGATAGCATGATAACATGGTTAGAG
This sequence comes from Amorphophallus konjac, assembly GCA_022559845.1. NCBI lineage: Eukaryota > Viridiplantae > Streptophyta > Magnoliopsida > Alismatales > Araceae > Amorphophallus > Amorphophallus konjac. The sequence continues at coordinate 398,372,674 of CM040122.1, forward strand.
ACTAGCCTAACAATACCTGTTTCCAAATGAAAAAGAAAGAAAAAAAAGAGACTAGCTTAACAATACACATGGAGATGGAATGAGAAGATAAATTAGGGTTCCCAAGACTGACTTAACTAGTTGTTCTTTTAGGCCCTTTTTGAAACCGGTGTAGGATACCGCATTCGATCCCAGAGGGTCGAATGCAGTACCCACCCTCGATTAAGGATGATGTGTGTGAGAGGAGGGTGTGGGCCCCGGTTATTTCTCTTTCATCGGATATCTTATCTGCCTCCGATATTCTGATAACAAAGCGGCCCTTAGCTACCTAGCAATTGATTTTCTCTTGAGAATTGGGCTCCTCCCGGTGACAACATGTGGATCGAGGACCCTATGGTTGCACCCTAAGACTGAGAGAGAGAGAGTGAGGTCCCTCTCAAAGGGTACCCACTCTCATCAGCACAAGAGGGAAAAGTGGACAATGGAGTAGGGGAACAGGGGCTGCTCTCAACAATGTAACTAGTCAGGAAGGTGGGTTAAAGAGCTGAGAGGGAATGAAACAACATTTTCTTTTGAGAATATTTGCTTCATTGCTCCTCTAATTACATCACAGCAGTGCAATAAGTTTTATTTTTTTTAAAAAAAAAATTAAGAGGTGAGACTCACCTCTCTCTAACTTACTGTGCAAGATAATCTTGGCATCGGACTACCGAAGAAATAAAAAAAATGGATTATGTGAATAGTAAGTTTAACCTAAAAAAATGGACCGTGTGAACAATAAAAAATTATTGTTCACATGATATTTTTTTGGGGGTTTTGAGTTGTTGGGTGGGGACATGACTTACATTGAATGTTAGGGGGGTAGGTCTAACGTCACAATTTTTTTTTAAAAAATTGTTGAATCGCCTTCGGGTGTAGTTAGAGCGACAATGTAGTCAACATTATTCTTTGCTTTTACACAGAGAAATGGTTGCTACCTGGATAGCCAAGTAGAAATGTCTTGTTGTATTCACCGTGTGAAACTGCATTATCCACGTAGAGTGGCAGGCCTGTCAGATTTTGCGCATTTTGGAGACGATGTTGTACTGATATCATGACACCGAGTGGGATTTCAAAAAAGAAAAATTTTAATTTCTGATTTCTTTCTCACCATAAATTAACTAAGGGGGATAAGTAGTTATGTAAGAATGACAAATATATATCTAAGGATGACAAATAACCAATTAAGGGAGACATAAAGTCACTCATGTCCACAAGTAGTCTTTAGTTATGGGTGACAAATTAATATCATAATAAGGGAGACATATAGCTCTCTAAGGGTGATAAATAGATATCTAAGAGAGACATATAGTCAACTAAAGGGGACATAAAGTCACTCATGTTCACGAACAATCTCCAATTAAGGGTGACAAATAGTAGAATAAGGAGGACAAATAACATAATAAGGGTGACAAATAGCATGGCGGGAAAGGTAATTTTTTTTGAAATCTCATTCGGCGTCATGATTGCGATACGACGTCACCTCGAAAATGTGCAAAATCTGACAGGACTTACGTGGACCAATGTGGTTCCATACGGTGATTCCAATAAGGAGGACAAATAGTAGAATAAGGAGGACAAATAACATAATAAGGGTGACAAATAGCATGGCGGGAAAGGTAATTTTTTTTGAAATCTCATTCGGCGTCATGATTGCGATACGACGTCACCTCGAAACTGTGCAAAATCTGACAGGACTTACGTGGACCAATGTGGTTCCATACGGTGATTCCAATAAAACATTACTACCTGGCTATCCGAGTAGTAAGCATTTCTCTTAGGTCGCGTTTGGTATCACTTTTTCAACTATATTTTAATCATTAGAGGGTTTAAAGTGGAGAACATGGGAGACAATTACATTTAATGCACTCTTTCAAAATCTAATGTTCAAAATTTCTTCCTTGTACTCTAGAGAGAGAGTCACAAAAATGCATATTATCTCTCCCTACCAAAAGCTCATTTTGAGTTGATTTTAAAAAAATAAGTGGATTTTTAGTAATTAAGTGAGCTCGTTTCTACAATCTTTATATTAAAATCTTTCTATTTTCACTCATCTTACCCAACACAGACTTAGTTAAATGACTACTCTTAGAGATGACATAATTAGCAGAATAGATTGACCAGAATAGAGAAATTAAGACCACAGGTTCTGACACCCTAATGCACATATCTCTAAGATCTTATTCCAGAGGTACACACTAATAGATAAGATGAGAAATACTTATTACCCGTGCAAGAGGGTAAGTTTATTACCCGTCCTATATCTCATTGGGCCATAAATGTAGCGTGTGGGTCTCACTTTTTGTCAATTTTACATATATTTTCAATGAGATTTTTAATGTTATAAGGGTGAGAAATAATTATTTAAGGGTAAAAAATAACTATCTAAGAGTGACAAATAACTATGTAAGGGTGACAAATAACTAACTCCTCTCAGTGTTTGCGTATTCTCGAGACGACGAATGAGATTTCTAATGCTATTTAATGGTGACAAATAACTATTTAAAGGTGAAGAATAACTATCTAAGAGACAAATAGTTATGTAAGGATGACAAATATTCAACTTCTGTCAGTTTTCGCGCATTCCCGAGACGACGAATGAGACTTCTAATGCTATTTAAGGGTGCCAAACAGTTATCTAAAGGTGAATAATAATTATCTAAGGATGACAAATAGCTATGTAAGAGTGACAAATAACTAACTCCTGTCAGTTTTTGCATATTCTCGAGACGACGAATGAGACTTCCAATACTATTTAAGAGTGACACATAATTATTTAAAAGTGAAAAATAACTATCTAAGGTTGACAAATATATGAATAAGGATGACAAATAGATGGAAGTGTATACAAACATTTAAGAAGTATTTAAGGAATTTAATGGGTAGGCCTCACGTGATAATAACATGGACCAATAGTTCATTAGACGGGTTACTTTTCTAACCGCTTAGGAGAGTAGCTAATATTTCTCTAGATAATATATATTGATATTGGGTTAGAAAGAGGTATGTCAAATACCTTATTCAATACATACAATAGATGCGTTGAAACTGCTCCTCTTGTGCACTGATCCGTCGCCAACATCCCCTTGCACAGGGATCCATCGCCGATAAAACCAACGAAGTGACAAGCTGAAGAAGCTAATAAACTGTGCGTGAGGACGCTAGTAATGAATCTCTGCATGTGAGGAGGAGGTGCTGGTGAAGTGAGGAGGAGGACCGTGATGGTCCTGATAGATGTCTACCCGTGTGGCCGCCGGCCATGGATCTATGTGCAAGGGGAGCAGTTTCAGAGGTTTTCGACGAGGCATGGGAAAGTTTCATGGCATTTCTCCCTAGGGTATGATGGAGAGGAAGGAGTAGAAAGGTCATGTTGAGAGAGTGGTGCTTGATCGTGAGGATTGTGGAGGCATTGATGACTCAGTCCACCCCTGTTTTGAGGATCTCCTTTCTCTGATTCTACTATTTAACCTCTTCACTGATTTGTGAACATTAAACCTTATTGCACAGACTACATGCGCCCTCTCAGTGTACAGCAAGGGGCAGCGTCACTACTCACTGGGGAACCAAGTCACTAAGGTCGAGTTAGACTAGCACCATATGGTATCGTACCGTGTCACCGGGGAACCAAGTCAGTCGAACCCCATATGGTATCGTACCGTGTCACCGGGCAACCAAGTCAGTCGAACCCGACTGTGGATGCGTGAATTGTGAAATACCCAGAATGCAAGCACATGATCAAAGCCCAATAAGTTGACTGCCTTGTGAGTCAGACAAGATAATGTTTTCAGCCTGGGCAGTGCAGTGATCACACGCCGTCGACTAACTGGGCTTTGACACCATTCTCGGCCCCCAAACCGGCAGTTGATGCCGGACACTGCGCACCGCCGACACACGGGATCTGACTGCACCACCAGCCCAGGGAGCAAAGACACAGGCGACATAGGTAACTTAGCCGACGACCTGGTGGAATAGTCACCGGCGGGCTCACCACCGATGGAATCTGGGCGTTGGGGGATGAGGGGGTCCCCCCCACCCCCAGGAACTCCCCCCCGATGATCCCCTCCCATCTCCCATATATCCGCCATCCCCCCATTCTCCTATTAATTTCTTCCCCATGCCACTCGTTGTAGCCAGTGACCTCAACCCCCTCCCCTCTCCCACCCCACCCTTTCATTTTTGCTGGGCGATCTCAGCCGATAGGGCTCCCAGCCCCCAAGCAATTCCGCCCTCCTCGCCTTTCTCAGCTTTGGCAAGCCCCTGCGTTCCCTTCCTCTACTATCATCTCCTCCCCCTTTTTGTTAATTATCATCGGTGCATCAAACAAATCCCTACCTTTGCACCTTCCTCGCTCAATCCTTGCTAATCTCGCTGCTTATTAGTGTCGACCGTGTTTCTATTTCTTTACTCTCACCGGCTGTTTTCCCCCCCAGTCACCGTCCTTAAAGCAGTAGTAACTCTCCTTTTAGTGTTGTGACCAGTTGCTCCAAGTGGTCGTTTGCGGGTTATATTCAATCGCCGTGTGGGGGGCGCTTGTGTTCTGTGAGTCCACCCCTTGCATGCTTCCGGTTGGAGGCATCCCGTCCTGTGAGGTTCTCGCCATCCCATGTTGCCGCCGAACGCCACAAAGTGCTGCAGCTACTTTCTCTTGGTGGAAGGAAGCCCGCCCCGATACAGCCAGATCAGACTCGTCGTTACTTACATTAATGCTTGGTCAATCAAGTTGGGGTACCTCGATGTCCTCGTTTTCTTCTTTAATTTCGATGTTCCCAGGAGCTTTTGCGCGTACGGACACGCCTACCTTTGGTACCTCCTCAAGAACATACTACTAGGTCCGTTACAAGTTGCAACATTTATTTATTAATGACAAAAGTTAAGATACCACTTTGGAGTGGACTGACACACACAGATACAATAGCCCCCCCCCCCATCCCCAACCCAATCCAAGTAGAGCAGAGGCAGAGGCAGAAGCAGAGCAAGGAGAGAAAGAGCCAGCTAGCTATCAGGCCCGCAGCGCAAAAGCAAGCTAGCTACTCTACGGCTAGGGCTAAGAGGTGGTGGTGGTGGTGGTGGTGGCGGCGGGGGTGGTGATCTGGGTGAGCATGCAGCGGACATCCTTGCTGTTGGGGCGCTGCTTGGGGTCGTCCACGGTGCAGAGGCAGGCGATCTTGAGCACCAGCACCAGCTGCGCGTCGTAGCCCCTCCCCCGGAGCTTGACGTCGATGGCCTCCTCGTGCCGTCCCGCGGCCATGACGTTCCTCAGCCACTTGACCAGGCTTATCTCGTCGGTGCTCTGGAAGAACTCGTCCGACGGCATCTTGCCGAGCACCATCACCGCCAGGATCACCCCGAAGCTGAAGATGTCGCACTTGTCCGTGAACTTGAGCGTCTGGTGGTACTCGGGCGCGATGTAGCCCACCGTCCCGGCCACGTTCGACGTCGTGACGTGGGTGTTGGCTTCCGGCACCGCCTTCGCCAGCCCGAAGTCGGCGATGCGCGCCTCCATGTTGTCGTCCAGCAGGATGTTGGCCGGCTTCAGGTCCCGGTGGATGATGCGGGGGCTGTGCTGTGTGTGCAGGTACTCCAGACCCGCCGCAATCCCCAAGGCGATGCGGTGCCGCGCCGGCCAGTCCAGCTCCGGCCGGCCGCAGCCGTCGTCCCCTCCCTTCAGCGCGTCCTGCAGGCTCCCGTTCTTCATGAACTCGTACACCAGCAGGTGGCAGTCCAGCCTGGGGATGTGCGCCAGCAGCGGCAGCAGATTCCGGTGCCGCACGTGCCCCACCGTATTGATCTCCGACCGGATCTGCCGCATCCGCTTGTCCAGCAGACGGCTCTCCTCCTCGCTCAGCTCCGACGTCCCTCCGTCCACGCTCTGCTTTATGACCCTCTTGATGGCCACCGTCCTCCCCGCCCCCGTGGGGGCGTCCCTCCCCAGCACCGGCAGCGTCGCCCTGTACACCACCCCGCAGCCGCCGCGGCCGATCACCTCCAGCGACGCCAGGCCATCTTCCTTCTCCAGGAAGGCGAGCTGCTTGGACTTGACGAGGGGGCTGAAGATGGCCGGACCGGAGGGCCGCCGGTACCGCCCGCGGATGCAGTTGAGCATCATGCGGAACAGCACCGAGAGAACCATCCCGGAGGCGATCCCCACCAGGGCCCCCACGCCGAAGCCCACGAACCAGGTCCCCAGACACCGCCTATGGCCACGGTGAGCGAAGGCTGGCGAACCCGCCGGGGCCGGTGACGGGGCGGAGGCGACGAGGACCCCCCTGGGACGTGAACGGTTGGTAGCGTTTTTGGAGGTCGAATTCTCGGCAAAAACATACCGCTTGGGAAGGAGATCCCCTCCTCCGTCAGAGGTGGTGCTCGCCTGATCGAGGGGGGCGGCCTGCACGGCGGGGGGAAGATCCGGCAGGGGCCCCCGGAGGCCGGGGTTGCCGGAGAGGTCGAGGAAGCGCAGGTTGCGGAAAGATGAGAGGGAAGGGGGCACCCGCCCCGTGAAGAGGTTGTCGGCTAGGGAGAGATTCTCCAGGTTGGGGAAGAGGGTGAGGAAGCCCAGATCACCGCGGAGCTGGTTGCTGGAGAGGTCCAGGGCGCGGAGGCGCGCCATGGAGGAGATCTCCCGGGGAACCCTCCCCAAGAGCGCGTTCCCGCTCAGGTCGAGCACCTGCAGCTCCCGGCAGCCGGCGATTTCGGCCGGGATGCTGCCGGAGAGCAGGTTGCCGGGCAGGGACAGCTCCCGCAGGGCCGACAGCCTCCCGACAGCTGGGGACAGCGACCCCTCGAGGCCACGGGAGGGAAGGGCGATACGGACGGCCCTGATGGCGCCGCTGTTTCGCCGCTCGCAGACTACGCCGGTGACGCGGCAAGGGTGGAGGCGGCCGCCGCTCCCGCCGACGGCGCTGACCTGACCCAGCAGGCCACCGCCGAGATCGGCGAGGAGGAGGCGCAGCGCCTCTGTGTCGGAAGCGTGGACGGCGGCGGAGATGAGGAGGATGGGGCGGAGGAGGAGGAGGAGGAGGTGTGTGGGAGACGCCATTGCCATTGGTGAGTACGTCGTTCCCGTATAATCTATCCAATATATAAATAAATAACATTATGAGGACATCCCGTGTGGAAATAAGCCCACCCAGTGGGCTCCCCGCAGTAGTCACCTACGGCGGAGATGTGCATGGAAATTATGGGCGGGAAGGATCTGTTGGTTGACTTGACTTGGAAGGTCATCGGTCTACCAAGTCTTGGAATTCCGTTCTTGCCCACCCTGGTTATCAACGTCTCACGGGAATGAACGGGGTCTATCAAATATCTAGGACGCCTCTTCCAATACGCCGAGGGAAGTCCGTGTCCTCTTGTCCGGAGAACTCCAACACCACAAGAAGGGTCAAGGTTAGAAGTAGAACAAGAACAAGATATCGGAACTACGCACCATGGAGAGCTAATAAGTTCTAACGAGAGTATGAAGCTACGGAATAATTCTTTGGATGATGAGATGATGACCCCGTGGGTCATTCTATCCAACTTTTATAGTGCTCTTCGTAAGCTCAAATGATTTAACTAACCGTTGGGGTACGCCACGTCACTCCCACGGCGAATCACTTAAATTACAATTAATTCTTTTCAAAGAAAAAAAATGTGAACGTAACAAACTACCACAACTCAATAAAAGATAAAAAGCGACGACTCTAACCGCCTTCGTCACCTGATTTGCAGTCGTTGGACGGAACCCAACTTCTCTCAACTCACCGGTTTGCCTGTTGCTTCGTTACAAATTCCTCCCCCCCCCCCCCCCCCCCCTCCCCTAAAGGGACTTTGTCCACAAGGTCGAAAGAGGGATACATGTCAGCAAAGGTCGTGTAATCTTCCCAAGTTGCTTCTGACAGAGACAGTCCCTGCCATTGGATCAAAAGCTGCACAATAGTCTTATTATATCCTTCTTGATCAATCGTCGCCTGAAGAGCTGCTATAGTTGTTTCTCCAAGTGAGGAAACTGGTCAGGTAGCAGTGAGGGCTCTGTGGAATGGCTTTCAATGATCAGCTTAAGTTGGGAAATGTGGAAGAGAAGGTGGATTTTGGAGCCTGGTGGAAGGAGCAGACGGTATGCAATAGCACCAATCTGCTGTTCAATTTGATACGGCCCATAATATCTTGCGCTTAGCTTATTGTTGCATCTGGGTACCACTGATTAATGTTGCTTATGAGGCTGTAGCTTTAAGTATACCGACTCACCCACCTTAAACTCCTTATCAATACGGTGCCTATCTACCAACCGTTTCATTCTATGGATGTGCATTGTGCAAGTGTTGTTTAAGCTCGATCTTGGAGGATGTTATCTGTCTTTAGTAATGATTCTCCCACTCAATTCCTAAACCCGAGTTGTCCTTGGGACATAGGACAGTAATGTTGGCGGAGCGACCCCATAAATAGCTCTGAAGGGGGCCATTCTTGTTGGTGAATGCCATGATGTATTGTACCAGTATTCAAAACACTTTGTTTAGGGACTTAGCCTAACCATCTTTTTGGGGGTGGTAGGCACTACTCATACGCAATTTGACCTCTTGTAGCTTAAAAATTTCTGATGAAAAATGATTTGTAAAAAAGAGCGTCTCTATCTGAAATGATGACCCGTGGTAACCCATGAAGCTTAATAATATTCTGAACGAATTCCTGAGCAACAATCACTACTGTATATGGATGCCGCAGGGCAATGAAATGTGCATATTTTGAGAGCCTATCAATTACTATTAAAATTGACGACTTCTGTTGTGAAGGAGGAAGACCATCTATGAAATCCATGTGAATGTGAGTCCAAAATTTGTCAGGGATAGGCAGAGGTTGCAAGAGTCCCACTAGTGACTGTTGAACGTACTTATTTCTTTGACAAATATCACATTCCTTGACAAAAGTTCTGACTATGTCATGCATACTATGCCAATAAAAAAACCTCCCCAGCCTGTAGAGGGTCTTGTGATAACCAGAGTGTGTGGCCCCCCTTTGGAGAAGAATGGTGTTCCTGTAGGAGGGTTTGTATTAGTGGGTGGTACCTATACAAGTAGATCCTTCCTTTGTCATAAAGACCCCCCTCTTTCACATAGTACTTCACAGGACTTACCCAATTCTTAAGTAGAAAATGCCTTAACCCAATTATTGAGTAGAAAACGGCTTACTCAAATATGCAATGGGTCTTCCCTTCTGCATCAAAACTACTCCCATGACAGTACCAAAAGCATCACACTCGACAACAAATTGATCATTAAAGTCAGGAAGGGCCAGAACTGGGGACTTGGACATTATGTCTTTAGGAATTTGAGAGGGTGGCAGAACACGAAGATTTTTTAAAGCCAGAGGAATATCCAAGGAGGGAGTGGGATCAAATTACCTTTGAAGATTGCTAAGGTGATGCTCCACCCTAGAAATCACATCTTTGGAGAGAGGGAGACAGACAACTAGCTTGAACGTGGAATTGACATTGAGGATATGGGTTTGGACTAGACTGAGAGTAATGGACCGGATATGGGGATCCAGGCTGAAAAGAAGGGTGGCCCACTCTGGCAGTGGCAAAGTGTGTGGACCTAGATTGAGCATGAGATGGGCCTTACGGGCTAGCAGTAAAGGAGGGCCAAGAGGGTCCACGTGAAGGAGAGCCCATGATAACCACTTATTTTTATATGTTTATTTATGTCACACTCATTATTTTTAAAATTTAATAGAAATAATTATGTAATTTTTATATTTAATTTTAATCTAACATTAAATGTGACTTTTCATGAAATTAATTAATTTCTGGGATATAAAATAAATATGTGAGATTAGAAATACATACTAGAGAAAAAATTACATAATTATATTTTTATTATTATTACTCTCTCTACAATAATAATATCATTCCATTTATTTTGATTGCAGGAAATAACGTCGGGCTATTTTAAATGACATCTTGGCACCAGATGTCAATTTATAAATTGACGACTCTCCGAAAGGGCATATTTTGAAACTCTTTTGAAGTCGACACGTGAGACAGGAAAGCGGCATCGTTATTCGTGTTGGAAACTGAAGGTGGCTTGGACGAGATCTTTGTTCAAAGGGGACTCCCTCCCTATAAGAAGGCTCGCATGAGAAAGGAAGGCCCTTCTCTTCCCCTTTCTCTTCTTCTCTTCTCTCCTCTCCCTTTCTCCTCCCCACGGTAGACAGTAGGAATCTCTCTCTCCCTTCTTCCTCTTCCTTCTCCTTCTCCTCTCCTCTTCTTCTCCCCTGACGTCTCTCTCTCTCCTTGCTTCTTCTTTCTCCCCCTCCCTATTTTTTTCCTTTCTTCTCTCCACAACTCCACGGGCGCTCTGTTCACCATGGCGTCTCCTCCCCCTGGTTCCTCTCCTCCTCTTCTTCCCTTCTCCTCCTTTCCTCTCTCCCTCTGTTCTCTCCCTCACAGCTGCTATCGCAAAGTCGCCCTCTCTCTCTCTCTCTTCTCTCTTCTCCCTCCCTTCTCCTCTTCTTCCTCCTTCGTCGATGACCTCTCTGCCCTTCTCTCACTATCTCTACTTCTCTTCCTTTCCCCCTCCTTCTCCTCCTCTCTTCTCTCCACAGTCGGCGACCCTATTCCGCCGCAACGCCCCTGTCTTCTCTCTTTCTCTTCCCCTCTCTTTCTTCTCCTTTTCTCCTCCTCCACCATAGCCGCTCCTCTCTCTTCTCTCTTTGTTTTCTCTCACCATCGGCGGCTCTATTCACCGTAGCACCTTCCTCTCTTTCCCCTCGCGGCACCTTCCTCTCTCTCCCCACCTCGGTAGACCGTCCATCCTTCGCGTCGGCCCGTCTCTCTTCTCCCGCTGCCGCGTCCCTCTTTGTTTCCCTTTTGCTGGCATCTCTTCTCCCTCTCTTCTCCTCCGTCTCTCCCCCTTTCTTCTCTGTTCATCTCCCGTCTCCCCTCTCTTCTCCCTCGCATCTCTCTCGTCTCTTCTCTTCACCATCCGTCTCTCTTCTTCCCTCTATGCTCTCTCACATCTCGCCTCTCCCTCCGTTTCTCATCTTCTCTTCAGTCTCCCTTCCAATATACACGCACACACTTTGCTTTATTTTCTTTATTTTTTTACTAACTCCCACAACCACCTCTCTATCTCTCTCCTCCAATTTTCTATTATTCTCTCTCTAAATATCTCTCTAAGGGTCTCTCTCTCACGGCAGTGTCTACATTGGGTTGGGCGACTCTCCAAAGCTCAAGGGCGTGGGCGATGACATCTTCACCTTATTCACGGCTATTTCGTCTCCTTATTTTTTATTTTTAGTTTAGTTAGATTTTATTTGTGTTGTAATTTTTATTTTTCTTATCACATTATAAACATTTTATTTTGAGCAATAAAATTAGATTGGCGTTATTTTCTCTCTCTAGTACTTTCTCTCTCTGAAGCCTCCATATTTCTTTAGGTAGATTTATTTTTTGTAATTTTAATTTCAACATCAAAATCAACATTCTACATTTTTTCCTAAAAAAATATAAAGTTGTCAACCTTAAAATTCTAACCTCTTCGTGGGATCGACCCGTACTTGTCACTACGCTTAAAATTTAATTTTATTGTATGAGTGTGAAAATGTTAAAATTGAGTGCACGATATTTTTAACGATGAGTATCGTCTCATATCAACCCACGTGGGGGTAGGAGGTAGAAGGATGAGAAGAACGATACATGGAATTAAGATAGGACTCCATGAGAGAGGGAGGGGTGGAGGCCAACTCAAATATAAAAGCTAATGTATAAACACAAACAAGGGAAGCCTGAGGAGGGAACTAAAAGAGAGAACAACTAGAACAGAGGGCCTAATAGAACGTGGTCTCCCCAGAGGATGCGTTCAGGAATGCGGTCTCTGTTCAGGCCATATTTTATCAGGAACCCAAAAACACATAGAAACTAATGTGGACAGATCTCACCTAGGTAAAACAAGTTATGATGATGCAATATTATGTTATGGGTTTTGGTTTTTCTTTTAATATTTTTAATTTAAGCACAAATCTCCTTAAGAAATAGGAATCCTAAAGGGAAGCGGTTTCGAACTCTGGGTTAACCTAGGTTTGACACTCACACACAGATGTAATCTAGACACAAAGGGGACAACAGTATAACTGGCTCGACGTCCACGTGGGATTCCACTGCTCGTGGAGACTTACGGAGGTCCCCAAATAAGTTCATCTCGTTGACTACAAGGAATTTTCAGTCGAAAGGATCACTTACCGAGGTAAGAATGCAACTATGATATGATATGAATGATCCTATGCGCACAAGGTGCATGCAAGTCTAGTCTAAAGCTAACAATCAAAATGATATAATATATAAATGCAAATAAAAGCATAAGGAGCAAAACAAAGGAACTTGAGAAATAAGGCAGAAGACTCGAATGCATTGCTCCCAAGTGCTGTGATCAAGATTGTGGTCTCCATAGGGGATGCATTCAAGGGAATGCGGTTACTGTAGAGGTAGCATTCAATGTAGAACTGCCAGAACTGAAAACAACAAGAAAGTAACTGGAAAAATTGTAGAAACTAGACCTAAATAGATCTACATAGACACAGAGATGACATGAAGGCAGGAAAGACGTGGTGAGCACTAGAGGTCCCACCGTGATAGTCAGAAATTTGATGCGCGCAAAAGTTCTCCGACTATGATGAGGAGCATGCGATAAAGAATAAAGAGAAAGAAGACCGTGATCACCACCAAGGGATGGTAATACAAAATAACAGAAAAAAATCTATTGAAATCATATTACTTTAGAAAAGAAGGGCCAACCAAAAATAAAATTAATTAAGCTTAGCTGACGAACACGGTCTCTATAGTGACCTCGACTTGATGAACACGGTCCCTGGGTGATCAACCGTGTTCAAACATGGGTGCGGGATATGGATATCAACTCTTCCTCACTCTTCAGCTGGCCAAAGAGAAAGGGCCTTACACTTATTGCCTGCATGGACCTGCGAAACAAACGAATCAAGGATAAAAACCTATGAGAACTATGATTATATAGTATCTATCACTACAAGAAAATGTGCGATTAGAGACGATAATTAGGGATAATTTTTTCGGTCTCAGATCTGTCGACCCAAATTTAGGTCGGATTTGGGACGGACGATTATTCCATCTCAAATCTTTCCAATTTCAGACAGACAATATTTCCGTCATAGATCTGTCCCCAATTTGGGAGAGATCTGCACCGGAAAACTTATTTGTCCCTAATCCGTCCCCATTTTGGGACAGTTCTGGGATGAAAATATTTTTCATCTCAAACTTTTACAAATATTATTCATTTTTTAAAAATAAATTAAAATTTGAGATGAAAAATAATTTGTCTCATGTCCGTCGTAAATTTGGGACGTATTAGGGAGGGATATATCGTCTGTCCCTAATGAAGGATAGAATAAATATCCATCCTAAATCCGTCCTTAAATTGGGATGGAATTGGGACATACTTTCATTCAGCCTCAAATAATTATCACCATTTTTTTTAAAAAAAAACATGGCATAAAGATTAGGGACGGAATGGGTATCCGTCCTAAATCCATCCCCAACTAGGGTCGGATTTAGGACGGATAGTCATTCTATCTCAAAGTCTTAGAATCATTTTTTATTTTTTTAAAAATAGAAATAAAGTTAGATATGGAAAGAATATCCCTCCTAATTCCGTCTCAAATTAGGGACGAATTTAGGACAGATACACATTCTGTCTCAAATATTTTTTACCTTTCTTTATTTTTTAAAAATAGAATTAATATTAGCGATGAAATATAATCTATCCTCACTATGTCCCGATTTTGGGGTAGATTTAAGACAGATTTGAATTCTGTCTCTAATTAGGGATTGCTTTGGGACAGATTAAGTTCATCCCAAATCTCTCACATAGTCGCAACTACGTTTACATAGCTGCGACTATGAGGAATTAGGAATGGAATTTTGTCTGTCCCAAGTTTCGTCGCTAACTTGAGTTATTTGTCATCCTTATCCACTTATTTGTCGCTCTTAAACACTTATGTGTTGCCCTCGTTGATTCACTTGTCACCCTTCTCTCATTATATCACCATGCCCTGTTATGTCCCCCTCAAAAAATTGTTTGTCATCTTGTCCACCTATTTATCTCCTTTATCCACCTATTTGTCACCTTTAAACACCTATTTGTTAGTCTTGTTTAGCTATTTGTCGCCCTTGTCCTGTTATGTCATTCTTATATAGTTATTTGTTCCCCTCGTAAAGCTGTCACCCTTGTCCACCAATTTATCTCTCTTTACCACCTATTTGTCAGCCTTAAAAACTTATTTGTCACCCTTATTTTACTATTTGTCGCCCATGTCCTATTGTCACCTTTATATAGCTACTTGTCACCCTTATCCACCTATTTGTTACCCCTAAACACCTATTTGTCACGCTTGTTAATTCATTTGTCACCCTTCTCTTATTTTATTACCATGTCCCGTTATATCTCCCTCAAAAAGGTATTTGTCACCCATGTCCACCTATTCGTCTCCCTTAACCACTTAATTGTCACCCTTAAACATCTATTTGTCACTCTTGCTTAGCTATTTGTCGCCCTTGTCTCGTTATGTCACCTATTTGTCATCCTTAAACGCCTATTTGTCATCCTTGTTGATTCATTTGTCACCCTTGTCTCATTATGCCATCATGTCCCGTTATTTATCCCCCTCGTAAAGTTATTTGTCACCCTTGTTCACCTATTTGTCTCCCTTATCCACTTATTTATCACCCTTAAGTATCTATTTGTCACCCTTATTATCACATATTGGTTGATCAGTGAAGACACTTAGACTTTGTATATATGCATTGTTAAAAAAACACATATTTGTCATGACAGTTATGCCAGAAACTGAGTTTTGAGACGTGAAATAATTACACATCCTTTACTATTTCTAAACATAGTGAGTTTAGCCGCAAACTCGACTCTAAACATATTACAATGATCCTCATCTAATATCCATTATTCGAACCCCTTCCTTGACAATGCATCAAAATATTGCACCATATAAATTACGTAGTTGAGGCTGTTATCTGCCTATTATGGACATTCGTTGTCGAACATAAGTTCTCATTCATCAACTCCCTCGAATGTCCCGTATTCCTTCAGTAATCCCTGTACAATTGCATCCTTCAATTGAAATATTTGACATCATTAGTTCATAATTAATAGAGATATTATAAATATACTTAATACAAATACATGGATAAGAAAAAGTACCCATTTTCTTATAGTAACATTATGGGTGGCCATGCCTCTCATAGAATTGTATGAGACTAAACGACGATTCTCCGTGTCAACAACATATAAATGCTAGTGAGAGCGTGAGTGTAACACGAAGAAGAGATACTTGTTCTCATGCAGTTCATTTAATTCATCATTTTCATAGCAATATTGCAACAATTCCATGGCTTTTTCATTGTCGGCCACTGTCTTGTTATTTATGTGGTTGACTATAATGGTGGGAAAATAAGCCCACCGATGAAAGATGCCTCTTTCATTGCATCTTAAGTGGAGGAGGTGGATCATGACATCGATCACCTGCAAACAATCATCAACATCTTAGTAGTAGAAACACAAGTTCGGGGTTGGGGGAGATATGAAATTGCATAATTAATGAAAGAAACTATCATATCATCTGTCATCTAGCCGTATAATAGATAAGTGATATGATGCCTTTTCAAAACTATCCCATTTGTTAATTCAAATAAGGAGACACTACATTGGAAAAAGAATTTTATGGTAGTCAGAGTATAACAAATCATGATAACTACACAAGCTAAAAGAAGATAACTTACTCAATATCCTCCGAGGCACAATCAACAATGAATTCATTTACAGTATTAGTATCCTTGGGGTTCAGCCGGCCTTTGCAAATCCAATCAGTATGTATAAGTTTTGTGACTGGGTCGGCTTCATCTCCCATTTACAGTATTAGTATCCTTGGGGTTCAGCCGGCCTTTGCAAATCCAATCAGTATGTATAAGTTTTGTGACTGGGTCGGCTTCATCTCCCATTTACATTAATGCCAATATGCTAATGTTAGATTCAATCTTGTAAGAGGTAGGATCAATGTAGACTCACCTTCTTCTTTCCTTTACTTGTTTTCTTTCGAGGGGCCCTTGATTTCCTCGAGGGTTTCTCAACCCATTGATAAGGGGATTGAGAAAAGACATCTAGACGACCGTCGCCACGCTCTTTAATCGCCTTGATCAAGGTGCTTGGATCAATGTCTTTAGGTCCCACCTCCTCTACATGAGTGCTTGGCGATTCGACGGGCAGTGGAGGGAAGACATCGTGGCAATGATGTCCAAAGTGGGATGCACTTGTTCCTCAGCAGTTATGTCCCCTTGTACATCCTCTTCAGGGTCTGCCTCAGGTGGCACAGTAGGAGATTCTTCACTTATTTCTTGATCAGTCAGAAAAAACCCCCCTTATTTCCTAAAGTAGTCACTATTGCACCTTCATGTCAGCGACGAGTGCTTCCCACCTTTAGTCTTGGTTCTTTAATGTAGCTATAATATCTTGCAGCATAGACATAGAGGGAGCTAATGAGGATGTCTCCTCATTATTAGGTCGAGTCGTCACCTGACCACCGTATATCATCTTGTACAAGTTCAGGATATTCCTAGACTAGTACCAGTGCCTCCACTCTGCCCCACACCGGCCCCAGTATTTCGAGTGACATCTGAGACGTCATCCGAGAGGAGATGCCGCATTTGGAGGGATGGATTACATCGAGCATCCAGTCGTGCATTTGGGTGGAGATTATGTCGAGCATCCAGGCAGAGATGTCAAGCGTCTGAGTGGAGATCTCCTCAAGCTTTACACAGGCCATCGGTGCCCACCTCTCTCAGGTGGGGATTGTCCCTCATGGAGCACCCTCGACCGTAGCACATCCCCCTCATGTGAGTGTTTGCTCTAGTTGTTAATGTTGCAGAATTTAGAGTTATAATCACTACACCAAAGAGGACCTTTACCTACGACACATACCTACGGTTGTGTAAGTCGTAGGTATAGATTAGGCTATACCTACGATTTTACGAGTTTTTATATTACCTACGGTCGATGTCGTAGGGAGTAGGTGTACCTTATCTACAGTTCAGTAGCACCGTAGGAATAGATAATGGGACAAAATTACCTATGCCAGTTGTTGTAGGTAAGTTCTGTATTACACCTATGGTTTAATGGAACCGTAGGAATTAGGTATCTATGCTAATATACCTACGGTTAAAGTCATATATATGCGATATCTTGCACCTATGGTTTGTTGGTTAGGTAGGAATAGCTCATTATATTAACGTACCTACGGTAAAAGTCGTAAATATGCGATATTACTTACCTACGGTTTACGAATGTCGTAGGAATAAACCCAAGTTGGTATCAACGATTTTTTCTTTTGTATATTATCTACGGTCACTGTCGTAGGTACATGTTTTTTCTTACCTACGGTTTATAATCGTGGAATGAATAGATATAATGGCGCCAACGTAACAAAACTCCCGCACCTGCCGAAAATAAAAAATTCTCCCCCTTTTCACCAATTTTCAACCCAAGTCGCCCCCAACGGATCGAACCTACGTACGCTTCCCCTCTCTCCCTCTTTACTCCAACGGAGGTGTCATTCCCTCTCTGCCTCTTTACTCAACCTCCCCTTCTTTACTCCACCTCCCCCTCTCTCCACGGTCATTTCTTCCGAGATGATCTCTCCCTCGAACGGCTTCTCCCCCGTTCTGAATCCCCCCCTCTGTAAACCCTATTTCTACCTGGCCAGTCGGCATCTCGACGGTGCTTGCCCCTGGACGGCATCTCGGCGGTGCTTGCCCCAGCACGGCATCTCGGTGGCGCTCATCCGCGCACAGCTTCTCGGCATCGCTCATCCCTGCACGGCATCTTGGCGGTGCTCGGATCCACATGGGGTGATCCTTCTAGGTAGGATTGCGGGCATTTGATCGCTTACCCTTCTGACGGTTTTTAAAGATCTGAATCCCCCCCTCTTGGAAAGAAGATACTACATTTTCCTACATCAAGTTATATTCATAGCATGTGAAGATTATATATTGGAATAGGATCTTCCTGCCTTTTCTAGTATTTTCCTACATTTTCCTGCATTTTCCTCCTGGAAGAAAGTTTGTAAAAGTCATTGAAATAAAACGGTGCTCGCCCTCAGAAATCAACAATGAGGCTATTGCCTATTGTAAAAGTCTTTGTAATGTGATTTTCAATTTACTTTATATTTCGTAAAGTAGAGTGCATTTTAGCATTTACTTTTATATCATATACAAAAGATTCTTGCCCCAAATTTCAAAAATAGAAATTTTTGTATTGTTGGATGTTTCTCATGAAAATATATGTATATCAACTGATAGTTTCTTAGTGCAATGTTTGAGTTGTGACTTTAATTGTTATCTTTGATAGTACTCATATTTAATTAAGGTCAAGGTGGGTAAATATGGATTGGAGTTGGATGGACAAGTCAAGGTAAATATTAGAGTTTTTTGTTTATTGTGCACTTCATACTTTAGAAGTTCTAATATTTCTATTTTTATACATGTGTACTATAATGTAGGAATGCAAGAGAGTACTATGATGGGATAGATGAATTTGTTGAGTTTATTTTTAGAGATTTGTCACTTGACGGAGTTATTAAATGTCATTGTACCAAATGCACCTATATTCACAAATGGACTAAACAGACTGTAAGAGAGCATTTATATTTCTATGGAGTTATAAAATATAAGAATTTTTGGGAATTCCACGGTGAATGAGAGACTTATGGTAAGACATTGAATACTCATGATGGATGTGCAGTTGTTACTACTGATAGGGCTATCCATGAAATGCTATTTGATGCATTTGGATTGCCAAATACTCCTCTAAAGGAGGGTGGTGCTTCAAATGATCTCATATGTCAGGCTGATGACAAGTCATTCTGATTTTATAAGTTGATTCAAGATGTTGAAGAGCCACTATATCCTGGATGCAAGAAATTTAACAAACTTTCTTTCATAATCAGATTGTTCAATATTAAATGCCTAGGTCGTTGGACGCAAAAGAGCTTTGACATGTTGCTTAAGTTACTTAAGGAGGCCCTTCTAGAAGGGGAGAATTGGCCCAACTCCTTTTATGAAACAAAGAAGATTGTTGGGGAGTTGGGATATGGGTATCACAAGATTGATGCATACCCAAATGATTGTGTCTTATTTTGGAAAGAGAATGAGAATCTGGACTCATGTCCTAAATGTGGGGAATCTCAGTGGAAAACTACAAAAAAGTTTGGAGAGTCAGGAGAGAATATGAAGGTGGCCAAGAAAGTCCTTCGTCACTTTCCATTGATACTAAGGTTACATAGGATGTACATGTGTTCTCGTGTTGCAGAAAGTTTGAGATGGCACGGAGAAAAGCGTAAAGAAGATGGCATCTTAAGACATCCGACAGATTCACCATGCTGGAAATGTCTAGATGCTATTGATGACTTTGGAATAGAGAGTCGTAATGGCTTAGCAAGTGATGGATTCAACCCTTTTGGTACTATGAGTGTTAGTCATAGTACCTGACCGATTCTTTTAGTGCCTTATAATCTACCACCTTGGCAATGCATGAAAGGTCCGAATCTTATCCTTACTAATATGCGGCCCAAAAGGACCTGGCATTGATATTGACGTTTATTTGCAACCACTCATTGAAGAATTACAGATTTTATGGCATGGGATGAATACATATGATGCTTCAAAGGGTGAAATGTTTAGCATGCGAGCAGTATTGCTATGGACTATTAATGATTTACTAGCATATGCATACACGTCAGGTTGGTGCACTAAAGGTCGACTAGCTTGTCCAGTTTGTAATAAAGGCACACATTCCATGTGGTTGGATGTTAGTGGAAAGCATTGTTACACTGGCCACAGGAGATGGTTGAAGAGAGATCATAAATTTTGATTCATGTGTCACCGGTTTGATGGAAAGGAAGAGTTAGGAGATAGGCCTATACCATTGTTTGGGGTTGAAGTATTGGAGCAATTACGAGACTTATCTTTTAAGGTGGGTAAATGTCAAATCCAAGTTAAAGGGAAAAGGAAGCATAAAAAGGTGGTGCCTATAGATGCCAATAAGTATCTGAACTGGAAGAAGCACAATATTTTCTTTAAAATTGCCATATTGGAAGTCTTTATTGTGTGCCATAATCTTGATGTGATGCACATTGAGAAGAATGTGCGTGAAAGCATTGTTGGAACACTCTTGACAATTGATGGAAAAAATAAAGATGGTTTGAAGTCTCGTCAAGATTTACAAATCTTAGGTATAAGGTCATCTCTGCATCCACAACAAGTAGGTACAAACAAGACAATTTTGCCCCCTGCAAAATTTACACTGAGCAAAATGGAGAAAGATATGATTTACAATGTCTTAAAGAAAGTGAAGGTTCCCGATGGTTATTCTTCCAACATAGCAAGATATTTTAACAATTCGAGTAATAAAGTTTGGGGTTTGAAAAGTCACGATTACCATGTGCTTATGCAACAGTTACTTCCAATAGCATTCCGAGGCATTTCACAAAGGGAGGTATCCGATGTCCTTACCGAAATATGTCATTTTTTCTTAGACTTGTGCTCCAAAACATCTTCAGTAGATCATTTCTATAATCTTGGACAACACAATGTAGGTGTGCTATGTCGGATGGAGATGATATTCCCCCCTAGTTTCTTGAACATTATGATATACTTGATCATTCATCTTGCTGATGAAACTATGTTGGCTGGCTCTGTAAATTACAGGTGGATGTATCCCATCGAAAGGTAATGATATTATTTAACATCTTAGGAATTAAGACTACAACTTTTAGAATATTAACTATTCACTTGGTGAAGCGGGACGAGTCCCTGTCGGATCTAGGACCTAAAGAAGCAAGCAAGCACAAACCAAGCGACTCGGCCTAGACGGCACGACAAGCACTCACGCGTGGTGAAATCCCGAAGGGGAACCGAGTGGTGGGTAGGCGGGTCTTGACCCAAGGAATGTCAGACGCGGTCCAAACCGTGAGGTGGGTGGTGAAGACCAACCCCAAGGTAACGGGAAGGCACCCGAACTCAATCGGGCAGACCGATGCTGAGGGCTCGGTTCGGATGTGCACTCAACTCACCCGGTAGCAAGTTCACTCAGTGTAACAGGAAACTTGGATCGAGCACTCTCTCACCACGGTGCTCTACAGGAACTAATACGAGACAAGCAAAATTTCAGAAGTGAGGCAACGCAAGTACCTAGCCGGACCCGAGGGGTCGGCTCCGGTCGGAGATGAGGGCGAGCCAGGAGCGTGCGCACCCGACGGTCACGCTGTGTCGGGGTAGCTTCGGCTGTGACCTGCGTGTACAACCAACAATAATCCTCCACACAGGGAGGGGGAACTCGGGGACGGGGGTAGAAAATACATAAACTACCCTCATGCAGGAGGGGGGAGCACGGGGAAGGGGAAATGGGCCTACTATCCCGTGTCTGTCCTGCAGGACAGAACCGTATCGTTTCCTCTATCACGCCTCAACTCGTGGTCCGATGATGATGCTGTTGATGTCCTCGTGCATTGAGAGACGTGTAGAATCACTCCTGAAGAGTGGGGGGAAATCCGACACTGCTGTATGGCGGTGGAGGTCAAATGGTCCGACTCCCGACAGTCTATCCCGCAAGAAAGAGTTGCGTAGCTTTCTTGCCGGGGTTGGTACGGGCTCCAACGACGTCGGATTAAGATGAGACCTGTGGGAGAGGATGGAGGACATGGCCCTGAACGCACTGAGAAAAGATGGTCTCCGCCTAGGGACCGTACTAGGCATAGTCATCTTCAAAGTCGGGCTCTGAAAATCTGGATCGTAGTCTGGCGCGACACCACGGTGAGGGTTGGTGTGGCTCGCTCGGGGCTCCAATCGAGTGCAAACCAACTGGAGTGCGTAGAGGATGCAGGGAGGAACGCCCCAGAGGAATGGCGTGGTTGGCGGTGCATCAGGGAGGTCGAGGAAGGCTCTGCAACTCAGGTTCGCAACCTGCGCGAACAGGGGGTTTGCTGGTCTGGCGCAGGCCCACGGGAACGGCCACCACGTGTGACTCTGATGGTAGAACAGGACGAGACCAGTCCGTTGCAGAGTTGACAAGTAGAGGTGCGATCCCATAGTAGAGCTCGAGCAGATTCGCCAGAGACGTGGGGAGAGGCTCCGCAACAAGGCTCTGGCTCTGCTCACGAACCTGTTGAATCTGCTGGCGTAGTTATACAACTCGGAGGCGAGGGGCGATGATGGCAGGTGGTCGGCGCAGTGTGTTCCCTAGGGGATGGGAGAATGTGGGAGAGAGGGAGGAGGGGGTGAAAAGGTGCCTGGGGGCGTGGGGTGATGGGTTAGGCGCGCTAGGGTTTAGGGGATGGGGAGGGGGCGGCCTGGTGAACAGGAGAGGGAGGTGCGGCTAGTTTGGAAAGAGAGGAGGAAAAATAGGAGATTTTCCTTTGATTTGGGATGAGGTGGCAGGGGTTTTGGAAATAATGGAATATTGTTGGAGGAGGGAGGGAGAGATAATAGGGGAGGAATTTGAATTTTAGTTGGAGTGGGGAAGGGATTAGGAGGGGGGTGGGTTGGCTGCGCAAGTAGGAAAGGAGGGAGGGAGTGATTTTAGGACGATAGAGAGGGAATCTTGGAGGATTTGCTGACATGGAAAGGGGGATTGAGGAGAGAGGGAGGGGGAGTTGGACCAGGGCTTGGGGAAGGGAGGGGGCAGACTTGGGTCTTGGGGAGAGAAAGAGAGAGAGGGAGAGATGTGCACAAGTAAGAGAGAGGGAGAGGGATCCAAGAGTTCACACAAAAACTGATTTTTCTTCAACTTTTCATTCTTCATTAACTTCCAAAATGAAGCCCTTGGCTCCATATTTATAGGGGAGGCTAGGGGTTACAAATGTCCATCAATTCTCTTAACAAAAAGGAAATGACCCCGTTATCCTGAGGGGTGAACATAAGCTACTAGTGACCCATAACCGAGCTAGTCTCAACAATGACCCTTTGGGCCTTATTTAGCTGGCCCATTAAGGCTTACACGACTCAAATGGACTCAAATAGACTTAACTAACACTAATAAAAGATAATAAAAATGCCCAATGTGCTAGATGATCTGCTGGCGCAGTGACGGGTCCTTCGTTGTCACGTGTCGAGCCCTGGTGCCCCCACCACTTGGTTTATCGCAATTTTTCATATATAGGTACTTGGTGAAGTTGAAGTCTTATGTGCGTAATAAAGTATGTCCAGAAGGATGCATTGCTGAAGGTTACTTAGCATAAGAAACCCTTACATTTGCATCAAGATACCTTCATGACGATGTTGAAACGTGGCTAAATAGGCCAATTCGAAATGCAAAAAGACATCCCATTCAAATTGAAGAGGGTTGGGAAATATTTTCAGAAGCAACACACCCATTAGGGGTTGGTGTTGGTATGAATATAGATCGAGAAGAGTTGCACCAAGCCCATCATTTGTTTAATTGTGATGCAATTACCCCTCATATAAAGTAAGAGTATTTCACATTATTTTTGTTACATATCAAAGTAAAGTTCTTTAGTTAATGCTACGTATGATATGCTAGAAACACTTTGATGAGATTAGGAAAAAGTTTTCTCGCTTGCACGAGATGAAGAATGAACGACTCCATACGAATGCATTTCCAAGCTAGTTTTCCAAGCATGTAAGTGATTTTAATTTATGACTATAGCATATGAGTACTTATTTATGAAGAGTATCATAACTTTAGTCTATTCCCCACTATTATAGGTACACACATTGCAAGAACAATCTGAAAAGGCTATATCTTCTAAGCTCCAATGGCTGAAAGATGGCCCATTACCTGTGGTCAAGAAATTTGCTGCCTGCATTGTCAATGGTTTTCAATTTTTCACACGTGATGTTGAACGTCATCGAGTGACACAAAATAGTGGGGTGGTATTATCTGCTCAAACATCAAACTTTTCAAGTTCAAAGGATAAGAATCCCATTCATGGAGAATTAATTTATTATGGGTTCATTAATGAAATTATAGAATTGGACTATTATGGGGAGATTAAAATATATATTACTTTTCAAGTGTGATTGGATTGATATTAATCAAGACATCAAGCATGAAAGGAACTTCACCCTTGTCAATCCTTCTTATAGATTGAAACGTATGGAGCCTTTCATCTTAGCCTCTCAAGTGGAGCAAGTATGGCATGTTGAAGATCCAAAAGAGAGCGGTTGGTATGTTGTACAGAAGATAAAACCATGAGACTTCTTTGACATGAAAGGTGACAACGAAGAGGACCATGGAGATCTCTTAGACATTGAGCCAATGCACAGTGTTGGTGGTGATAGTGATAGTGATAGTGATGGCTGTGACGTAGAGCATCGATGGTAAAGTGATGACATTGAAGGGATAGAAGTCCCAACTTAGAATGTATTTGTAATCATGTTGCCTTTCCAGATGCTACTGTCATTTGGGAAAACTTTTTTGTTAATCATGTTGCCTTTCCATATAATGTTCCTGCATAAATTTTCTAAATAATGCTTCAGTAGTGTAACCGACGTTAAAAACATAGGTGAATGTTTTTTTTGGGGGGTTACTTATGGTGATTGGACATTGTTGGATTAGTACGTTGTAGCTGCTGTAGGTCTCTCATTTCCTACCAAACCACATACATTTACTTAGTTCTATTATTTGTGTTGAATTTTCAGAATGTTGACCAATAATCCCTTATGAGGTGACTGGCACCCCCCCACACATACACACACACATAGAGAGAGAGAGAGAGAGAGAGTGGGGGTCAGTTGTTAGGAGATTACTATTTGCACTCATAAAATAGATACATCATGCATATATAAAAAGATATCTAAAATCTAAATGCATAGCATGGTTCCAGTTAAAAAAAAGATACTTTCGCCATTCTACAAAGAATTGTACTATAATTGAGTATATGTAATTGAAGATTTTGCATGCTCAATATGCAAAAACCATCAAGGCATGATTATGCTTCCATGCTATTGGTTTAGCATCAAACGTGCTACTAGCTCCAATCAACAACCAATTCTGTAGATAGACGTAAAACCTAATACAAGGTAACTCAATTGTCATTTCTCGAAGATCTCTTAAGATATATGTAGAGCTATATCGTCTGATATATTGAAGTTATTATGTCATTCAACTCAAAATCTCGAGATAATCGGTGGAGACAATATTGTATTATTTTTATTTGTTTTAACCTCCATTTGATATCAGACTATTACTGGATATGGCAACTCATGTTTGGAAGGGAATCAAGTCCAACTTTTGTAGATTTGAATTCGGGATGGAAAGGTCTTCAGCTCAATCTTAAACTTGATTCAAGTCCTAATAGTAGACTTGCATGCATGGTTATATGTGTTTTACTACAGTTTCATAGCATGTCATTTTATATTGCATGCATGGTTATTTCTGATATTGCAAATATTTTGTTATAGTGAATATATTAAGCTGAAATTCAATTTAATAGCATGTCATTATTCTTGTGTCAATGCTGATTATTGGTCATTGTCAAGGCAGGCATCACAATGTCATATTTTATGTATTGGACATTACTTGTGTATGTAGAGATGTAAGACAATCTAGTTCTATTCCATTGTTTTCTTCAATGAACCTTCATGCTATTGGTTTAGATTTCTAACACAAAATTTCTTGCAGGGTTAAGAGAATCAAAAAGTTGCTAAAATTCAAGGAAAATTAATTTGAAGATCCTGGAGAAGGAATATGGGGCCCGAGTCTAGGATCGGGTGTCCAGACACGGTAGTTAAAAAACTTAGGTGATATATACACCAACTCAAGAACACATGATAAACTCGATACTCGGGTGTTTCAAGCCTTCACAGAGTGAGTTTACACACCCTTGACAACATGTTATTTGATATTTTGTTTAACTTGGAAGATTGTTCAACTTGTTTCAGGCATATGTGGGAGGAAACAACCATTGAGAAGAAGACAAAGTGTATGTATGTAGATTGTCTATGGTTCAACATGTTCTTAAGTGCACCTCAGAAGGTGATGCTTTGGCTGAAACCAAAAAATATATTTTCAATGGCATATACATTCATTCCAATTGTTTGTTGGTAAGTGAATTAATCACCTTTTTAAAATACGTAGTACTCAATTTGGTTGGACATGATCCTGATAGTTTTCATATAGGGACCATTGGAATCTACTCATTTTATACAACTTTGATAAGAATTTTGGAGACACGCTAGGACCATGCATGTTACTTGTGGATTCTTTGTTAGATGCTAATCCGAAGAGAGTGGAACCTGACATCTGGCAGTATATATGTTATATCACTCTTGTTTAATGCTATTTTATGTTGGTGCTCTGAATAATATCACCTTTTTTGTATAGTTTTGTGTTAGAAATATTTCGCGCTGAGGGTAGGAAAGAGTCAAACGCAGAGATCTATTCTATTCCCTTTATTCTTCCAAAGTTTTATGAGGCTATCAGAGTTTGGTTCGCATATGTAAATCATAAGTAATGTTATCTAACACATTCATTGATAGGTCCTTGTGGATGCACTAAAATTCGTCTCATTTATTTATTCATTTGGCGTCTGTTCATTTGTTCATTCGGTTTATTTTATGCAAGGGCATGCCAGTCACATATGTGATGATTAATTTGGGTTCCGAGACTAGAGTGGCCTGAAACTCGGGGTGCGCTCGATCTGACTAATTAGACTATTGTGAGTATCGTGTCGAGACTGAAACCCGCCATGTTGAAAAGTCCACGACGTTAATTACATCCCCTCGGAAAAGGGAAAACTTATAATTGATTGCCAGGAAAAGGGGCCCTCAGACTTTAAATTGATATTGATCAAAGAAAGGAATAAGAATTCTGAACTTCAATAGAGCACCCCCTATTAAGGGTAAATAGTTAAACAAAGCCGGTCATTAGTTGACCGATTCATATCTAGACGAAAGTCCCAAATTATAAATCACATATCTGCCAAAAATATGGCAAGTTTGATATTTGGGATCAGATCCCAATAAAAATTCGATTAAAACGTAGAGGGCTATTGGCCAAGAGCTGGGTAAAACCTTTACCATGATGGGGGGAATCTCAAGGTTCAAGTATGACCCACGAAGGCCTCGTCGATATCCCCATGCACAGGGTCCAAGAGAGGTAGGAGCTTGATTATTCATTCCTTTGTTTTATTATGTTTAGCGGTTTTCTTCTTTTCTTCTTTTTTTGTTATTTATTTATGCATTTGCATATTCTTTTATCAGATTCAAAGCTGTTGGTTTTATTGATTATCGCTTATTATTTATGCATGTTTATTATTTATTTATTTATATATATTATCATTTCTCTCCTTCCTTTATTCTTTTCTCTCTTTTTTAAAATGCATGAGGGCAAGGGGTCGGTGCGTCGACGCAGCTTGCAGGTTGCGTCGACGCGTCGGCCCAAGTAAAGGCTTGCGACGCACGCGTACATCTTTAAATTTTGTTCTTTTGATTCCTTTCTCTTTGTGTTAACAAATGGGTTTTAGTAGTGAAAAAATAGGTTTTAGCAGTGACAAATAGCACCTTAAGGGTGACAAATAGGTGTAGCGGCGAAAAATGGCTGACAGAGCGGGGAACAAGAAGGCTGCGTTGACGTAGCCTCCTTCATGCGTTAGCGTAGTGAAGGTTCTGCCTATGCTTTAGTAGCGGTGAAGGATGGAGCACAGCAGTTACAAATAGTACCTTAATGGTGATAAATAGCTTTTAGTGGCGAAGAATAACTGACAGAGCGAGGAGCAAGAAGGCTACGTTGACGTGGCCTCCTTCATGCGTTAATGCTGTGAAGGTTCTGCCTATGCTTGAGTAGCGGTGAAGAATGGAGCATAGCAGTGACAAATAGCACCTTAAGGGTGACGAATAGCACCTTAACGGTGACAAATAGCTTTTAGTGGCAAAGGATGGCTGACAGAGCGGGGAATAAGAAGGCTGCGTTGGCGCAACCTCCTTCCTACGTTAACGTAGTGAAGGTTCTGCCCATGTTGTAATAGCGGTGACAAATGGATAGGTAGGGGTGAAAAATGGGTGGTTAAGGGTGAAAAATAGGTTTTAGCGGTGAGAAATGGGTTTCAACTATGAAATGGAGGGTGACAAAAAGAGGGGCTGTGTTGACGCAGGGGTTGCCTGCGTCGACGCAATGACATGCAGCCACAAAGGTAAAAAATTAGATGGGCAAGGGTGAAAAATAGATGGGCAAGGATGAAAAATGGACAATTAAGGGTGAAAAAAGGGTAGCTAAGGGTGAAAAATAGGCAGAAGGCGATGGCTAAGGTCAACGCAAGGAGCAATCTATGGGCAGCTTCAAAGGGGAAGAGGGTCGACCCTATGGGTCAACCCCTACTGTAGCAGGTCTTGAATCACCATGTATCCGGCCAATATAGAATGCATGAGTAATTGCACATGGAAATGGGTCCCTATGACCGTTCAGCTATTTCTTTGAGTGCATTACTTTCTTTTCATTAATGCCAACATGGTGTTTCTTTGTTCGTTCAGTCAATTTCTTCATTTCAGATTTGCCCTTGATCAGTTTGTTCACATTGTTGATGCAACGATATGTTCATAGCTTTGTTTGATTGTGTGTTCAGCATGCATGTGCACTATCTTCAACAGTTTTATCAATTCAGCATGTTTTTGTTTTTTTATGTGTCTGATCATTAGTTTTAGCATTAGTTCAATTTTGTTAAGTCCACAACTTTGAGAAAATTTGGGCAGCACCTCCCTCGAACCCGGACGTTGGGGGGGGGGGGGGTAACGCGGGTATGCATCCACGGACAAGTCCGAGATGGCCCCTACACAGTACAAGTGTGCACGGAAGCGGCAACACCCTGTTGTGTAGTGGACAGCGGATCTAGAGGGGAGGGGTGAATAGATCAGCCCCACTTTTCGCAATGCGGCCCTCTAAACAGCTAGTTAAAATGAATTGCAGCGGAATAGAAACTAGCTTCCAAGAATACTATGATTCACTTAGCAAGATAAGCAAGATATATAATAATTCGATCCTAAGCATGCACCTAGAACGATTCAATCACACAAGCAAACCACGCTAGACAGGATTTTTAAGGTGGTTCGGACTGAATCACCAAAACCCGGTGAGGCTTCACTTGTGCAGCGCACCAAACAGCAAATCGGAAACCACCGATTGCCTTCCTACTCACCACCTGGTAGGGACGTCAACCGCAAATTGGAACACCCTCTAATTGCCTTCCTACTAACCACCGGTAGGGATGAATCACACTTTCAATGTTTAATAATAATGAAAATGAAACAAATGTGAAGGAACTAAAACAAGAGATTGAGTTATGAGTGAAAATGAATTGGCCCTTGTATGGAATGTTGATCAGCAACAAGGCTCCTCTTGGCTTCAACTCAATCTTCTTGATTCACCCTTGATTGGATGAATGTTCTTCACGGAATACTGTTCAGGTGAACAATACCTCTTCCTTCAATTCTTCTCTCTTGATCTTCTCTTTGAACTTCTTTGAATGAATGAAGGAGATGATGAAGCTACCTTGAATCTTGATTGCTTCTTTAGCTTCTAGGAGTTTGAATGCTTGAAATATCACCTTGGATGAGCTTGAAAGAGCTTGAATGGATGTAGATGATTTCCCTTGATAGTGAGTTTCAATGGATCCCCTTGAGATGATGAAGAGGATGAAGGATGCAGCTTTCTCTTCTCTTGGCCTTGATCTTGATCTCCACTTGAAGAGCTTGAACACTTGAGGATGAAGATCTTCTTCACGGAGT
Organism: Amorphophallus konjac; assembly: GCA_022559845.1. NCBI lineage: Eukaryota > Viridiplantae > Streptophyta > Magnoliopsida > Alismatales > Araceae > Amorphophallus > Amorphophallus konjac. Next base: position 398,402,492 of record CM040122.1, read on the forward strand.
ACTGTTCACTGCTACAGTGCTCCGAATTCCTCTCCCTTGAACACACTCTAGCAGCCTCCCTTGTAACCCTCTTGAAGCCTTAGAGTTTTCAACCCTCTTGTATTGATTTTATAGACCTTGAATGGTCTATAGACAAGCCTCAGACCAGATCCACAATTTGTGGGTGATTAGGTGACTTTAGGATTAAACAAATCAAGGTTGAATGGCCCTTTTCGAAGTTGGAAACAAAGTCAAAATTGAAGGCTCGGGGCTGGCGGTCGACCGGCAGCTCCTGGCGGTCGACCGCCACTGTAAAAGGCTGTAGACGAATGGCCCTTGGGAATTCCGGTCGACCGCCACTGGTTGGCGGTCGACCGCCAGCTGCCAGACCTACAGCTGGGCGGTCCCTGGCTGGGGCGCTCGACCGCCCCTGTGCTGGCGGTCGACCGCCAGCTGGGCAGAGCCCGGGTCACCCCGGTTCGGTCCGTTGGCCGCACCAGCTCCGTCGCTTGAGTCCGTTAGCCGCCCGTTCATGTTTGTGGCATCGACCTTGATTGTCTTGAAGTTTTATTACTGAGTCTTCAAGCAAATTTTTGTTCCGGGGGCTCCGCCCCCGGAAACCCCCGCAAGGGGCGCTGCCCCCTTGACCCCCGCGACCTGACCGCGCAGGTCGATCCGCGTGCGAGGGCGCAACATTGAGCTTTCATGTGCATATCTGTTATAAACACAACAGAACATATGTCAGTCATATAAGAGTGAAAAGCAACAATGACGAATAGTGTTTAGCCATTATCAAAACCAAGAATATCACAGAACACATATGACCATAAAATGATGTCAAATGACCCAAGTGACCATATGAAACTTAAATAACCACAGGGGCAGAAAAATATTTTTCATTGAAATATTCCTCGAATAGTGTTTAACCAAGAATATCAGATTCAAAGCTGCGAATTCTGCTCCCTTCTTTTCTTGCACGCGGTCAGAAAAATATTTATCATTGAAATATTCCTCGAATTCCTCCCACGAGACTTGTTGATCTCCGAGAGTCGGCTTAACAGACTCCCACCAAGCACGTGCATCCCGTTCCAGTTGGAAAACAGATAAAAGAACACGTTCTTGGTCAGTGCATTGCATGACCTCAAAAATTCTTGCCATCTCGTCGAGCCAATTCTCGGCTTCATCGGGATCAGTTGAACCAGCGAATCTAGGCGGGTTCATTCCTCGAAAATTCCGATATAAATCACCAGTGCCATGAGCTGCGCCATGAGGTGCCGCTCCAGCTCCAGCTTGAGCCAGTGCGTTTAAGGCTTGCATAAGTCCTTGAACTGTACGATGTAAATTCCTCATCTCAGCACGATTGGCTGCCATTTCGAGTTAAGTGCCTATATAAAATAGTTACTCGGATTATTTATGAGAGAAGAACTTCTTGGATGAGAAGAGAAGAACTAGATAAGAAGATCATGATTATGGTTAAATAACTTAACCCAAATTTCTACCCAAATTCTCACAAGGTTGTTTTCTTAAGCCTATAACCAATAGACCTATAACCTTAAAGTGAAATACCTAGGACAAATTGACCTAGGCTCTGATACCAACTAAACTGTCACGCCCCGATGCGGAATCTCGGGACGTACGGTTAGAGGCAAGCGAGCAATATATAATTCCGAACCATTGCAATCCATTGCACTAAAGGTTGGAAAAGTAATAATCAGAGTTTTATTGAAATAAGGTTGAGTACACTGGGTAGAACGACTACAACCAAATAATAAGTAAAATGCTAGAACAATCTCTCACTAATGCTAAGGGTACAAACTGACTCAATAAACTAAAACTATCTCTCGATATCACTCCAGTCCATCCCCGACAAGTTCGTCACCTGGAAAGAGGGGAAACAGTAGGAGTGAGCTAAACACGCTCAGTAGATAACCACAAACAGGTTTAAGTAATTAACTATTGATTTCCAATTTATATGAAATGCAGTAAATAAAGAATGACGATAGAATATCTTGCAAGGTCAAGAAATATAGCAATTTATCAAGTAGTGAACAAGTAAAGTACAATAGAGAATTTGGCCAGCAATATGTTACACATGTAACCAAGTAAATACACACGAGTCGAGTATCAAGAGTTTGTCATAGACGTAACAAGTCAAGTCAAGTATTCGGGTGCAATGCCTCACCCTTGTCATAAACATCCCAATGGGCTCAATATCTTTTCGGGCGCTCTCCCCAGGACCAGACTGGGCCCTTATGATGCGTCGGCATTTCATTTCAATTGGATCACCGATCCCCCGTCTAGACATAGTCAATTATGGCCAATATAATCAGATGAATTTCTGTCGGGTATAAGATGTAAAGGACGACACTTGTCTCCTCTGATTCAAGAGTATAAACACGACGAAAACCCAAAACAAGGTAGTCGTACGGCGAACACCGGGCCGTACTCTCATGAGTAACGAGTCACGGGGTCAAGAATGAACGGTTGACAGTAAGCCGTTCGAGAGAGAGAAGTAAGTTCTGAAGAACGAATATACGAACCACTCGGGTCGTATTTTTAAGAAATACGGTTCAAGAGAATCCGTATTAAGTATAACGATAATATCTAATTATAAGATAATTTATGCAAAGTAGTTACCGGGTTGCCAATAACAATTAAACCAACTAATTTCAGTTTAATGTCCATTGGTCAATTCCGGGCTCAAATATGACCGAAGGTTATCCAAGGGTAATCGGTCAATTTATCAAGTTAAAACGATAGTTATGATGTAACCGTAATTTACCACGGTAAAAATGTCTCACGGTAAAAAAATGTGAAGTTTACCGGATAGAGTGTCCGGTTAATTGGCCAAAGACTTGCCATAAGTCGGCCAGTAATATTTTGATTTACAGTAATTTACAGAAATTACCTATAGCAATTAACCAATTTATCCAAAGTTACAAGTGAATTACAATAGTTTCCACTCTAAACAATTTATCAAAATAGATATTGCAAATAACAGAAATTTACTCATGTCATTATCTGTTATTTATATGGATTGTCAAATTTTACTAATTACCATTTTTAATAGGTCAAAATAGTAAAAATCAGGTTTTCTGGAAGTTAAACGGATGACAGTGGGCCGTTAAACCTACTGGCTGTAAAACGGTTATCTATGGGCCGTTTTAAGGGTAAAAGGATACTACGGTTATAGTGGGGCCGTGTATCATGTAAAGCGGTCGTTTTCTAACCGTGTATATAAAATACGATAAAATGATAATACTACTAATTTCATTCTAAAGCGGTCTCTGGTTGACCGTTATTCATGTGAAATGGTTAAAATTGGGCCGCTTAAAGCAATTAAGGCGGTCAGTTCTAAGCCGTCTAAGAGATAAGCGGTCCGGTTGGAACCGTCTTTCTTTGTAACACGGGAACAGCGAAAACAGAAGTATAATCCAGCAATGAGGGCTTCAATTCATGGGTTTAAGCATGGAAAATCATGAAATATGCAAGCTAACATGATGCCCTATCATTCCTTTTATTGAATTCAAGTTTGTGCCATGGTTACCTACCTTAACCGATGAAAATAAGAGAAAGCTTGGGGAAGAAGATGAATAGTGGTCTTGCAAAGCTTCACAGCAGCAAGACAGCAGCAAGAAATCCTTAAGTTGCTTAAGAGGAATGCTTAGGAATGCTTCCTCTATTTATAGGTTTGTAGAGAAGTGTTTAAACTTCTCACGCGGGCTGGTCAGAGCCGCAATTCCCTTGGCAGTGTTGAAGACGTGTTTATGCCAACCCAAGCACGGTTTCACGTGTTCCACAAGGTAAGGTTACCCTTAATCTAAGCCTAATCCCATAGATTAAGCCATTGTTAACTAAAACCTTCATTTAATGTCACTAAACGATTTTTAATGAAATTGACCCAGAAGACAAAATTGCTAATCAAGACGTGATCTTTCAGATTATGATTTTTATGGAATTTTATCACGAGGTTTAATGTTAATCTCTCAATCTTAAGATTAAAATAACAATTTAACCTAATGTTCAACGGTTTAGTCGATAGAGAGAGTTTTTGATTTTTACCGATGAAACTCCAGAAGACAAAGTTGCTAAGAAAAATACTCTCTATCAGATGTGATTTTTACAGATTTTTCCAAGGTAGTTATATTTTCGGGTGAATAGTATTTTCCGCGTTTTTAAGTCAGGCTTAAATCACTGATTAAGCCATGTAAATGATTTTATTAGGGTCAGGTACAGGAGACCAAAGTGTTTATCATGGTGTTTACTAATTAACTATTATTTTTCAGAATATTTACACGATAGTCAAAAACATTTACTATTTACTATTTACCTCAGTCACTATTCAACATTTACTATTTACGAAATTTAATATTTGTACAGAAACTCGGGGTCTTACAGTGTCAATGGCGACTTTCGAAGCTTTCCGGATACCATAGATGTTGCCCTCACACTTGTCTCCGTCACCCGCTGCGCGTCGGACGCAGGAGCTGCCCTGGGGTAGTGACCCCTGGTCATTGACAGGATCCAGTGGTCCTGAAAGAAAGGAGGGTCGGCCTGCTATCTCCATTGAAGTGGCTTGGAGCCACCGTTTAAGGAAGCACAGGGCCACCGGACACAACGTGTTTGAAAGCCACCGGATGGGCTGCTAAAACGGGCCGCCGGATGAGGGGTGGGGCCACCAGATCAGAAGAGGCCCCAGTGCAGTGCCACTAGATGAGGGGGGCTCAGCTGGCGCCACCGGATCAGCGGCCAGGGAGCACCACCGGATGAGAGGCCCTAGCGCGCCACCGGATCAAGGGTTCGGTTGGCACCACCGGATCAGTGGCCAGGGAGCGCCACCAGATGAAAGGCCCCAGCGGGGCCATCGAACGAGGATGCAAGCGCCACCGGATCATAGCTAGGGAAGCGCCACCGGATGAGGGGCTGCGGAGGGGGCCACTAGATGGGGGGGGCGCAGGGGCCACCGGATCAGAGTGGTGGGAGTGCCACCAGATCAGAAGGGTGGAAGAGCCATCGGATCACCGTTTGATTTTTTTGAACACTTGGTCTTTAAGGTCTTTGGCTCTTCTGCTCGAGATTCGTCCCCTTTCTGACCCGAGGTTCCACTCACCTATCTGAGTGTTGGTTGACGGTGCACAGTTTGTCGATCTTCTTTAGGGACTTAGGAATCTCGAGCCTCCCGGTGTATTTTCACTGCCAAAGGCCCAAGAGAGAGAGCCCATAACGGTGTGTAAATTCAGAAGCATCTTAGCTTCATGTCTTTTAATGCACCCAGGCGAGTGTGAGGTGCTGCCGGGTAGTTTACATGCATGAGATTTTATGCGTCCACAAAGTTTTAGCTTCCTGTCATTTATACTTGGGCTCTTTTCTTTTCTTCTCTTCTTTTTCTTTTTTTTATTCTTCTTTTTATTTTTATTATATTTTTTTGAGTGCCCACAAGCCCACAATAAAGAAATTGGTCAGAATGTGGCATTTTTGCTCTATACTACATGTATCTGTTTCTGCAGGAGGCTCCAACCCACTTTATGTTGGATGGTTATCCATATTTTGTATGTGTTTTCATACCCCAATTGACTTTGGTTTATGTTCATATCCCTCATATTAAATGGTATATGTTTCTTGGCATTTACAGCTGAATGAGAGTTGATTTACCTATGAGGATGTCGATGCATTCGGAGAGAAAGTTAGGGGTTTTAGCAGAGGACCTAGAGACAAAAAGGATTGCAATGAAAGTGAGGCAAAGCATTCAGGCTGGCAACCTGACATACCGGTTGAGAATAGAATACAGGAGCCAACAGACCAAGTCCAGGATTGCAATAAAGGCGAGGCAAAGTATGCAGGCTGGCAACCTGACATACCGGTTGAGAAAGTTGTACAGGAGCCAACAGACCAAGTCCAAGATTGCAATAAAGGTGAGGAAAAGCATGCAGGCCAGCAACCTATCAATGAGGTTGAGAAAGTTGTACAGGAACCAATAAAGCAAGTCCAGGTTGAACATGGCAGTGCTCGAAGAAAATGAGGTGGTACCTCGTCTCATGATGTGCATGGTATGGAGGGTGACAAGCTGATCTGGGTGGAATGGAATGACCTTGGCCAGCCAGTGGACCCTGGCGATCGTTCTCTAAGAACTTTCTTGGGTACCTTGGCAAGGAATGCAGACAAGTTGCCAATTTTTTACCCAAATTGGAAGAAAATACCCAAGTTCAACAAAGAGGATGTTTGGGATTAAACAAAGGTAATATGAAACCTGTTTTTTTTTTTGTCAACTGCCTTATACCTTTCTTCTGTTAATTTTGTATCTGTGAATAATTATTGCCATTTGTCGTGTAGAGGAAATATGACATTGATGAAACGTGGAGGAATATGGGTCCAAAAAGATCAATCGCAGAGGTGAAAATACTTCAAATATACAATCCGTAAGCAATACTTCAATCCAAAGTTGAGAGCCAGCCAGCAAAAGCATCCAGATGCCAAAATAATCAGCTTATACCAGTGGAAAGGGGCAGTCAAAGTATGGAGCGGAGAAGATTGGCGGGTAATTCACTCTCAACCGTCCTTAAAAATTACAATCATTTGTGATTGCATCTGACTAATTTATTCTAACTTGAATGTAGAAAAAAGTCAGATTAATAAAGAGAATAAGGCCAAACATAAATGGTTCCATTGTGCTGGCACAAGAACAGTTGCAGATATCCAGAAGTTGGAGGTTATATAATCATTTACTTCTCTATTTTTTGTTTTGGGCTATATATAAAAAATCCATTCATTTTCTTATGCATTAGTACAAGAAGAATGGCGTCTTTTTGGATCGCTCAGATATATATATTCGTAGTTTCTCATGTGCACAAAGATGGAAAGCCTGTCAATGAGGAATGTGCTACTGTCATAGTAAGTTTTTTTGGAAGAAAACCCTTCTATAACAAACAAGTTATTACCCACCTGTCGAATAATTGACCTTTGACTATTTTTTGATAGGATAAGTTGAAGGAGTTAAAGCAAACTCATGTTGCTTCTTACTCAGCCGGCCCCCGTCCAGTTGCTTTGCAAGATGATGTATTTGCGTAGGTTCTTGGTGAGGATAAATCAAGCCGTGTTAGGGGTTTAGGGATAGGCCCGACTCCCTCTTCTTGGTGGGGCACAACCCATAATCTGTAGGCTGAGAATAATACGTTGAAAAATCTAGTGAAGGAATTGGAAGAGAGGATGGCCAAGGTTGAGCAACCTACTGTACAGGTTGGTGCAATTACATATAAGAAAAACATTTTAAATCATTCAAACTATTCCTAACATGTATATGATAACTGGGGGGGAATGAAGCCATACAACCCATATCAGATTCAGTGGTGTGCTCATCATTAACTAGTATCAAAATAGCAACAGACCAGGTAATATTATTTACTCTAACCTAATGTTCTCTCAAAAATATTATCTAAACTTCTTAGTTTAGCTAGATATTCATTTGAGTATCCAATTTCAAGTTATTTTTTTTCATCTTGCTAGAAACGTATTCATGAATCCTATTCCATTTCATCTTGGTAGAAATGCAGTTCTGTCGTTGGATTCTGAGTTGTTTGATCTTGGTAGAAATGCAGTTATGGATCTTGAACCACGTTTGAATCCATTATTATTTTTAGTCCCCTTTTCTTGAACCAAGTAGTGAAAAGCATGTCTAACATTAATGAGAGTCTGCCTTAATCTGTAAAACTTCCAACAAGAAAAATAAAACTCCACCTCAGAAAACACTGAATACAAATTGTGACCTCAAACAATCTCTACATCACCCCCTTCCCAGAGCATGGAGCCACAGAGAAGCCATGACTCAAGGTAACAAAAGTTCATCAAGCATGTAAACAATAGAATGTGGAGATTTCTGCATATAAACAATAGAATGTGGAGTCCAATTGAATGTGGAGACTCTGCATTCAGATATCTGATCCAGACCAAGTATTTCTTTTTGCAATAGAATGTGGAGACTCGACAGCTGGATGGCTGTACTTATTGTAGCTAGTGACCTCTGTGGCTTAATAGTTGTGCTGACATCACATATTTATTCTAACAGTAGGATAAAAGAAGCAGAATATGTCGTTGCAAGTTGCAACCCATCTGCTGCAAATGCCATTTTTCTATGCATGTACTTCACGGCAGATAGTAGTAGCTCTTTATAGAATCACCTATTGGGGTTCTCCAGTGGTAACGCTTTACAGAATCACAAACAATGCAAGAAGATACTTGAAACATATAATATGTAGGAGATATTGAAGGAGAGGTAAACAGATAAGGATGATTGTACCTTCATTTACTTGGAAACATGGGTAGCAAAGGCAAACAGGTAACATGTAGAAGTTGATTGAAGGAGCAACGTCAATCAGGCACTTCTATATTTTGTTGGTGATACTCATGAATTTCTTCTGTTAGAGATGCTACTTTATAGGAAACTGTGATGCTCGACAAGATCCTGGCTATATTCTTCAATGTCCCTTTGGGAAGTTTGCTGTACTATATTATAGTGTCTTAGCCTCTTTTTGGACTTACTCTGCTTCTCCTTTGTTCATTTATTATTTAGTTTCTTTATGGAGCTGACTTGTACAAACCTAGTAAATACTTCATCTATATACTCTCATCACGATGACCTCATTTTATGAAGGGGCAGGAGACAGTTGGGAAAATCTTGTAGTAGGCCTCTTCCCTGGAATTTTTTTTCTGAGCTCCTACAATTCTTGAAGAATGCCAAACATTGGCCCTTCATGCGCATAGCAAAGCAAGCTAGGATTTGTTTCCAAATCCAGTTTGAGAATGGGCTCTCAAAATAGTGATGATCAATTGATTCCTCGTCCATCTTGCAGAGAACACGCCTACTAGCAATATATTGACCTCTTATTTGTATATTATCCCACGATGACTTTATCTTTATGAACACAATTAACTTCTAAATGGAGTTCTTATTCTTTCTGTCAAAGAAAGTCCCAAAAACATCAGATTATGATATTTATGAATGAAGAAATGAAAAAAGGCTACTTCTATTGTCATGATTTTATATTGTCCAGATTTCATATAAAGTAGTGGATATTTCATATATTGAATGCTTCTCAAAAATAGTATCTTGATTTTGTTGTCCAATAAATGTATCACAGTTACAAGGAAAAATGGTGAAACTGTTAGATTTGGAGGGAGACCAAGTGGGCACCGGAATTATTATGAGTGTAGATAAAGATAAAGTCATCATGGGACGATAACTTGGAACGACATATTATGAAGTTTCACTTGTCTTTGCAAACAAGTCGGATGCTCCATTAATCGTAAAAGATCAATAGAGGAAGGCAATTAAAGATGCCATCGGGAGTCATATTCTATGGCTTTCAGAATATGTATGTACCATTCTTTCATTTCTAAGTTCATATTGTCATGTTTAAATTTGAAGTGAAATTACTTACAATTATTTATCTATTTTGCAGATAGTCCTTGATGCGGCGAAGACTCCCTCTTCCTCATGATTTACTTCATTTATTTGGTGATGTGCTAGATCCTCTTAACATTTTGATGTGTATATGGTGATGTGCTAGATCCTCCTAACATTTTCATGTGTATATTGATGACAAAATATTACACTAATTTTCATTATATATATGTCAACATGAAATTACATCTACATGTTTTTTGTACACGGGGGTGCACATCACATTACCTCATTTTGTGATTATAATGATACATTTCTACACAATGTGATTACAATAGAACTATTTTGCATATAATATCAATGTGACTAATTTCTTGATCGATGATTCATATGTGAATGATATGAATGTACATGTTGTGATGTATAATTTGTGAATATATGTTATTACAAATGTTACCTACAGTTTGTACATGTTGTCTACGGTTCAAAATGTTACCTACGCTTAAGATTGGTTACCTACGGTTAGTATAGGTTACCTACGGGTAGTACAAGTTACCTACGGTTCAAATTGTACCTACGCTTAATATAGATTACCTACAGTTCAAAGGGGTTAACTACGGTTAGTACAATTTACCTACGGTTCAAATTATTACCTACGTTTAATACATGTTTACCTACGGTTCAAATAGGTTACCTACGGTTTGCTCACGTTACCTACGGTTATACGTTACCTATGATTTTACGAGAAATACTATAGTCGTTGGTAAAAACTACGTAGGTAATGTTTTCCTATGCGATAAAAAATCGTAGGAATTTACCTACTCGAAAAAAAAACATTGGAAATTACCTCCGCAAAAAATCATAGGAAATTACTTACGACAAACAAATCATAGGAAATTACCTGTGCTAAATCACCGTAGGTAATTACCTACTACAAACAATCATAGGAATAGAGAAATCTTATACATACGGATACTTATCGTAGGTAATTACCTACACTAAATAACCGTAGGTGTTGACGCACCTATTCCTATGAATTTTTGTCACGTAGGTAAAACTTTACCTACGCAGTTTTTACCGACGACACACAAGCATAGGGAGTGCCATAGGTAAAACTTTACCTACTGTTTTTTGGTCTTTACCTACGACATCCGTCGTAGGTAAAAGTCCTTCTTGGTGTAGTGAATACTGCTACTTAGTGCTTTTACCTTTATATATCTTCCACATAAAAGAATATATTTATAGTCAACCACTTTCTTTCCTAGCAAGAAGTTTCAAAGCTGGTGACCCTGTATATGGCATGGAAGATACTATGCACGTACACACATTGATCTATGTGCCTTCCCCAACGTAAAAGAGAGCCCTTCTATTTGGTGTAACAATTCATCCCTCGATAGTCGCTTAGGACTTTCACCCCATTCTTATTTTCATCAAACATGTGAGACATTGATTGAAACTTATGATCTTGTTGTAACCATCTACGATGACTATGATAAAAATGCTTCCCACTTGCCAATAGTCAGGATGAGAAAGTGTGCTTATTACAGACAGGACAAGCCAATCAACCTTTGGTACTCCATCCAAACAAGCATGCATATGCTCGAAAATCATTGATAGTCCACAATATTGCAACACGCATCCATAGCATTTGACCAATCGAAGCATCAAAAGTATCAACTCCATGCCATAATACCTGCAATTCCTCTATTAGTGGATGCAAATATACATCTATGTCATTACCAGGTGCCTCTTTGGACCAAAGATGACTAAAGATAGGAATATGTTTGGACTTTTCATGCATGCCCAATGTGGCAAATTATATGGCATCAGAAGAATGGGCCAAGTGCTATGACTAATCGACATTATACTGTAAGGATTGAAACCAACACTGGCTAGACCCAATTGTACATTTCTGACCTCCGATCCAAAGTCATCTATAGCATCTAATGTCTTCCAACAAGTTGAATCAGTAGGATAACATAAAATGTCATCTTTATGACGTTCTTCGCCATGCCATCTCATGTTAAGAGCAGATTTTGAGAACATGTACATCATTTGCAATCTTGGAATGAGGGAAAAGTGACAGGGGACCTTTCTTGGTACTTTCTATTCTATTTCTTCATCATTATTATTGCCTTCATCAGATTTCCATCTGTATTCACCACATTTAAGACATTTATGTAGATTTTTATTTTCTTTCCAATACAATATACAATCATTGGGGCATAAGTCTATCTTCTCATACCCATAGCCCAAGTCACTGATAATTTTTTCCATCTCATACAATGAATTTGACAACACTTCACCATTCGGAAGATTAATCTCTTTGACCAACTTCAACATTAATTCAAAAGATGAGTTACTCCATCCACTCATACACTTAATGTTGAACATTTGAACAATAAAAGAAAGCTTAGTGTGCTTTGTACAACCAAGGTATAAAGGTGCTTCAGCATCTCTAATTAACTTATAGAATCTTCTAGCATTATCATCAACATTAGTTGCACCTTCGTTTTCTCCTACACCGCTCTTATTTTCAAAGGTTGGCATCCCAAATGCATCATGTAGCATCTCATGTATGCCCTTATCAGGAACATCATTCTTTAACTTCTAAGCCTTAGTCTCACCATGAAAATTTTAAAACTTTTTATCCTTGATAACTGCATTCAAGTATAAGTGTTGTCTTATAGTCTCCTTATCCCATCTGTCAACACATGCACAATATACACATGGGCATTTGATTGTCTGAGTATCAGATACAACCCCAAATGTAAACTGAATAAACTTGTCAACACCGTCATAGTATTCCTTTGCATCCCTAGAGAAGTAAACATATATAAAAGGATGCCAACTAATTATCCATTCCAAAGTAAATAAAACATATGGGTACTCATCTACAATAGATATCTTGTTTTGTCCATTCACCCCCAATCCATGGTCCTCTCATTTGTAATTAAAATCAAAAATTGATAAGTAGACAGAGATAAACATCATTCCACATGATCGGTGTTCAATTCAAACTCTTTTTGAACTATTGTGTGCATGTATGTATATAAAAGATAAATGATGATGAATAGAGTAAAATGTCATATCAGAGTCATAGTACATGGCATTGTTACACTAGATGTTTTCCCTTAGAGGAAGATTATTGGTTTCCAGCCAATATACTCGACTCCAGATGGGGATAAGGACTAGACAAGCCAAAAGACAAGGGAATTGCATAAAGAATCATGGTTTTTTTTTCTATAGGGGAGGGAAAGGCGGGGATCGAACCCATGCCCTCCTGCACCAGTGGTATAGGTGAGGTGTATTGTTGTGCTATCTAGGCAACTAGCCCTCAAGCTAGATCTCTGCAAAGTGATGGCAAGTGAAAATCAATGAAAGATAAATCTAATCAGAAGGACAAACATGCAAAAGAGGGATCACAATTGTAGACTGTTGGTCCTCATAGTGAAATCACAGCAAGTTCATTTACAAACACAATTTTTACCTACAGACAATTCACCTTCATGCGTAACATTTCTGCATAGTCTGATCATGATAATTTGTTTGTTGCTCTAAAAAATTTAGCCAACATAGAAAATAATATGTTGGTTGTCCCCAAATTTGGATTTGGGCATTCAGTGGAAAGGCGGTGGATGTCGTTTCTAGTTTTTGAGCAAACCAAATTATGAATAGTGAGACTTCTGCTTTGTGCTACGATTGGGGAAAGACATTAGACAGATGGGGCCTTTGTAAAAAATATAAGCAAAATAAATAAATGAGAACATTGTTAGAGGAAAAAATTCTTATGTACCAAATGGTGCATAATTTTCCATTGAATATTTTTTCTTTTAGAATACATTTTGCTAAACTAAATGGACCCTCACCTTTGTGAACTTCATATTACATTTTTTATTTTTTTTACTTTGAACTATATATATTAATAGAGAATTTGTTTTAGAACTTTGTTAATTTCATCTAGCATTTATACCACAAGAGCAACAGAATAAGAGTTATGCTTTATAAAATATCAAGTAAAAAATAAAAAAGAGGTCATGATGAGGAACAAGAGGAAGAAGAGGGCTAGTGATGTAGGAGAAACCTGGTGGATCTCAAACTGGGCAGATAGGGAGCAGGCTGCTGCACCTTGGCAGTTCTGATCGAAAAGGTGCAGGCACAGTTGGGGTTGGAGGGCATCGAACTCGTTGAAGGTGGGAGTGTCGAAGTCACCCGGGCCTCGGGTCGAAGAGTGTGGTTGTACAATGCTGGCGAAAGTTGCTCGCACTTGAGGGGCAGCTACAGCTCGGTGCGAGTGGATAGTGTAGATTGCGCAACCGACGACGGAGCTACGTGGAGGCGCGCGAGCGGTGGTAGGAGGCTGACGGGGTTGACGCTATTGGCAGGGGGCCAACGAAGGTGGTTGCGACGCTACTTCTTAATTAGTTGTTGGGTCTGTGGAGAAAATGTAAGAGGAAGAAGAGGAGGAAGGGGGCAACGGCCCGAAGGTGAATGGCCGAGGGGTAGAGGGATTAGGGTTGAGGGTAGGTGGTTGCTCGGTCTAGGAGCAAATAGAGGAAGATGAAGAAGAGGAAGGTGGGTGGCAGGCCAAGGAAGAAGAAGATGAGCAGGGCGCAATACCGAAAGTGAATGGCCGACGGTGAGTGTAATGCCCTGGGTTTTTTTGGATATTTTTCAGATTAGGATCCGTGGGTTTCGGATCACTTTCAGGGATCCCGGAGAGTGATCCCGGAGAGTGTTTTACGGTTTACGCGTATTTTTCCCTGACGAGCCTTCGGAACCCTGACGGGGTGAACCGTTGCGTTCTCCAACTCCAGGACATTACCAGTGCGTTGGGCGTGTTTCGAGGGTTGAGAAAATAATGTTTCCCAATTTTTTTGCCTTTCTTGGATTTCTATATAATAAACCCCTTTTCTTTTTCTTCTTTCTTCTTCTTCTCTTTCCCTCCCGTGACACCCTGCTCCCCCTCCCGACCGTTGCCCTCTCTCCCTCGTGAACGGACGCGGTGTGTGACGACCCGAGATCCGGATACCGGGAGGAGCCCAATACCATTCGAATCCCGGCCCGTCGCCCACGAGCGGGAGGCTCGGAAGGGCTAAAAAGGAGTGTGGAGTTACAAAGAAATATGAAATAAAGCAGGATATTTCAACAATTAACAGAAATAAATGAACACCTACAACAGAGTCTAGTCCAACAGAAAGTACAGTCTAAAGCAGTAAAACGTATCACATGCCAAGTGAACACTCGGCCCGGCAAGATGGCAACTAAGAACCTCCGTACCGCACCCTCGAACCTCGAGGAAGAACCGTCGCACCTGAAACGCAGGGGTGAGCCTCCTGTCACTGGCCCAGTAGGGATCCCGTGGAACCCCAACTGAGAACAACGGCGGCACAAAAGCAGTAACTACGAAAGCAGGAAAGTAACTATGGTGGCCGGCAAAACCTCGGCTCTACAGCTACTCCTACTGCACCAGAAAACACGACCTAGTCTCCCGTCGGGGGACAACCAAGCCACACACCTGACCACCCCATTCCACGATCGGGGACCACCAGACACGAACCGCCCTAACCACGCCACTAGGAAAACGCCACGACACCTCCGTCGCGGAGGCAAGCCCTCACAAAAGGACCCGAGCCAAAACCACGCGGTCTGGGAACACGGTCACGACCTCACCGTCGTGAACATGACGCTGTCTGGGGAAAGGCCCTCGGTGACGCTCACCGGAAACCCCAGACCTCGACTCCGGAAACACTCCCGAAATCACTCACGAAGTCCCATCTCGCGGACGGAAACAGAACCCGGTACACGACCACTCACGTCACGTGACAGGAGCACCACCCACTAGAAGAAAAACCGGATGCGTCCCCTGACGTCTTACACCGCGTCACGAGTGTCTAGCTACGACGCCCCAGGCGGAGACTCAGACACACTCAGTAACCAGTACCACAGAACAAGGACTAGTTGGGGTCGCGCCTGCCAGCGCCGTCCGACGTCCCCAACCTCGTGTGGACACTCAGACCATACGCCCTAGGCCTGTCCTCTAGCTGGTAATTCCCCCTAAGCCCGGGCTCGGTTGTACGTGGGGGCCCTACGGTAACCAGCCTACTCACCGTCTCTCTCGGGTCAGCCGCTCCACCACTCCCAGGTGGGTCAGCACACGCGTGCCGTAAGAAGGCTACGACTAGTGGACGTGTCACAGAACCTGGACACTGAAAACCACGCACGCACTCATTGTGAGTAACACGGAGTAACAGGTGGCACGACGCCACCAGACTCTAGATGGTCCACTAGACCTACTAAACTCAATAGTCTTTGAGTCACAAAACTCGGGGTCGAGACCGTTGCACAGGACAGCATTAAGTCATCAATCTGGCCTAATCCCTAGGTCCAAAACAACGATGGGAAGACTCACGAGGCAGTTCACAACCGCCGAGACCCATCCCTCGAGGAGGGAACTTAAGAAAAACTCCAGCTCCAGGCTGGGAGACTGGACTCACCGTCCAAGGCCACACGCTTGGCCCACTCGGAAGCCACCTTCCAGAAAAGCAACGACTTGCGGGGAAACCTCACCGCACTCACACAGATACACGGTGACTTAATCTCGCAAGAACACGGCAGCCCGAAACACCTGGGGTCACCCGAACCCATCAAGCCCATGGGCACGCTTATCGAGGTAACATGGTACCTCCAGACACCCCAAAACACGGTAACGAAACCCACGGGGTGTCCGGAACACTCACGAGGCCAAAGGTCGACCACTAGGTCACAACCGGGTCGACCGGAGTCCAACACAACACAATCGCAACGCTAGAAGGTCACCCGGACCCTTAGACCCACGGGAACACTAATCGCGGCAAACGGAACCTCCGAACACCCAAGGACACGGTCACAGAACTCTACGGGGTGTCCGGGACACACACGGCCCAAGGGGAGCACGATCAGCCGTAGACTACCCACCCTGGGCGGCCCGACTGGTCACCACAAGATCGCGCTACCCTCGCATAGCGCGTTCAGGACAGAACGCGCTATACACTAGTAGCGCGACAAGACAGATCGCGCTATAGACCTATAGCGCGACCAGGACAGATCACGCTGGGATCACCTAGCGCGACAAGACAGAACGCGCTAGGACCCTATAGCGCGATAGGAACCGCCTTACTGTTCATCTTCTCCGATGAACGCGCCCATCGGGGCGGCGCGACCCTCAAGAACGTGCTAGCTGGGACTAGCGCGTTCTCAGTCCGCGCCCGAAAACGGTGGAACGACAGAAAAACCCATTCCACGCCCCAGCCACCCCCAGGTGAAGGGGAAACAAAGGGGAAACCATTCCCCAACCTCTCTAGCACCGAGAAGACCCATTTAAACCCCAAAAACACGATCAAAACACAAGATTCAGCTCACACCCCAAAAATATGCATTTTCCCCAAAACGCCCAACCAAGCCCGCTCGGCTCACCACGGCCTACAAAACTCACGGGAAATGAAGTACGCGGGTTGAGGGTCCATCTCCCTACCTCCACTGAAGATTCGACGCGCCGTGGATGCCGATCCACGAAGAAACGCCATTTAAACCCTCGCCGGTTCACGATCCCACGAACCGCCTCCACCATCGCGATCCTCGTCCCGAGCCCGTCGCTCCACGTCCCACGAGCCACGCCGCCCCGCCCTCGCCGCCTCCGTCGACCGCCCGGAGTGAGAGGGGGAGAGGAGAGAACGTGAGAGAAGAGAGAGGGAGGGAAGAGAGAAATGAGAGATGAGGAGAGAGAGAAAAAGGAGGTTATATATATAAGAAAATCCAAAAATTCTCAAAAATATCAAAAAATAGAAAATCACGTTTCCGCGATCCTCGGAACGCACCGATCGCAACGGTACCACTCGCGCCCTGGTGAATGGTCCGGTTCACCCGCAACGAGGTTCCGAAAGAATCATCGAAACACACACCGGGAATCGGAAAACACACGCGGAAAGGCCGCGGAACGCTTCTGGGCCTCCGAACCAACTCCGGATCACGTCGATCCGAACACGAAAGATGTTTGAAACGAAATTTTGGACACAACGGAGTCGGACACTCCGAGAAACCAGATCCGGGACCCATGAACAAGGATCCGAAAAATCTGGGGCATTACAGCCCTCCCCCCTTAAAGAAATTTCATCCTCGAAATTTAGGACTGGCACCAAGCCACAAGGGAAGAACGCCTCGACCAACTGACAACGCCGTCAGGGCCTCAGCACATAAAAACCTCGGTTCACGTGAAAGCACCAATCAGGAGGGATACGGCCAGACCATAATCACGAACAATGCCATGCTCCGCACACCGCACACACATCAGCCACGAGAGCAGGCATAACACAAAGGCACCAGTCTGGTATCACCTCAGACACAACGGAAACCACTCACGGCATCGCTGCCACCCTCTCGCCCACCGCAGGAATGAATCCTCGCCACAAGAAACAATCCACCGGTCAACGCCCACGCTCGGCGGACCCACCAAACACCAGCTTCTCTGCCAGCAGACCACCACAAATTTGTCGGCTCCGCGCCGAGGACCACTCCACACTCGGCAAGCCGAATGCCACAACAGCACGGGACCAACTCTATCAGAACTCAAACTTCGACAAAGCTCAGATCCCATCTGGGAAAACACACCTCAGAATCGGCCACCAAAAAGGCCTCGCTGGCACGCGGCTCTCTCCATTCTCGAGCCCCTACAACCAGCATCTTCTGCCCATGAAAGACCATCCACTGGTCACTAGACATTCGTCAACGGGAAACCTCCACTTGCTCAGTTTCTTCCTTCTTTCCTGGTCCTCCACCAGATCCGAAGGGAACATTCCAAACCTCGGCAAGCCATCCGTTGACTCTCGCACAGACCACCACCACATCCAGATGGATCCCCGAGCCAACTCTACCCTTCAGGGGAGCACGGCAGGACCCAATGACTCCATCTCCCCTCGGTCCTCACGTCACTCGACTCAGACTTACGGGGAATCCTCCCTTGCTGGCCGCAGACAGAGGATCAATATCCAACGCCAACGTCTCATCAGAGACCTCCACACACAGGCATCGACCATCGACCTGTCTCATCGAATCCTATCTCATCGAAACCTCCATCTCAATTAATCCAAGAGGACGCCTGCCAATCCCGACTCCCGCTCTTATCACAGAGCCACGGGACACACAACCTCTTACAACCCACGGCACACTTCTCCAGAACACGATCTCATCCGCGAATGCAACATCCAACGCAAGAACATGGTACTCATGCGGCAATCTCGCCAGCATATTTCCCCAACTCTCCACCTACCAGTGCCATGAACGACAAGATCTCAAGCGACGGTATGGCAACAACACGTCCCACACAACTGGGGACAACGCATATCGATGAACCAATCCTCCGCTGCTCTGCACTTCCTCAGAAATCCACCCGCAGCAACCAACGCTACGATCCGCGCACTCTGATCCACACACACAGCCACTACATCGACAACTCGGGATCCACCATCCCGACAACCATCTGCAACCCTGCATACTCCGATCCTCCTCACATCGGCAACCGCAACACCAACCGCAAAACTCAAAAACACCGCCCAGCCGGCACTCATCCTTCTGGAATAGCGCCAACACCCTTACACATCAGGGAATGGGCAACGCTTCTCACAGGCAACCACCTTGCCAAAACGCAGGACGCGTCTCTCACGGATTTCATGGCACACGAAGGCCAACCAATCCGGACACACAGTGCAAGACGACAAACCTTAACCAACCGCGATCCCCTCCAACTAAAGGGAAGAACTCAATACACTTCTAACCAACGGAAGGAAAACTCCACACTCGACCTGACCTCGAGCCTCGCGCATGCTGGGAACATCACATTCCAGCACCAAGAAAACCATCACTTCCGTCAGGTCAGCTCCTCCGACAACACTCGCCAAGTGTTCCGTCGGACAACGATCACAACATCTCTCGATGCACCACCGTTGCAATTTCCCAAACTGCAACACGCCATGACAAGAGCGGCAACACGAGCCATAACCGGCAACCGCCGACGCTCATCCTCGAGTCCCGAAACTCACTGCGGAACCTTCTCATCTCGAGCCAAATCATGGGCGAACATAACCCATTCGCACACAAGAGCGCAGGAGCAAGACTTACTGGGACACCACAACCCAATCCTAACTCGAAATCCGTGAAAACAATCGGGACCGATACGTCACTCCTGACGCCACAGAGCATGACAAGGACATCAGGCTCGACAAATCAGCAGCTCAACAGAAAACCTTCCGCTCATTCGAGCATAATTCTCGACCAGAGCACCCGCTCCAACACCTCAAACCACAACCTCAGCGCATCAGGGGCTGGACAATCCTCAGGCTGGAGTGGCCAAACTCAATAACAGCTCCCTCAGAGCACACTCACAGCCACTTAACGGCAAACGGTCCTCGCCAGCCACCTGACCTCGCTGCAAATTCCTCGAACGCAACACCACAGCAACACACCCGTCGGCAACCTCTGCCCAACACAACACAACCAGGGCCACCACCCAAGGGAGAAATCTCTCGACCTCGATCCGCAGACCCCACGCCGGCACGAAAGCCACGAACAGCAACCACCCTCACCGTGCCGCACAGCGCACTCGAGCTCTCAAGCGAGAAACAAAGCAGAAAATATGCACGAAACCCTATGCCATCTACCGACTGTACTGGACCTTACGGACTCTGATCACTATAATATCTCAAATTCCCATGTACGTCCACAACCACGCTCTGATACCAACTGTGATGACCCGAGATCTGGATACCGGGAGGAGCCCGATACCATTCGAATCCCGGCCCGCCGCCCACGAGCGGGAGGCTCGTAAGGGCTAAAAAGGAGTGTGGAGGTACAAAGAAATAGGAAATAAAGCAGGACAATTCAATAACTAACAAAAATAAATGACCAACTACAACAGAGTCCAGTCCAATAGAAAGTACAGTCTAAAGCAGTAAAACGTACCACATGCCAAGTGAACACTCGGCCCGGCAAGCTGGCAACTAAGAACCTCCGTACCGCACCCTCGAACCTCGAGGAAGAACCACCGCACCTGAAACGTAGGGGTGAGCCTCCTGTCACTGGCCCAGTAGGGATCCCGCGGAACCCCAACTGAGAACAACGGTGGCACAAAAGCAGTAACTACGAAAGCAGGAAAGTAACTACGGTGGCCGATAAAATCTCGGCTCTACAGCTACTCCTACTGTACCAGAAAACACGACCTAGTCTCCCGTCGGGGGACAACCAAGCCACACACCCGACCACCCGATTCCACGATCGGGGACCACCAGACACGAACAGCCCTAACCACGCCACTAGGAAAACGCCACGACACCTCCGTCGCGGAGGCATGCCCTCACAAAAGGGCCCGAGCCAAAACCACACGGTCTGGGAACACGGTCACGACCTCACCGTCGTGAACACAACGCTGTCTGGGGAAAGGCCCTCGGTGACGCTCACCGGAAACCCCAGACCTCAACTCTGGGAACACTCCCGAAACCACTCACGAAGTCCCATCTCGCGGACGAAAACAGAACCCGGTACACGACCACTCACGTCACGTGACAGGAGCACCACCCACTAGAAGAATGACCGGATGCGTCCCCTGACGTCTTACACCGCGTCACGAGTGTCTAGCTATGACGCCCCAGGCGGAGACTCAGACACACTCAGTAACCAGTACCACAGAACAAGGACTAGTTGGGGTCACGCCTGCCAGCGCCGTCTGACGCCCCCAACCTCGTGTGCACACTCAGACCATACGCCCTAGGCCTGTCCTCTAGCTGGTAATTCCCCCTAAGCCCGGACTCGGCTGTACGTGGGGGCCCTACGGTAACCAGTCTACTCACCGTCTCTCTCTGGTCAGCCGCTCCACCACTCCCAGGTGGGTCAGCACACGCGTGCCGTAAGAAGGATACGACTAGTGGACGTGTCACATAACGTGGACATTGAAAACCACGCACGCACTCATTGCGAGTAACATGGAGTAACCGGTGGCACGACGCCACCAGACTCTAGATGGTCCACTAGACCTACTAAACTCAACGGTCTTTGAGTCACAAGAGTGGGGGTCGAGACCGTTGCACAGGATAGCATTAAGTCGTCAATCTGGCTTAATCCCTAGGTCCAAAACAACGATGGGAAGGCTCACGAGGTAGTTCATAACCGCCGAGACCCATCCCTCGAGGAGGGAACTTAAGAAAAACTCCAGCTCCAGGCTGGGAGACTGGACTCACCGTCCAAGGCCACACGCTTGGCCCACTCGGAAGCCACCTTCCAGAAAAGCAACGACTTGGGGGGAAACCTCACCGCACTCACACCGATACCTGGTGACTCAATCTCGCAAGAACACGGCAGCCCGGAACACCTGGGGTCACTCAGACCCACCAAGCCTATGGGCACGCTTATCGAGGTAACATGCTACCTCCAGACACCCCAAAACATGGTAACAAAACCCACGGGGTGTCCGGAACACTCACGAGGCCAAAGGTCGACCACTGGGTCACAACCGGGTCGACCGGAGTCCAACACAACACAATCGCAACGCTAGAAGGTCACCCGGACCCTTAGACCCACGGGAACACTAATCGCGGCAAACGGAACCTCCGGACACCCAAGGACACGGTCACAGAACTCTACGGGGTGTCCGGGACCCACACGGCCCAAAGGGAGCACGGTCAGCCGTAGACTGCCCGCCCTGGGTGGCCCGACTGGTCACCACAAGATCACCTTACCCTCGCATAGCGCGTTCAGGACAGAACGTGCTATACACTAGTAGCGCGACAAGACAGATCGTGCTATGTTCCCATAGCGTGACAACACAGAACGCGCTAGGAACCCCTAGTGCAACAAGACAGAACGCGCTAGGACCCCCTAGCGTGACAAGACAGAACGCGCTACGACCCTATAGCGCGACAGGAACCGCCTAACTGTTCATCTTCCTCGATGAACGTGCCCTATCGGGGCGGCGCGACCCTCAAGAACGCACTACCTGAGACTAGCACGTTCTCAGTCCGCGCCCAGAAGAACGGAAAAATGGTGGGAAATCCATTCCACGCCCCATCCACTCCCAGGTGAAAGGGGAAAACATTCCCCGACCACTCTAGCATCGAGAAGACCCATTTAAACCCCAAAAACACGATCAAAACACAAGATTCGGCTCACACCCCAAAAACATGCATTTTTCCCAAAACGCGCAACCAAGCCCGCTCGGCTCACCACGGTCTACAAAACTCATGGGAAATGAAGTACGCAGGTTGAGGGTCCATCTCCCTACCTCCACCGAAGATTCGATGCGCCGTGGATGCCGATCCACGAAGAAACGCCATTTAAACCCTCGCCGGTTCACGATCCCACGAACCGCCTCCACCATCGCGATTCTCGTCCCGAGCCCGTCGCTCCACGTCCCACGAGCCCCGCCGCCCCGCCCTCACCGCCTCCGTCGGTCGCCCAGAGTGAGAGGGGGAGAGGAGAGAACGTGAGAGAAGAGAGAGGGAGGGAAGAGAGAAATGAGAGATGGGGAGAGAGAGAAAAAAGGAGGTTATATATATAAGAAAATCTGGAAATTCTCAAAAATACCGAAAAATAGAAAATCACGTTTCTGCGATCCTCGAAACGCACCGATCGCAACGGTACCACTCGCGCCCTGGTGAACGGCCCGGTTCACCCCAAACAAGGTTTCGAAAGAATTATCAAAACACACAACGGGAATCGGAAAACACACGCGGAAAGGCCGCGGAACGCTTCTGGGCCTCCGAACCAACTCTGGATCGCGTCGATCCGAACATGAAAGATGTCCGAAATGAAATTTCAGACACAACAGAGTTGGACACTCCGAGAAACCAGATCCGGGACCCACGAACAAGGATCTAAAAATTCTGGGGCATTACACGGTGTCCCCTCCTCCTCCGGCGATGGACGGCGGACCAAGGCGGCGGCACGGTGACGACGACGGTGAAGAGGCGAGCGTGGTGGTGGTGATCTCGCAACGAGGGTGTGGAGTTCGTGGTTTGAATGTGATTCGAAGATCGGCGGCGATCCAGAGGTTTTGAAGCTTCCTTGAGGTAGGGGGACTGATCCCTCCTCTTTGCATTCCCATTTCCGTGATTTCTAGGCCAAGGTGAGGTCGAGAGGGGCGTGTTTCATGCCGGGAAGGGAAAATGCATGATTTGGGGTTGAGTGTCGGATCTAGTATTTTTTTGAGGTTTTAGACCGATCTATGGGCATGTAATGATGCTAGGAGGATAGGGGAAGAGTTCCCCTTTGTTTCCCCATCATCAGAGGGTGATTGGGGTGTGGTTTGGATTTTTTCGCCGTTCATGCTATTTTCACGCTCGAATCATAGTGGCGATCCTTCCAGAAATCACCTTCATTGTGGGGCGGCCCTCTGGGGGGCTGCTATCAGTTTTTCGTCTGTCGGTGGGTTGTTGCGGTCCCGGGGAGACCGCCACCCTCTTTAGCGGTCTCGCAACTGACCGCTACCCTTGGGGTAGCGGCCAGCCACTGACCATTTCTCTGGTCGGGTCAACACCTCTTGGGGTGCGAGTTTTTGACTGTTGGGGAGACCCCGCCGGGTTACGGCCATGGTAGGGGCGTTTCCTAGTGGGTGCGGTCATTGGGTGACCGCCCTACTGGGGGTGGTGGCCTGGTGATGAGCCGCTAGTCCACCCCCAAGGTTCGCCAGGTGGCGGCCATGGAGATGGCCGCCTCCTCGTCCTGGCGGTCTCAGGGAGATCGCCAAGGCCCTTTTGCGGCCCTGGGCTGGCCTCCACTGGGAGTGACGGTCCAAGGAGGACCGTCGCTCTATTTCCATTACAACCGGGGTTTATTTGGTGCCGTGTTAGCCTCCGATTGAGCTGGTCCTTGGTCCTTTGTGGTGTATGGCTTAAAGGATGCCTTGTGCACCCAGTGATAGCCATGGGTACGCCAAGAGGATCCCCGGAGTAGTGAATTTCCTTGGTTAGTGTGCCCATGTGTTTTGCAGGTCGATTAGACCTCGTCTGTGTCCCGGGCATCCGTATTCCCCGATTCGTGTCACCGAGAGTTAGAGTTGGTACGGAGGGCCATCACCGTACCTTGTCTGTCGTATTTGGTGATTCCCGTTGCTTAGTGAGTTCATACCTTCAGTGTCACGTCCACTAGACATAGCCTTCTTACAGTACGCATGTGCTGACCCACCCGGGAGTGGTGGAGTAGCTTATCCGAGAGAGACGATTTTTAGGCTGGTTACCATAGGGCCCCTTCGTGCAGCCTAAGTCTGAGCTCTGTGGAAGAACCAGCTAGAGGATCTGACCTAGGGCGCATGGTCTGTGTGTGCACGTGTACTGGGGGCAGTCGGACCCGCACTGTCGAGCACGACCCTAGCTAGTCCTTATTCGTGGCATTTGTTGCGCGTCTCAGTCTACGCCTGAGGCGTGTAGGGAGACACTGGGGCATGGTGTGAGACGTCAGGGGACGCATCCGGCCTTACTTCTATTGGGTGGTGCTCCTGCCTTCTGGTTGGTATGGACCTATTTTCCTATCAGTTCATGGTCGATTTGTTCGGTATAGTACGTAGTCAGTGTAGTTAGTCGTAGTGAGATTTTCATTTATTTATTATGTTACTGCCGTACTCTTGTGTTTTGCATACTTTCCTCGCTGTCTTGTTTTTCTCATTGCGAGGTGGGGGTCTGTGGGATCCTTACTGAGCTAATGAAATGAGGCTCACCCCTGTGTTTTCAGGTGAGGCGAGCTTGGCAAGGAGCGCGTCAGTGGTTCAGCGTGGTTCCAGTAGCCAGGGCTAGTTGCCAGCTGCTGGTGCCGGGGTATGCCTCGTGTACTTGTACCTTTCTTTCTGTTGACTGTACTTATTTTGGACATGAGATACTCTGGACCTTGTAGCGATTTAGTAAGTATTTGTTTAATTCAATGCATTTTATTTCGTTCATTGTGCTAGCTCTGCAGTTATTTTAGATTCTCTTGTACTCTCACACCATCCTTTAACCCTTCCGAGGCTTCGGGCTCATGGGTGGCGGGCCGAGGTTCGAGTCGTGCCGGTTCCTTTCCGGTACTCGGATCTCGGGTCATTACAGTTGGTATCAGAGCGGGGTTGTGGAGGTACATAAGAACCTGAGATGATTGTAGTGGTCCAGAAGGTCCATGAATGTCCAGTACA
Source organism: Amorphophallus konjac (assembly GCA_022559845.1). Lineage (NCBI taxonomy): Eukaryota > Viridiplantae > Streptophyta > Magnoliopsida > Alismatales > Araceae > Amorphophallus > Amorphophallus konjac. The sequence continues at coordinate 398,428,045 of CM040122.1, forward strand.
GTTGGCCATTGGCTTAGGTTACCGTGTGTTTTATTGATTCCGCTGGGTGTTTTCCTGTATCAGGGGGGTTGATAAGTGCTATATTTCATATCATAATTTACATCACATTCATCACTTTTGAGCATTTATCGAACTTAGTTGTGCATCAATATCACCCAAATCTCATTCTCACCATTAATTGGAGCTTTCATGAATGTTGAGGAAAATGCACAACTATTACAATTTATTTTCTGATAAAGAATGTTGATATTTTGAATTTTCTGAATTTTTAAGAAATTACGACCAAGCTCCAGTCACTAATTAATGAACGCCCTTCTGAGAGGGCGCATATTCAAGAAACTGCGAAAGCTTGGCGGGCGCCTATTCATTTTGATTGAAAAATACAAAGAAAAGGGAAAAGATTGAGCGGCGGTTCGAAGTGTCGCCCATTGAAGAAAATGTGACCGTTTACGCGGACGCTAATTCCTGATGTACGGAAAAGATAAAAATGCTGGAAAAATATAAAAATAAGAAAAAAAGGAATGTGCACCTGAGTGAAGAGTCGCTCATTAAAGAATTAATGGCATTGTAGTGGTCGCTATTTTAGTCTGAACCAGAAACGGAATCGGATGAGGCCGATCGAAGTTATCTTCTAAAATTTGAGCTCATCTCCTCTTGTTTGAGGGAATGAGGACTCTATCTATGACAAGAGACCTACTTTGAGCAAGATCTTTATGCTGCAAATTTGGATTTGAGTTTTATCTCTAAGGATTTGTAGGATTGAAGTCCCCTAAGCACTATAAAACCCGCCCTAAAGTGACCATGGAGGGATCTTTGCCCTTTTTCTCCTCTTTCTATTCTTCCTTTCGATTTACTATCTTCAGCAAACTTTTTCTTTTTTAAGTGCTCTATATTTGCTTCTTCTTCATCTTCCTCTTATTCTCTCTAGGTTTCAAGCTATTCTTAGTTTTTCAAGGTTCAATTCTGCACTTTTTTCTGTTCACCCGATTTTTCATAATTCTGTTCTTCCTCTATTTTCACCATCTTCGAATCCTCTTTTCATCTTAGTCTCTTCATAAAACTTCTTCATTTTTTAAAGATCTAAATTATATTCTTCTTCATCTTCCTCTAATTCCTCTTCATTTTCAAGTTATTCTCAATTTTTCAAGGTGTTATCTTCCCATTTTTCATTGTTCATCCGCGCAGATATCTTCTGTTCTTCCTCGTTTTTCACCCCCATCCTCATATTTCTCTCTCTGAACTTTTCATGAAACTTCTTCCTCTTCCTCTGATCTACAACTTTCTCTGCTTCCACTTTTTCGAAATCTCTCTAGTTTTAAAGTTATTTCTCTTCTAATCTCCCACTGTTTTCATTTTGTTTTACTGTGCTTTTATTTTCTCCACCGAAGCCCTCTCTTCATCTGCCCCTTTGTTCTCTATTTTCAACTCACATACGCACACACAGATTTTCATGTTGAGTTTTTAGAGTTTTCTTCTTCCACCTATCTATCTTCCTCTTCCATATTTCTTCACACATCCCAAGGTGGATCTTTTTTCTTTGGTCCTCTTGACGGCGTCTACTTTCAAAAGCGGGATGAACTTCCAAGGCTCGGCACGGCGGAGACGGCGGCGTTCTTCATTCATCATCTTGGCTCATCTTTCCCTTGTCCTTTCTCTTTTATTTGCAAGTTATATTTTTATTTTTTTTTGGAGTTGTACTTGTCACCTTCTTTAGTAATAAAATTCAGATTTTGAGAAATTGTGTTCTTCTCTTTCTATCTCCTTCGAATTTCTCTCCTTAACCCTCTCATATTCTTCACTTAGTTTATTTTCATGTAAATTTCATTTTCATTAGTTTAATCTCACTCAAAATTCGGATCTTCTGAAATATAAGAATTTTTCACCTCATGCTTAATTGAAAATATTTCTTCTCCGTGGGATCGACTCGTTCTTATCAATTTACTCTAATTCCAATCTTTTTAAGTGAGTGAGTATAGTTATTCTAAATTGTGGCACGACTTTTCAACGATGAGTTTAGTGGCTATCAATTTTTGACGCTGTTGCCGGGGAGAAAATATTTTTTAATGGTTGGAATTTCTTGTGTTTGATTTGTATGTAGTTTTCTAATTTTTCTATTTTTATTTTACAAGAAAAATAAAAAATTTAGAAAATCAGAAAATCCACAAAAATTCAGACCTGAAAATCCTAAGAAATAAACTATCATAGGAAGCGTCACTAAAGCCTGAAATTGTAGCAGAAAGTAGAAAATCAGCAAATCCAGATAATTCAAGCGTCGCTAAAGGTCAGTAAACGTAGGGAGAGGTCATGTTTTACCAATTTCTGAAAAAATCACAAAAAATCAAAAAAATTCTTGAAAAATCTAAAAAATCAGAAATCCAGAGAACTTCAAAAACTTATTTTTAGGTTTTATTTTGCAGTAGTTTCGCATATTGATTGGTGTTTTTAGTTAGTATTTATCCTTTATCTATCTCTCTTTTTGAAGAAAAATAATTTTTGAAAAATAACTATCTGAAAAAAAAATCAGAAAATAAAAAAACTATCTCATCATGTTATCATGCTTTCATCATAGTTGCCTCTCTTTTATGTATTGTGCATTTTAGTTGATTGTTTATTTAATTGCATCATCATTTGAAAAAAAACTTTCTCTTCTCTTTTATTTCCTCTTCTCAAGGGCAAGTTAGGATTCCTTATACCCTTCTTGGAATTAGAAAGACCCTCCATTGAGTATTCCGTCTCTTTGGATTGGAATTTTCTTTTTCAAGATCTTCATAAGTCCCCGCACCCGTGGATACCCTCACAGACGCCGGACAGGTTGTACCAAGAAGCACCTTGAAGGTAGATTGCCCTTAGAAGGTTTCACATAAAAAAAGAGTGCTGAAATTTATTACTATTTTAGAAAATTGGTGTCTAAGGCTAGAGGTTTTGTGGCAAATGCCCAAGAGAGATTGTGGTTATTTAATTAGGACCCTACGAAAGTAGGGGGAGCCTCCCACAACTCCACCTCTTACCTGGCCGGTTGATTAATTTAGTAGTGAGTGCCAATTCTTCTTTTCCTTTAAAAAAAAGGGGGCGAAAAATATCATCATTTTACATTCATGTAGTGTTAAATTTATTGCATTCGTTTTCAAACTCATTTGCACAAAATAAAAAATTTCTTTCACAAATCTAAAAAAAATCAATTCCTCTTTGGGTCCTTTTGTATTGCATGCAAGGTAGGAGATCCCTACATCCACATTTGTTAGGGCCCATTACTGAGATTGAGAGGTTAGTGTATTCTAGAAATCATCCACAACCTAATCTCATGGAGAACCAAAATCAACACCAAGTGCAACAAGTTACTCCTAAGCAGATGAAGGATTATTTCATGCCTAACCAATACTAACCATCCTTCTATGTCCAAGCATCCCAGAACCAGGCGGTTCAATATGAGATTAAATCGAGAACCATTCAAATGTTGCCATCCTTCTACGGTAATACCAATGAAGAATCCCATAAATATCTTGATGAATTCCTCCAGATTTGCTCTACTGTGAAAATCTAAAACTTTTCAGATAATACTCTCAAATTGACACTCTTTCCTTTCTCACTCAAAGACAAAGCCAAATATTGGTTAGGTGACATGGGTAGATCCATGAATACATGAGCGGAAATGTAAAAGGATTTTTTAAAGAAATTCTGTCTCATAGGGCGAACCAATACCATGAGGAGAGCTATAACTGGATTCACACAGAATACTGGAGAACAAATCCATGAGGCGTGGGATAGATTGAAAGATTTGTTAAGAAAATGCCCTCACCATGGATTATCAAGATGGTAAATTATCCAGACATTCTATGGGGGTTTGACAGAAAATTATAGACACATGGTGGATGCTTCATGTGGGGGAGCATTTATGAGTAAGAGTGAGGATGAGGCCTATGATTTATTTGAGATGCTTTGTGAAAATTTCATTAGTCATGCCTCGCTCTCATCTTATGAAAGAATGATTGGGCAATCTAAGAGGTCAGGGCTATATGAAGATAAGAATCAAGGGGAATTTGAGAACAAAATGGATATCAATGCCATAACTCAAAACTTGAACAAAATGGATTTGTTGGCGCAGAAGATGGAAAAAGGTTGATCTAGTAGCCCAAAAGTTAGATTAGTTGTTATCTAGGCAAGAACCTTCTTCTTCTTTTTCTGCTCCTCAACCTCAACCGTTCTCAGCACCCACTAATGAAGAAATTTGTGCTCTTTGTTCCACTACAAGAAAAATGAGAAATACCTACGTAATTTTCCGACGGCAATATATCCGTCGAAAAGACGTCGAAACTATTATAACTTTCCAATGGAACATGTTCTATTGCAAATCCGTCGGTAAATACTGACTGATTTTCGACCTATTATTTCGGGCGGAAATCTGTCTCTAAAAAGAGACAACTTTGAGACAATTTAAATTTCGTCAAAATTATGTTGGTAATTATCCACTGATTTTCGTCAACAAAATTTTCGTTACAAATATTTACATGTATTTATGTAATAATTATAAGAAATAAATAGAAATATGTGTGTAAATTCTGACTTATTTCTGACTGGATAAGATTCTGTCGGAAACGCCTGGAATAGCTTATGTTTAACAGTAATATGTATATGTAATAAATAACAAAAATAAATATCAATATATCAATAGTTTAGCTGGATAATATTCAAATTCGAATCCATATTAATTAGCAGATAATATTCTAAATCGTATTTATTATTTCGGATACAGATAATATTAGAATTTGAATCAGACTAGATACAGATATTATAATATTCATTTAATAAAATATCCATTCGTAATAATATATATCATATAATATATGTAGATGCGAGATGAACCTTTTTGGTGCCCCTAAGAGATATTGTCCCCGCCACGCTGGAGGGCGGCTAGGGTTTTATCCTTGTAAAAGGGCCCTCTTGAGTTAAGAGGTGAAGACCTTCTTTATAAGCACTCGGATGCTTTCTCAACATCCGATGTGGGATTAATCCTGTGACCCTAGGTCCACTACAGAAGCCCCCCCTTGAGAAGGCAAGCGAGTGCGAGCTCAGGATTCCCACAGAAGGCGCCACTTTGTAGAAGCGGTCATACATGCATACTCCCAGGACAGCCGCATTAAGTGGCCCCTGTCGGAGATAATTTCCCACCCAAACCAAGCCACCAACGGCATCCCCATAGCTACTACTCATCCGAGCTCAATCTTGGCTCGGGAGTAGGAGGGGGACAAGTGGAGAGGGGGAAAATCCGCCACCCGAGAGCATGACCCAACTAGGTCCAATTCGACCAAACCAAGCCCAGCTCCCCCAAAGTGACAGCCTCATTTTGGGCCCACTTACTTCAAGCCCAAAACTCACTCGGAGCAGTACTTCCTAGGCGGCCCCTCGAGTCCGGATGTCCGAGCGACAGATCGGTCGAGAGATCCCTCGCGGGGACCCGACATGGCCTACCTGAGCTATACATTCATCGCTCGGGACAAAATCTCGAGCGAACGCCTCTGGCTCGAACCGACTATCGGAAGCGCATCTCGGTGTCCGTTACGCATCCAGCAGGAGCAGACAACTCCAAAGGATAGGGGAGGGTAAGAGTCCTTACTCCATAAAGAGCCCACTACAAGGACGTAACCCCTCGGGAGCCCCCTCAGCTCCCTGGACTATTACGTTAAACGGATTGCTATATAAACTCTAGGGAGACCCTCTGAGAAGGTAAGGCAATGGTCCTGAGAGAAAATCGCCACACCTCTTGGTGGAGAATAATCTCGTGTCCTCTCCCTCGTACCCTCTCTCTTCACCTTTATGCTCTATCGCACTTGCTGACCTAAGCATTAGAGGGTTTTTCCCAGGGAATCCTTTCTGGGCACCTCTGATCTGTTTCCTGCCTTGCAGTTCATATAGACGTGGTGACCGTGACCAAAGATCCTCCCTAGATTTCACGGCTCAGGATCAGCGCGAGATTACGCCTCTTCATCTGGCGCCGTCTGTGGGAAACGAACAAAGAGCCATCATGGTGCGAAGAAACTCTGGTAGGAAGGTCACCGATGGCAGAGGAAAGACCGTAGCGGTGGACGAGGAACCTGCACTCTCCCACCCCGCGGAAAGCCTCCCCGCCGACGACAACAATCAAGCCGACGAGCTACCTTCACCACCCGCGGAGGTGCAACCCCCTAGCGGGAGCTCCGACGCTCTCCGAACCCTCAACGCTAAACTGGATATCCTCATAGAACTGATGAGGACCTAGGCGGCTAGGGAGGAGAAGTCACGACTCCCACGGGAAAGCCCTCCCCGTGGAGAAGTTTCCCAGCAAACGGCTGGAGGCCGTTTCACCCTCTGGGGACGACGGCTTTTACGCAACAGGTCAGGGGGACCTTTGCACGCCCCCCCTCCAGAACAAGAAGCCTCCTCTAGCCCGAGGACGGAAAAAGTCAGGACACACCGGCAGTTCCCAAAAATTGATCCCCCCGAGGGATGACGCAGCAGCCCGTAAGGACGCCCCCACAGCCCCTCGGTCCAGCGGCAACCGGAGTTATCCCTCCAGTTGCGAGATTTCAAGCGATGATTTACGGAACAAGAGCGTGCCCTGTAGAAGACTTCCACCAAGGAAGGTGAAGAGCAATCTCCATTCTCTGACCATATCTTGAAGGCCGAGATCTCCCCCAGAATCCTGCTGCCAACCTTCAAGTCGTACGACGGCCAGGGAGACCCGGCCGACCACTACGACAGCTTCGACGCCCTGATGACCCTGCATGGGGCCTCCGACGCTGTCAAATGTCGAGCGTTCGTGACCACCTTGGTCCAAGGCGCTCAGGCCTGGTTCCGAGCACTTGCCCCCTATAGCATTCATGACTTCAGATAATTCGGGCAAGTATTCAAGGAGAGCTTCGTCGGTAGCGGCCCTCCAAGGTCGGTTGCGGGGTTGTTGGCACTAAAGTAGGCACATGGGGAGAAACTCCGGGCCTACATCAACCGATTTAAATCGGAAGCCTTGCGTATCCCCCGCCTAGATGTCACCTCAGCCATCACCGCACTAACCGGAGGCACCCGCGATGAGAACCTTCAGCGAGAACTGGTCCTCCATCCCCCCACCTCCCTCGCCGACCTGGTGATCCTAGCCCTACGCCACGCGGAGTGCGAGGAAGTTCTCAGCGCTTGCCACTGCCCAACGGGCTCGGGTCGGGAGGGGGATAAGAAGCGACCATCTGAGTAAGGCTCGGGCCAAGGAAAATGACGGAATCAAGATGGAGTCCGAAGGGAATCCCCTAGGAAATACGAGCGGTACACCCCTCTATCCGTTCCCGTCTATGAGATATACGAAGACATCAAAGGCTCGGGCATTCTCCGCTAACTCGAGCCTATGAAGGCCAAGCGTCGCAACTGACGCAAACATTGCCAGTTCCATAACGACCATGGGCACCATACCAAAGATAGTCACCAGCTCAAGGACGAGATCGAGCGTCTGGTCTGCCAAGGAGACTTGTCTCAGTACGTGTCCGAGCGCTAGAAGGAGGATCGTGGCATCCCAGAAGAGATTGACAATTAACCCCGTGGGGTCCACATCAATGTCATTTTTGGCAGCGCGACATCAGGAGGAGACAGTAGCCGAGGAAGGAAGTGTCACGCTGAACGGGCAAGCAGGGCCTCCGAGCCCCCCAGAGCCCCGACGGCGAGCGAGCAGCAGGCCCTGATATTTTCTGACCAAGACCTGGAAGGGTTATCTACCCCACACGACGACGCTCTTGTAGTGTGGGCTACTATAAACCATTGTAATGTAGACAGGATATTAGTCGACAATGGTAGCGCCCCTGATATACTTTCGTACGAATGCTTCCTTAAGATGGGTGAAAATCCATCCAAACTCCGCCCAGTTCGAACCCCCCTTTGTGGGTTCAACGGCCAGGCAACCTATCCCGAGGGAACCCTAAACCTGTCGATCACCATCGGCACCCCTCTCAAAACCATTACTGTTATGGTTGACTTCATCATGATCAATGGAATGTCAGCCTATAATGCCATCTTCGGCCGAGGTATCCTCAGCCGGACAAAGGCAGTGCCATCCACCTATAACCAAAAAATGAAGTTTTCCACAAAATACGGTATTGGGGAAGTCCGAGGTAACCAGGCAATAGCTCAGAGGTGCTACATAATCTCGGTCGAAGCCATAAGGCCAAATGGAAAAAAGAAGAAGGGCGAGGGAGTCGAGGACGAACCAATAACATCCGAGCCTGGTGGCGAATTGTTGACGGTCTTCCTCAAAGATGACCCGGCCCTAGGAGTAAAAATTGGAGCTGATTTATCACTTGATGTACAAAAGCAATACAAAGATTTTCTTTCGGGGTATATTCAAGTCTTCGCATGGTCTGATGAGCATCTTCCTGGGATCCCTGGGGAGATGGTGGTACACAAGCTCAACCTTGACCCGTCGGTGAAACCTGTCCAGCAACGCAGTAGAAAGCACGCCCCAGAAAAATAGACGATCATCAAAGAGCAAATTCTCAAGGGGAAGAAAATTGGCCTATTTCGACCGGTCCTTTACCCGACATGGCTCGCCAATGTCATCTTAGTGCCAAAAGCTTCAGGCAAATGGTGAATGTGCATGGACTTCACCGACCTCAACAAAGCCACTCCGAAAGACTGTTACCCACTGCCGAGCATCGACCAGCTAGTCGACTCGACCTCCGGTAATGAATTGCTCAGCTTCTTGGATGCCTACTCTAGCTACCATCAGATCTGAATGGATCCTGAAGACATCGAGAAGATGGCCTTCATCACTGACCTCGGCGTATACTGCTACACCCAAATACCTTTCGGGTTGAAGAACGCCGGGGCGACGTACCAAAGGCTGATCAACCACATTTTCGAAGGACAAATCGGTCGGAACATCGAAGCCTACATCGACGACATGCTCATCAAGACACCCAAGGCCGAGGACCACTTCATCGACTTGGCAGAAACCTTCGACACTTTCCTAAGGTACGACATGAAGCTCAGCCCAACTAAATGCGCCTTTGGAGTTCGATCTGAAAAGTTTCTGAGTTTTCTACTCACTCAGTGTGGAATCGAGGCAAACCCCGATAAAGTCCAGGCAATCCTGAATATGCAGCCAGCCGCTTCCATCAAAGATGTCCAACGCTTGACTGGGCAGATTGTTACGCTCCACCGTTTCTTAAGCCGAGCGGCCGAACGATGCCTGCCTTTTTTCAAGTTATTGAGAGAGCCCAAATTGGCATCTGCTACGTTCGCTTGGGACGAGGAATGTCAGAAAGCTTTTGCAGAGCTGAAGGAGTTTTTTGCCTCGCACCCGGTGTTATCGAAGCCGGTCCCGAACGAAACACTACACCTATACCTCTCGATGACTCCTTCCACGGTGAGCTCGGTCCTAGTTCGAAATGACGCAGAAGAGCAGAGACCAGTATATTACACCAGTAAGGTGCTAAGCGAGGCCGAACGAAGGTACCCCGCAACCAAGAAACTCGTGCTAGCGTTGGTAACCTCGTCCAAGCGCCTCCGGCCCTACTTCCAAGGACACTCCATCGTTGTGCTGACCAATGAGCCTCTGAAGAGGATCCTCGCTCACCCCAAAGCTTCGGGTCACCTCATCAAGTGGGCTATAATGCTCAGGGCCTACGACATCTCCTACCGTCCTTGCTTGGCCATCAAGGGACAGGCACTCCTGAATTTCATCACCGAGAGTACTATCCCGACCAAGGAAGTTCATCCGCCGACGCCCAGGCCCACCTGGGATCTTTTCATCGACGGATCCTCCAACTCTGTCGGTAGCGACACCGGCGTTCTTTTCCGATCCCCGGAAGGAGCAGAACTGCAGTACGCCTTGAAGTTCAACTTCCCAGCATCCAACAACATCTTCGAGTATGAGGCCCTCATCTCGGGAGCCAGGATGGCGGGACGATTGGGGGCCAAACGAGTCAGAATCCACACTGACTTCCAATTGGTCGCCAGACAGGTCAACGGTGACTACGAAGCTTGGGAAGCACCGATGGTCAAATACCTCCAACTGGTAAGAGGAATAGCCCCATTATTCGAGAGCTTTTAGGTTATCCGGATCACTCGGGAGGAAAACTCCCGAGCGGACGCCCTATCTCGATTGGCCTCCTCTGTTGCCCCAGAAGGTACACGATCAATTTTCCTCGAAGAGCTAGAACGACTGAGCATAGAAGCAGAACTCATGACCGTTGACCAGGCATTATCGAGCGACTGGCGGACCCCATTTATATCCTGGCTCCAAGATTCTAGAGAGCCCTCTAACCCTCGGGACGCTCGAAGACTAAAGTATCAAGCTCGGTGCTTCGTCATCTTAGACGATGCTTTGTACCAAGGTCTTTGTCCGGTCCCCTCCTCAAGTGCCTCGGTATTGAGGAAGTCGGCCGAGCAATTAAAGAGGTCCAGGAAGGCGTCTGCGGCGCACATCAAGGAGGAAGAGCGCTCGCCAGAATCTTGTTATGACAAGGCTATTGGTGGCCCACTCTCCAACGCGACTGCTCGGCCCATGTACAAAGGTGCGACCGATGCCAACGTTTTGATCCTCTGGTCCATCAGCCTGCCTCAGAACTCGTCACCCTTACCGAGCCATACCCTTTTACTCGGTGGGGGATCGACATCCTAGGGTCGTTTCCTACGGCCCAAGCCTAGAAGAAGTTCATCATCATCGCCATCGATTATTTTACAAAATGGATTGAAGCCGAAGCCACCGCTAGGATTACCGAGTCGGTCGTGTAGAGCTTCGTGTGGAAATTGATCATCTGTCATTTTTGGCATCCCCCGAGTGATTGTGAGCGATAATGGTCGGCAATTTGATTCTCATTACTTCAGGAACAAATGCGTCGACCTTCATATTCGCAACCATGTCACTTAGGTAGCCCACCCTCAGGCTAACGGACTGGTCAAAAATGCCAACAAAACTATACTAAAAGGCATTAATGCCAAGCTCGGTAAGGCCAAGGGCAACTGGGTCGAGGAATTGCCAAGCGTACTATGGTCGCACCGAACTACTCCAAGAACAGCCACCGGTGAGACTCCTTTCCAGTTGGTGTACGGCACAGACGTCGTGATGCCTTTGGAGGTCAGTAGCCCATCTCTCCGAGTCATCAACTTCTCACCCAAGGCAAATGAGCAGAAACTGCTAGAAAACCTCGATATGGCAAGTGAGATAAGAGAGATCGCGAGCATCCGAGCCATGGAATATCAGTGGCGCCTTACTCAATATTACAACACCAAAGTCCGGGACATACTTTTCCATCCAAGAGACTTCATCCTGAGAAATGCCGAAGCCTCTCGACCACTGGAGGCGGCGGGGAAGCTGGCCCCTAATTGGGAAGGCCCCTACCGAGTGATCGAGATGCTCGGGAAAGGGACATATCAGTTGTCTACCATGGAAGGAACGCCTATCCCCCGGACATGGAATGCAACAACATTACGAAAGTTCTATTTTTGAGCTTTTCACATACATATAAGCAATAAATGGTGATAATTTTCTTTCATTAATGTCTCTTCATACATCAGATAGGCCACATCCAATACAATGCATATCAAAAGCAAAAATACTACATCCACTGGTACTACAACATGAGCTGATGACTCGGCGCGGACATGGCTAGCACCCCCAGGCCGAGCCACTGACTCTACCCAGTGTAGAAACTGGCTTAGTTCGCTCGAGAAACTCAAAAACCAAAAAAAGAGGTATCAGAGGAATAAAAGGAAGGAAAACAAGGGAAGGCCTCCTCTGCCAACTCTTTGGAAGGAGGACGGAAGCCGAACAGAAAGCAAACACCTCCAAGTGGTGCGAGCAAGGATAAAGACATCCTCCAAAGAGTGAAAGAAGAGGGAAGAAGTTGGTTGAAGAGCAGAAGAGGGAGAAAGCCCCCCCCCCCCCCCCCCCCCCCGAAGAAAGAAAGGGGGCGGTGGGGATGGAAGAAAAGGGAGAAGCGGGCAAAGGTGAGGAAGGAGCAGGACGAGGCCCCGTTCCTTGGGTTTCCGTCTGCTTCTACCTTCCTGGAAGGTGGCGGCGGTCCGGCGGTCAGGAATAGGCGCGTTGCTACGCGTTGTCCCTTCTTGCACGCCGCCCACCCATCGTTGTCCCTTCTTTCACGCCGAAGTAGCACGATCGCCTGCGGCAGGCACTAGGATTATTGTCTTCCGAATCGCCTTCCATGTTTCGCTAATAACTCCCCAGCGCGGAGACAAGCGATTTGCAAGAAGGGAGAAAGAGGAAGAACTGTAAAAAAAGAAAAAGCCTTAAGCGTTGAAGAGAGGTGGAGGCGCCCTCCGGGACCCTTCTTATAGGCCGGAGGAACACTTGCCTTAAATTACCCTCCCCTCGAAAAAACACGAAGGGCGGCAACCCTTCCCCAAGGTGCTGTTGCTCTCCCTCTAATGACCTCTCCCCTGGGACGCGCGAAATGGCAAGTCATTTAAGTCATGGAAAGTCGAAAAGGCGCTAGTACTGCGATAGTTGCCGCACGCGAGATATCCGCAAATAAGATCCCCACCTTTTTAGCAACTGCAGATACAGTGGTCAAATTGCGCCAAAGGCGGTAATAGATAGTCAACTCTATATTAAATACTACCGTCATTGCATATCAAAAGAGCCAACCTTACATGGCAAAAAAAAGAGAGAAGGAGAAAAGAGCTGGCACCTAGAACTCGTTTTCCTCCTAGCCTATGGAACCAGGAGGACTCTGAGAGGCCCGCAGCCTTTCTTGAGGTTCGGTAGCTGGAGGATCCTCAGTGCTAGGAGATCTACACCCGGTACTCTCGGTGACGGTCGGCCCAGACACTGACCCCACTTGTGTAGGAACTGCCTTGACTGCGTGCCCTCTCGAGGTAACCAGGGTTGGCGATCCCTCTGCCGAGCTGCAGGCATCCCCACTGTCTCCTTCGCTCGACGTCGAAGAGGGAGAATCCGTAGTATCCGTGTCCGAGTCGTAGCGTTGCCCGGAAGGAAAGACAAGCTCGTCGGACACCTAGTGCTGGGCCTCAATGACTGCTCGATGGTAACCTTGGGCGAATCCCTTCCGCAGCCCACGACGGTAGCCTGGCTCATAATACGAGAAGGTAGCCTTCTCAAGAGCTACGTGATAGCCCTCCGAACCTCTGTATCATTCGATCACCTACACCTCAGCCTGCTCAGCCTCCTTCTCAAGCTCGGCTATTCTCTGCTCGGTCTCGAGCAACTTCCTCACGGTCTCGGACAGCTTTGCCTCAGCCTCAGTCCGCGCGACCTCGGCTTCCTCCCGCACTCGCTCGGCCCCCCGAACTTGGTTGCTAAGCTCCTCCCATTCGGCCCTCCATTGCTCGAAGCGCTCGACCTGAGACTGACGCTCCTCTTCTAGGAGCTCACCCTTCAGGTCGGCCATATAGCGAGCCTGAGCTAGCTGATCGACCAGTGCCCAAGCCTCCTCTTGGCTCGACTGGAGCTGGGCCTAAAACGAGGTGGCCTCCTGCCGAGAGACTTCAAGCTCAAAAGTCAACTGATTGATCTTTCGGACAGACTCAGTAGGAACCCAAGAAAGGGACCTCTCTTCACTGTCCCGCCGGGCAAAGAAATCGGTTATCTCGGCCCCCAGCTGGGCCATGATCAAACCACCCTCCATAACCCACTTAAAGAGCAAAGAGGGGGGATCGCGCCTGATTTCTTCCTGATTCAACGAAGGCACCAAAGATCGTTACCGTTGATATAGAGAAGCCCAGGCGATGGGTGCACCCACCGTGGGAGGAGGAATCCTATCTGGAAGAGCCGGGACCAAATCACCCCCCCTAGCGTCCCCACTTTCGGGACGAAAGCGCTCGGCACGGACTGGGATGTTGCCTCATCCTGTGCCCCACCAACTTTGGTCGGGCATTCGACGGCCATCGCCTCAGTCTGCAGCCTGTTAGGTTCGGTGACACCTCCCCCACTAGCGACAGCCGTCTCTGGCTCGACGGATGGGAGATCTTGGCAGCAGACTTCCTCGGCTGAACGTTCCTCGACTGAGCGGGCGCCCCCCTCCTTCGGGCGAGCATGATCCTCGACCGGACGGGAGACTCCCGCCTTCTTCAAGCGCTTCTTCTCAGCGGTCCGGGCCTTCATCCAAGACAGGAGCAGCCACTCCCCTGGATCCTTGTGCTTGGCCCCGCGGCGCTCGAGAGCATCTCCCCGAGTAATCTGCTTGCCCCGGTCTCACGCGCAGGAAAGGTCCCCAGATACTTGGGGTTCACTCGGAGCAGGCGTCTCCTTCAGATCGACGATCTCCTGGTCCGATGGCTGTTCCCCCTCGTCATTCGTCCGCCTAGAATCTGAGCAGTGGAAGTCAGAACGTTAGGAGAAAGCCTACGTGCCCGGCCCAGAAGTAGCAACGCGGAACCTTAAGGTTTTTACCTTGAGACGACAACACACGGGAGGGATAATCCTCGATATTGACCACAGTCATCAACTCGGAGGTCGTCCGGCGATTCTCCTAGAGAACCCTAATCTCCTCCTCCAGTTTCGAAGGAATCGCCACCTGCTTCGGAGGAATAGATGGATGGAAATTAACCGCCGTTGGGAAATCCCGGGGGGCGTCATCCACGGACGAGCCCACCCAAAAGAATTGGGTCTTCCACCCCTTGTGAGAAGAATCTTTGGAAGAAAGGGACATGCAACTCCTTCCCCTCCTCGCCTGAAGAAAGAAAAAGCCCTTAACCCCGTGGGTCTGCTCCTTCAACTCAAAGAAAGAATTAAAAAGCTCCAAGGAAGTACGAAGCCCACACGAGCAGTAGAGAAAGATGAAAGAAAAGATAAAAGTATACGAGTTGGAGACCAACTGGATAGGAGTCAATCGGTAAAATTGAAGCAACCGCACGATAAAAGGGTGGAGAGGGAGGCGAAACCCACTCTTCCAAGCCAAAAGGAAAGTACAGAAGAGGCCCGGACTATAGGACAAGCAAGATTCATGAGGCTACGGCGGAGAGAAGAAATACTTCCACGGCAACCCATACCGCTTCTCCGTCCTCTTTACTTCGGCCTCGCCCAGCTCACTGCGCATGGGACGCTCAGGCTGCGGCACCAAACTTCCCGTGCCTGGCCTGGCTCCGCGCATCTCGGTCGAAAGATGTTGCTCCACCATGGAAGAAAGAAAGGAACTGGAAGAAGAGGAAAAAAGGGCCGAATCGGACGATTCAGGAGGAGGTGGAAGCTGGCGAATCGCCACCGCCATAATCTCCGCTAGCTCTGCAAAGGCCTCCGCAAGACGTTGCTCTTCCTGATCCCTCTCGCGGCGCATGAGCCCTTCCAAAGTACTGATGCGGTGGAAGAAAGAAAACCCTAAACAAAGGCGATTTGGGACGCAAGCACGCGCGATATTTATCTCCCTGAAGAGGCGTGATCTCGCGCGGGTCCTGAGCGGGCGGAGGATCACCGAATTGTGAACTGCAAGAAAGGGAAACGGATCAGGGGGCCCAGGGATGAGTCCCTGGGGAAAATCCTCCGATGCTTAAGTTAGTAGAGCTATGGTGGGAGCAAAGAAAGGGGGGAAGTAGCTTCTGCGCGAGATCCCTCTCCACCAGAAGGGTGAAGTGGTTCCTGCTCAGGAGTTTTGAGCGTGTAGTTGCCCTTACCTTTCGCCGGAGGGTATCCCTGGGTTAAATAGTGCGCCGTCTTCCGGAGTCCTGTAAGTCGAGGGGTTTCAGGTGGGAGTTACGTCCTCAACGTGGGCTTTTACTGCCTCATCGTGGGAGCGTTATCACCTTGGGGAGCTGGAGTCCCTCACCCTTATAAATTCCTGCTCACAGAGGACTCTTAACGGCTGCATGGATAAGCAATCGACGGTCGACCGTTTCGAGCTTAGGGGGGCCAGCCATATCCAGGCGATGGGCCTAGCTCGGACGGAGATGGGTCGGAACGATCGTGTGCGCCTCCCTACATCCTGGCTGAGGATAGATCGGGCGTAGATCATTCTGATGACCTGACCGTCGCTCGGGCCATCCGAGCCTAAGGGCCGCCTAGGAAGGTTGGATCCCCGAGCGATCTTTTATTAGGCTTTTAGTCCGGAGTGGGCCCTGTGGGCTATCACTCGGGCGAGCGTGGCCTTGTTTGGCCCTGATGGGCCTAGTTCGGCTGCTCTTTGACTGGGCTGCAGAAATCCCCCTCTCCACTTGTCCCCCTCCTACTCCCGAGCTAGGGAAGGCTCAGAAGAGTAGATGTTTTAGGGTTTAGGACCAGCGTGGCGCAGGTGGGTGGAGATCTAGTGGTGTGAGTAAGCCACGTGTCGTGGTCACCAAGGCCCGTAATGATGGTAATACTGATGGATTTGAAACGAAGGGCCCCCCTTTTCTCGGAGGTCGGAACGGCGCGCCACCTTCTGCGAGGGGATATAGGCGTTTGGGCGCTCTTCGACATTCCAGACTTCCTCCGTTTTTAGGGTCTAGTCTCCCTTCGAGTTTTTAGGCTCCTTGATGCGTCGTGAGGGCACGACGGAAGAGCAGAGGCTTGCGGCGGCGTTCGCAGAGTTCGTCGAGGCGACGGCGGAGGCCATCCGGCAGCTCCCTCTTCCCCCAGAGTCTTCGGGGTCGCGAGAGTGTTCTTCGTCGAGCTCTTCCTCAGAATCCATGGCTGACCAGCATTCAGGGGAGTGGAGTGATGAGCCCGTGGCGAAGGTGCCGGTCCCCAACTGTAGCGATCTAAGGGAGGCCGAGGTGAGGAGGTTAGAGCACCAGTTCCGCCTTCCCTATAGATACTACTTCGTTGCCGCCACCCCGCACGAGATGAGCTTGGACTCTCATACGGGCCATTTCTGCTCCTTTCTTTTGGCGTGGAAGAGTCGGTTCCGTCTCCCTTTCGAGCCCTTCGTCCTCACGCTCCTCAAGTTTTTCTCATTGGCGCCGGTCTAGCTGGTGGCCAATTCATATCTTCTCCTCTCCGCCTTCCGTATCCTCTACCGTCAGTGCGGGGTCCCCCCTTCCCTGGACCTCTTCCACTATTTCTTTAAGTTGAAAGCGCATCCGTCGGCCGGAAAGGGTTTCTATTTCATCCAGGCGAGGAGGAATAGGAGCTGCATTTTACTGGCGGCGAAGGATTCTTCTCATAAGGGATGGAAAACCCAGTTCTTTTGGGTGAAGACGCACGAGATGGGGGAATCCTGGGAGTGCCAGGTGATCTCGAACTTCCACCCGAATATCCCCCCCCCGGCAGGATGAGTTCCCTCCACAGGTGGAGGAGTACGCAGCCATTTTGTTGAAGCATCGCCGATCCACAGAGGAGCTGGTCACTCCGGAGAACGTGGAGCGATGTCTCCTCACACGGCTACTTCCATCAGGTTCACACGCCACGAGCTTGACTCTTCTTTGGGTGCCGGGGTTGCTTTTGTATTTCTGACCGTCTTCTTCTTTTGTGCAGATAACAGGCGGGAGCCTTTGAAGGAGGCCGCTGAGGTGGTCGATCTTGGCGATGACTCGGCTGACGGAGAACCGGCCGCTTCAGAGGGTCACTCCCAAGCCCGGGACAAGGGCAAGGGGGCGGTCTCCGAGGGGACTTCTCGGTCGCGCAGGGTGAAGCGCAAGGATCCCGTAGCGGGTATGTTGCGGGCCGCCGCTAAGGCCAAGAAGCGGGCCAAGAAGGCTGGGGCCGTCCCCAACGCTGGGGGCGATTTTGGCTCGGCGGCGCTCCCCTCTCTGGGGCAAGATAAGGTCGACCCTATCGAGCCAGCTCGCCTATCTGCCGAGCGAGAGGGGGCCGAGGAGACCTGGGGCACCCCGGGGGGTGACGGTGATGGGTCGGCTCTCCCCTCGGTGGGAACAGAGGGGGCCGAAGTTGAAGCAACCGCGGCCGAGGCCGGGGCGTCGGTCGAGGTGGGCGATGCCTCGGGCGGCGACCCGCGAGCCGAGAGGGTCGAGGTTGGGGGTTCGCCTGTAGAGGCGTCGCCGCCCTAACCGACCATGGCGCCAGGAGCGGTTAGGACGGAAGTTTGATCCGGGCTAACTGGCGGGGTGCCCGGCGCGGGGAAGGTTTCCATGCCGGTGGCGTTGGAGAGGCTCGGCGTGTCGCGCACCTTGTACGAGATGTGCAGCGGTGTTGCAGCGAGGGTGAAGGGGGGAAGCACGCGTCATTCCCCAGCCGGGGTCCTCAACGTCATTATGGAGGGCGGCTTGGTCATGGCTCAGATGGGGGCCACGATGGCGGAGACTTATGCTCGATTAGAGTCAGAGCGGTCACGGCTCGCTTGGACCCTCGGCGGGGCCGAGAGGAAGCTGGTCCGGCTCACCGGGGAGAACGAGGGGCTCCGGCGGGAGTTCTCCGCGACCAGAGAGTTGCTGCGGTCGAGCCGGATGGAAGGCCGAGCACTGACCGAGGAACTGGCCAAGGCTCGGGAGTCGCTTGAGAGGAAGAGTAGGCTCCTTGAGGAGGAGCGCCTTGTCCGCGTCGAGCTAGATGGCCGTTGGGAAACCGAGCGCGTCGACCTAGCGCGCCGAGCGGAGGAAGCAGAGCGTCACCGAATGGAGGCCGAGGCTTATCGAGCCGAGGCAGAGAGGCGGGCAGTCGAGGCTGAGGAGCTGGCGGCCGAGGTCGGGAGGAGGCAAGCCGAGGCAGAGCGATAGATGGCCGAACTCGTAGGGAGGGCAGGGTTGGCCGAGGCAGAGGCAGTCGAGCAGTATAAATGCTCGGAGGCCTACCAAGTCGACCTGAAGGTGGCTGCCCTTCCCTACTATGAGTTGGCTCTCCGCCGAGGCGTCCGCAAGGGCTTCAAGTAGGGCTATCGCCGAGCGGTGGCCTATGCTGAAGAGCATGACTCCAGGCTCTGCTTCCCGTCTGGTCAACGTTAGGACTCGGATGCCTCGTCCTCCAGTTCTGCTACCTCGGCGTCGGGCGAAGAAGACGCGGAGGTCTCTTCTCTTGAGGGGTCGCCAGCTCCGGAGGCCTCGGGAGGGCTCGCGACAGAGACAGTTCCCGCACAGGCGGGGGCGGTGCCTGGGTCGGCCATCACCGAGGGTACCGGGGGCAGACAGTCCGTGCCTTCCGCTTCCGAGCCGGTAGATGGGCCGGAGGCCTGATGTATCGACCTGCTTTGTCTTCTCCCCTTGTTTGTCCTTTTCTCTTTTTTTTTGAGCAAAAAAGGACTCTTCTCTATGTAAGGCAACAGAGAAAAACTTTGCTTGTTGCTTGCTGTACTTGCCGTGATTTGATCAGCGTATCGTGGTAGTTGGAAAGGACCGGTACTTTCTGCGCAGATCTCGCGCGATGGTTGGGCAGGCGTCTGGCAGGGTGCCTTTCCATTTGATCACGCTTTGAATGCTTGGCCGCTTCGTGTTTCCCAGTGGGGGCAGAAACGAGGAGTTTGAGGTGACCAGTCATAAAGGGGAAATCCTTTCGGCGTGTTTTCGAGGAGAGAGTCTTTTAAGGCAAGCAGCCTCCCCTCGCCTTTATAAGGGACTTAGGGGTGTCTCTCCATCTACATCGCTTTAGGGTTTTCTAGGACGGTCTTTGTAATGCCCTACGATTTTAGAGTATTTTATTTGATTATTAAAAAAAATTGTGCATGTTTAAATGTTTAAAACTATTAGTGTTATCATATTTATTTAAGTCATAAAAAAAGGAGGTTTAAAAGTTAAAGAAAATGAGGAAAGAAAAAAAATAAATAAGAGGTTAAACAAAGAAAAAAAAGAAGAATGGGTTAATTAATTGTTAAAAGAAAGAAGTATATATGTAAATAAAATAAATAGAAGGTTAAAAAATAAAAAAAATTGGGCAGGCGGCCGCCCACGCGGGCGCGCGCGCGCGCGCGCACGCGGGGCGCCCGCGCAGGCGACGCGCTCGCGAGCGCGGGCGCCGCCCCGCCCCGCCCCCCTTTCGGCCGCGTTTGCGGCGGGATTTATAAAAAAAATTTCTTTTTTTTGTTTGTTAATTAAAGTTTCATTAGTTTAATCTCTTTCTTATAATTAGTCAATCTTCACATGCTGTAAATATAAAAAAAAATGTAAGATAGTCAAAAGATGTTAGGTGAGAGGTTGGTAAAGTTTGAATGACTAATTTTAATAAAATAATATTAAATTAAATGATTTAATCTCAACCATTAGATTAAGTGGGTGGTTAGGATTGATTAAGTCAAAAACTACTATAAAGAGAGGGATAGGGGGCTTCTTTTGCATCCTTTGGAAGCTGGGTACGTGAGGTGCTCATGAGAAGGTCCAAAGCCTATTAGGGATGTGTTAAAGCGTTTTTAAGGTAAGTGATTAACAGTTTATCCCCTAGATTAGCATGTATTAGCGTATCTACAATTATTTATGTTGTGTAATTAGCATCTATATATGTAGTTAAGTCCATAGATCATAGTTTCATAATCTGTAATCTTATCTTGGTCGGATTAGTATTAAATTAATAAGTTAAATCATGAGATTAATGGTATAATTAAGTGATTAATGTCTTAAAATTAGTAACAGTGTATGATAAATTGAGAGAGTTTTCAGAATCCTGAAACCTGATGTTATGAACTTTCTGTAAAAATTTCTATGACTGATTTAATTTATTTTCCCGTTTAAAGATATTTTAATATTATCCTAAAGGTGTTTAAATTATACTAAAATATCAATGGATGATATAAAATCACAATAAATTGTAGTAAGGAATCTTACTGTGAGAAGCATGTGTAAAAAAAATTTCATAGTTTCTGGATCATGATATTTATTTGTTTATGAATTTTCATACATGATAAAATGTATAAATAATTGTATAGAAATTATGGAAATTAGCAATCATGTGCACAAAGGTCTTAAAATTTTATAGTATTATCCTGACTTTTAGTGTGATGTATTTTGAAAATATCAATAATTATTGATATCTGCAAGTAATATTAGATAATTTTTGATATTTTAATAGAAGTATAAAATTATGAGAAAAATAGAAATAATACATGAAAAATATTAAAACTTTATCAGAAGGCTTAAATATTTGTTAGAACTAATTTATGAAAATATCATCGCATTAGGATATCAGAATCATCATTGGTATAATTATCAATGTTTAAATAAATAATTAGAAAATTTGAATAAATATTAATATTCTGTGAAAAATCTAAAAAAATCACAGAACTGATGTTTTGATCTCTGTAAATTAATTTTCAGTATAGTTTGGCCATTGTAAGTATTCTGGATAATTTACTCTAATTAAAAGTTATTATTATAAATTCTTGTACATTTTAGAAACTGATATAAAAATTTAGAAAATAGACATGTTGAATGAAAAATGATGAGAATTTTTACATATGATACCTCTATCTGAAACAACATTCTGTAAATTTTTAGAAATTATCTGGTCATTTTTGATATATTTAGTTGATTTATTCTTCATGATATATTTTTCTTACTTAGTATGAAAAATAGTAATATAGTGTTAAAAATAGTAATGCAGTGTGAAAAATAATGAAAAGTTTTAAGAATGATTTTTATGTTATGAATGATGGTTTGACAAATTATGGTGACTTTTAGAGTGTTGTTGATATATTTAGTTAATATTCCATATATTGGATAATTTAAATAATTCTGTGAAAATTTTAATTCCTGCATGTAAAATTATGAAATAAATTTCTAGACATTGTTACAGACAAATGTAAGTTTCTGTAAAAGTTTAAGGGTTTTATAAATTTAGTAGCTAAATTTAGTCATTTTATGACACATGTTGGAATATAAGTAATTTCAGAAAAATTATACTTACTATCTGTAAAATTATGAAAATTTACTGTTTTGATCTTTTCTGTAAATATATTGATTCCCTAAAATTTCAAGGTATTCTGATACCTGTAAACAGATTTAGCAAATTTTGATATATAGATATGTCATTATATTTGAATAACTTGAAAATTTCAGAAAAAGAAAAATGATTTTCAGTATTGGTATATTAATAATCACAGTATGAATTTTGAGTGGCATGTGTCCATTTCATATAAGTCATATTTATATTTTTACCGTACCGTTAGTAATGCCAAATGGACACTACCACCATAGGGGGAGACTAGAACCAAACTGTAGAAATGCCCCTATAGGGAGGTTCACACTGTACTGGCCCCGAGGGTAATAGGGATTGAAATCTTGGAGGTGAAAAAGTACCACTAGTTAAGGTGGAGAGGACTTCTCCCGATTTTGCGCAGTAACCAAGACTCATCACTATTTACCTAGGTGATCGAGTACCGACTGATTGTCCTTCTAGTTGTAGTTTAGGCACGATGTCTGACTATTTATACCACTGTTACTATTTATTGAACTGGAATTGAACAACTGTTATTGCCGACTGAATTGACACTGAACTACTATTACTGTTCACTGAGTCGTTATTAATACGACTATTACTGCTCACTGAATTGATACTGAAACTGTTATTACTGTTCATTGATTCATTACTGGAACTACTGTTACTATTCAATGAAATTATGTTGAACTGTCATTACATTTTACTATTATCACACTGTAAATGCTTACTGCTAATGAATCTCCAGTATATCGAATGGTGATTTGGAAAAGGGCAGATTACGTCTGTCTGGATCCTTTCACTATGTGTGAGACTACTCCGCCTAGTACTGGAATCATTAGTTAATGTTTACAAAGGATGAATTCTTATTTACTTTGTCATTGGTAGAATAAAGTTTTAATGTATATGCTTTCTTTGTCAAATGAAAATAGAATGACTTTATGAAATAAATTACCACAAATCACTTTGGATATGTTGATACATGTTTTGATTGGGGACTATGCTTAGTCTCTTACTGGGTCTATTCGTAGACTCACCCCGTTGAAGATTTTCAGGAGAAGCGGTAGAAGAAAGCGAGGAGTGATCTCGGATTTACTACCAATCTTTATCTTAGGTAGTTATGTTATGAGTTATGTCTTATATAAGAAAAAAAAAGTGTGTGCAATTTGGTTATGTAATAAAAGACGTGTGAAATTGTTATTGTTATTTCTATCTATGTGGATGTAGTCATTTGACTGTAAGTTGATGAATTGAGTATTTTCATTTCCGCTGCAATGTTATCTCAGTGTTTATGTGTAATTATCAATTATAATTGTACCGCTTGGGTTGTTCCCACTATGACGTTCCGATCGGGATCCGACGCGAGTCTTTACGACTGGACCGAGTTTGCGAGTCGGGGCGTCACAGAGAGTGGTATCAGAGCCAAAGATTGAGAATTTACATAAATGGTCATCGACTTAATCCACATTTTAAAAATCTTAAATTAGTAGGGAGTTATGATGAAAACCTAACCGTATTACTGCATTATCAGACCATGGCGGGAGGAGGTCATCGTGCGGTTCAAAATGACGATGCTCAGGAGGAGCCGAGAGGACCCCCAACTCCGCCCCCACCACCTTTGGTGGACTATGGGATGTTCATGTAAGGCCTGGTTCAGGCTATGCAGACCCAGGCGCAGACGCAGGCGGCACTTCAGGCGCAACTCCAGACTCAGACATCGTCACCTCAGGAGCAGGCTTTAGGGGGGGTGACTATGATGGAGAGGTTTCGGCGGATGTCGCCACCCTCTTTTAAGGGGGAGACTCAGCCAATCATGGCTGAAAACTGGCTCCGCGAGATCGAGAAGATCTTCCGGGTCATCCGGTGTGTAGATGAGGACAAGACCAGTCTGGCGGCGTATATGCTACAGGAGAGAGCGGACGTATGGTGGGTGTCCATTCTGAGGAATCAATCTGACAGGCTGGAACATGAAATTACTTGGGAAGAATTCACGGAGCTATTCACGGCAAAGTACATACCGGAACATGTGCAAGACAAGCTGGAGCAGGACTTTCTGGCCCTAACTCAAGGGTCGAAGACCGTGCTCGAGTACGAAGCAAAGTTCGCGGAATTAGTAAAATATGCACCACATATTACTACAGATGAAAGGAGGAAGGTGAAGAAATTTGTGGCGGGTCTACGACCGTCGCTTCGGACCCGCCTAGTTGCACTAGATCTGGCTACTATGGAGGCGGCTCTTGGCGCGGCATGTCATCAAGAGAGCGACATGAAGTTATATCAGGAGGAGAAGAGGACTTCCACAAAAAGACCATCGGCACCCTTTCACCGAAATGATAAAGGCAAAAGGGTGATGAGCAATCCGTCACGACCGTTCGTGGCAAGGAAGACCACACTACCATTTTGGGGCAGCAATAAACCAGAATGTAAACAATGTGGTAAGCGATATGGCGGAGAAGTATGCTGGATCGCCAACGGCAGATGTCTCCGTTGTGGCGAGAAGGGCCACATAATTCGGGATTATCCGAAGATGATGCAACATGTAGCAGCTCGTCCAGTAGCAGCAACAGCAGCTCCAATGGCAGCCAGACCAGTAATAGTAGCAGCCAGACCAGGGGCGGCGAGACCCGCGGGGAGACCTCGAGCGCCAGCTCGAGTATTTGCACTTGCGAGAGAGGATGCCGAGCAGGCGGAGGATCTCATAGAAGGTACTATTTCTATCAATGGTATCCATGCTAGAGTATTGTTTGACACCGGTGCCACACATACTTTCATCTCTGAGAAGTTTGCTAGTCAATTGCATGAAGAATTTGGAATTGAATCAGTAGAACTAGACGTGCCCCTGTTGGTACACACACCTGCAGGAGCAGTGTCTACCAAGAGGCACATCCCCTCACTATCAGTCAATATAGAAGGAAAAATTCTACCTGGTTGTTTTTGTTGTTTACCTATGCAAGACTTTGATGCTATTCTAGGACTGGATTGGTTAGAAGAGCATTACGCTCTGATAGACTGCCGAAGGAAGAGAGTAATTTTTCGCATCCCTAGAGAGAAAGAGTTTTCTCATCCCTTACTGAAGCATATGGTTAGGAAGAAATTAGTAGTTTCAGCAATGAAGACTGTGCGAATATTGAGGAAGGGCTACGATGCATTCTTGGCAAGCGTAGTCACGAAGTCGGATGTTGATCAATCACCGACTATAGCAGAGATCGAGGTTGTTCGGGAATTCCTTGATGTGTTTCCAGATGATTTGCCCGGGTTACCACCTACAAGGGAGTTAGAGTTTGCCATTGACTTGTTACCTGGCACAACACCTGTCTTTAAGGCACCCTACAGAATGGCCCCAACAGAATTGTCAGAGTTGAAAAAGCAACTTCAAGACTTGTTAGACAATGGGTTTATCCGTCCAAGTGTGTCATCATGGGGAGCTCCAGTTCTATTTGTGAAGAAGAAGGATGGTTCTCTTAGGTTATACGTTGACTATCGCAAACTTAATGAGGTGACCATTAAAAATAAATATCCTTTA
The DNA here is from genome assembly GCA_022559845.1 of Amorphophallus konjac. Classification (NCBI taxonomy): domain Eukaryota; kingdom Viridiplantae; phylum Streptophyta; class Magnoliopsida; order Alismatales; family Araceae; genus Amorphophallus; species Amorphophallus konjac. The sequence goes on from CM040122.1 coordinate 398,453,283, forward strand.
CCCCGCATTGATGACCTGTTTGACCAGTTGTAAGGAGCCACAGTGTTCTCAAAGATTGATCTGCGTTCGAGATACCATCAATTGAGGATAAAGAAGGATGACATATCCAAGACAGCATTCCGAACGAGATATGGTCATTATGAATTCTTGGTGCTACCTTTTGGTCTGATAAATGCCCCTGCTACTTTTATGGACTTGATGAATCGGGTGTTTAGACCGTATCTTGACACCTTTGTGGTTGTCTTTATTGATGATGTGCTGATATATTCTCCTGATGAAACTTCACACCGGGAACACTTGAGAATCATCCTCGAGACGCTAAGAGCGCATGAGCTGTATGCTAAGTTCAGCAAATGTGACTTTTGGCTGACGGAGGTTCATTTCCTCGGGCATGTAATCTCAGGCAATGGTGTTGCCATTGACCCCGCAAAGGTCCAGGCGGTTCTGGAATGGGAGACTCCTAAATCTCCCACAGAGATTCGAAGTTTCTTAGGGTTAGCTGGTTACTATCGTCGCTTTATTGAGGGATTTGCATCTCTAGCGGCGCCACTAACCAAGTTGACCCGAAAGGTAGTCGAATATATATGGTCTGAGAGCTGTGAGAAGAGTTTCCAAGAGCTGAAGGCTAGGCTGACATCGGCACCAATTCTTATTTTGCCTAACAATGAGGATGACTTTGCTATCTATTCTGATGCATCGAACGTTGGGCTAGGCAGTGTATTGATGTAAAATGGAAGGGTGGTCGCTTATGCTTCTCGTCAACTAAAGGAGCATGAGCGAAATTACCTGACTCATGATTTAGAATTGGCTGCAGTGGTTCATGCATTGAAGATCTGGCGTCATTATCTTTACGGCGTCAAGTTCGAAGTGTTCACTGACCACAAGAGTCTAAAGTACATATTCTCTCAGAAGGAGTTGAATCTAAGACAAAGAAGATGGGTCGAATTCTTGAAAGATTATGACTTCGAGTTGCGATACCATCCAGGAAAGGTAAATGTAGTAGCCGATGCTCTCAGCAGGAAGAGAGTTATAATGCAGCAGGATTGGAAGATGATCGAAGATGCAGCGCAGCTTATGGCTGTGATCGAGCATCAACTGTGTCAAGCATTTGTGTCTCAACTGACCATTAGATCAACATTGCTTGACGAGATAATAGAGGTACAAAAAGATGATCCCCAGCTGCAAGGATTGATCGGGAAGATCGACTTTACTCGTGATGAAGATGGAGTGATTCGGTTTCAGTACCGGATCTGTGTACCTGATTTAGCCGATTTGAGAAGGCAGATTCTGGAGGAAGCACACCGATCAATGTTCTCTATTCATCCAGGAGGTGGTAAAATGTACCAAGACTTGAAATGGTCTTTCTGGTGGCAGGGAATGAAGAAGGACGTAGCTGACTTTGTGGCTAGATGCTTGGTTTGTCAGCAGGTAAAAGCAGAGCACCAAAGGCCATCAGGGCTAATGTAGAAAATGGAAATTCCTCAGTGGAAATGGGAAGCAATCACTATGGACTTTGTGACCGGGTTACCCAGATCGGTAAAAGGCAATGACTCTATATGGGTGATCGTGGACCGATTTTCAAAGTCTGCACATTTCCTTCCTATGAAGGTAAAGCAATCGGTGGAAAGCTTGACAAGACTATATGTTGTTATATGTTGATAACATTGTCAGACTTCACGGGATTCCAAAGTCTATTATCTATGACAGGGATCCCCGGTTCACATCCAGACTGTGGCAAGGGTTGCATGAAGCTTTTGGTTCGCGACTCAAGCTCAGTTCAACTTTTCACCCGCAAACTGACGGTCAGTCCGAAAGGATGATTCAGACACTGGAGGACATGCTTCGGGCTTGTGTTCTTGATTGGAAGGGCGATTGGGAGCGACATCTACCTCTCGTGGAATTTTCTTATAATAATAGCTTCCACGCAAGCATAGGCATGGCTCCGTTCGAGGCACTATATGGTAGACCTTATAGGTCTCCGTTGTGCTGGGAGGAAACAAGAGACATGCAGTATGTGGGGCCCGAAGTTGTTCAAGAAACTACTGAGAAGATCAGGTTGATCAGGCAACGATTGATGACAGCACAAGACAGACAGAAGAGCTATGTTGATAACCGAAGGAAGGAGCTGTCATTCGAAATTGGTGATCACGTCTTCCTCAAGGTGTCTCCGTCAAAGGGAATCGTTCGGTTCGGCAATCGTGGAAAATTAAATCCATGATTTGTCGGACCATTCGAGATTCTGGAGAGGTTGGGAAATGTGACATATCAGTTGGCTTTACCTCCGTCTCTGGAGGGAGTACATCCGGTGTTCCACCTGTCCATGCTGAGGAGGTACGTGCATGATCCGGCGCACGTGATCAGTACTGAGCAGATGCACTTCTAGCAGAACCTATCATACGAGGAACAACCTGTTCGAATTCTTGACCGCAAAGAGCAAGTGCTGAGGACTAAAGTCATCCCATTGGTGAAAGTACTATGGAGGAACTTCTCGCATGAGGAGGCCACGTGGGAACCAGAACAAGCGATGAAGAAGAAGCACCCTCATCTGTTCGGTATGTGATCTAACCCCAAACTTCGAGGACGAAGTTTTCTTTAAGGGGGAGAGGGTGTAATGCCCTACGATTTTAGAGTATTTTATTTGATTATTAAAAAAAAATTGTGCATGTTTAAATGTTTAAAACTATTAGTGTTATCATATTTATTTAAGTCATAAAAAAGGAGGTTTAAAAGTTAAAGAAAATGAGGAAAGAAAAAAAATAAATAAGAGGTTAAACAAAGAAAAAAAAGAAGAATGAGTTAATTAATTGTTAAAAGAAAGAAGTATATATGTAAATAAAAGAAATAGAAGGTTAAAAAACAAATAAAAAATAAAAAAATTGAAAAAAAAATTGGGCTGGCGGCTGCCGACGCCGGCGAGCGCACGCGGGGCGCCCGCGCGGGCGCCGCCCCGCCCCGCCCCCCTTTCGGCCGCGTTTGCGGCAGGATTTATAAAAAAAATTTCTTTTTATTGTTTGTTAATTAAAGTTTCATTACTTTAATCTCTTTCTTATAATTAGTCAATCTTCACATGCTATAAAATATATAAAAAAAAGAAAATAAATGTAAGATAGTCAAAAGATGTTAGGTGAGAGGTTGGTAAAGTTTGAATGACTAATTTTAATAAAATAACATTAAATTAAATGATTTAATCTCAACCATTAGATTAAGTGGGTGGTTAGGATTGATTAAGTCAAAAACTACTATAAATAGAGGGATAGGGGGCTTCTTTTGCATCCTTTGGAAGCTGGATACGTGAGGTGCTGAGGAGAAGGTCCAGAGCCTATTAGGGATGTGTTAAAGTATTTTTAAGGTAAGTGATTAACACTTTATCCCCTAGATTAGCATGTATTAACGTATCTAGAATGATTTATGTTGTGTAATTAGCATCTATATATGTAGTTAAGTCCATAGATCGTAGTTTCATAATCTGTAATCTTATCTTGGTCGGATTAGTATTAAATCATTAAGTTAAAGCATGAGATTGATGGTATAATTAAGTGATTAATGTCTGTGGCCAAAACCTTTCTTGCCCCGCTCTGGAGAGTTATCTTCGGCACATATACTTGTGGAGACATACCCACTCCGAGGGGGGATGGAGGGTGGCGAGATGGAAGCAGTAGGCTTAGCAAACAATGGGGCCTTGATGTAAGGCGTTCGAAATCGAGCGTGAAGATAAGAAAAGAGAGAGCGTGAGAGCGTCTGGCTGCTGGTTCGTTCGGAGTCGTCTTCCTCCCCCTTGGGGGAGGGGCCTCATGGCGGGTCAGGTTGGTGGGGGCTGCTCCCGTGATGTTTCCCCTAGACCTCCGGCTTCGCTGTCTTTTGCGTAGGCCCTCGTTGCTTCTCTTCGGCCTCGCAAGGTTGCCCTAGACCTCCGTCCGCCGGCTTTCACTGATGCTGGGGAACCAACTGTTTTCTTTTCGAAGGATGAGATTCAGCGCTCAGAAGATCCATTACGCTTCGCGATCGTGGCTAAATGCTCGTATGGTCGGCCATCATTTTCTGATATTAAGTCTTGCTTAGCGCAATGGCTTTCTCTGCAGCACAACCTAGTTCTCAGCATTCTTAATCCTCGTCATGTGCTGATGCGTTTTGAGTCTGAGGAGGATTTTATTAAAGTTTTGGTGTGGAAGAGTCTTTATATTAAGGGGTTCTTATTTCGTTTTTTCCGCTGGTCGAGTTCTTTCGATTTTCATGCTGATCCTACTCTTATACCAACTTGGGTTGGTTTTCCTGGCTTGCCTGTTAATTTTTTCAATGAAGATTACCTCCGGCAGATTGCTAGTAGCTTGGGTGTGGTTCTTCGTGTTCATGACTCCACCTTGGCCTGGACTCAAATGGCGGAGGCTCTTGTTTGTGTGGATCAGGATATTGCAAAGCCTCTTCCGGAAAGGATTTGGATCGGCTGTGGTGATGGTGAGGGTTTCTGGCAACCCATCAACTTCCACAGGGTCCCTTCCGTTTGCTCTTTCTGCAGGCGTATTGGCCATGCATCTGATGATTGTAAAAAAAGGCTCAAAAAGGCTGTCCCTACGTTGCAAACCTCAGTGCAACCTACCCTTCCTGAGTGGAGGGTCGTCCAGAAGAGGTCTTCGGAACCTCAGGTTGTTACTGTTGTTAATGCGGTTCCGGTTAAAAATTCTTTTGATAGCCTTGCCATTAATTTGGTTGATGGGATTTCTCTTAGGCAGTCTTCTGCTTTGGCTGAGCATGTTTCCAGCTCCCATGGTCTGGCAGTTCACGCGGAAGTTGCGCCTTCGGCACATGATAATTTGGATCAGATTCACAATACACGTCCATAGGACCTCACTTCTGAGGTGCAACCATGCACCGTGGGTCTCCCTGCGTCGGAGGTTCTGCATGTGCCCGGTGAGGATGCTGACGGACTGGATCTCAATGCTTCAGTTGCTGGTTGTGTTTCAGGGGTTTCTTTACACGCCGAACCTTCTGTGCGTCCGGAGGTGGAGGAGGCGCCGGTGGCTCTGCCATCGCAACGGGGTCGGTCCTCATTGAAGGAGACAATATCTGGTCAGGATTCTATTCTACCCAGCAAAGGCAATTCACGTTTGGCATGCAAGGAAGGAAATCTTGCGATTGTCCCGTTAACCGCTTCTGCTAGGGCCCATGCTGAAAATTCGCTCATGGCCCCTGTTATTTCTGAGAATGACCGTGGAGTTTTAGTGGAAGGTGTTCTTACTAGGTCTAAAGCGATGGCGGCGAGGGGTGCCTCCGGGTATGTTTCCTCATGATTTGCCCAACTCTTTTTTGGAACACTAGAGGCTTATCAAATCTTGCCTCTAAGCAATCTCTGAAGCTTTTGGTCCGTCGTTTTTCCCTTGATTTCATTGCTATTTTTGAGCCCAAGGCTTCTTTAAGCAAGGCTCCTAATATTTGTCGGTATTTGGGTATGGATCACTATGAAGCAAATCTTGATGAGGATTCGAAAATTTGGATTTTTTGGAATTCCTCTATCTCTTTTCTTTTGGAGGCTAAGTCTTCACAGCATGTTACTGGCGTAGTCCAGCGTGGCGGTTTAGATGTTTTCAAGGTCTCCGCGGTGTACGCTGCTTGTGATGTTGCCGCTCGGAGGAACCTATTTGCAGACTTATTATCCATCTCCGAGAACAACTCTCTTCCCTGGGTTGTCGGAGGAGATTTTAACTGCATAACCGAGCCGTCCGAGAAGAAAGGGGGCCTTCTGCCGAACTCCTTTTCTATGCTTGATTTCAATGCGTTTATCTCTTCTGCAGGATTGTTGGACGCTGGCTTCAGGGGTCCTCTTTTCACTTGGTCCAATAATAGATTGGGTGATGCTGCTATCCTGGCCAGGCTGGACTGTATCCTGATTAGTGTCTGTTGCCAAACTTCCTACCCCTGAATGGTTGTTCAACACCTCCCGCGCCGCTCATCTGATCATGCGCCTCTTCTTTTACATTATCAGGAGGTGCAACAGTTGCCGTCCCGTTTCAACTTTCAGAAGATGTGGCTGGACCATTCTTCTTTCACTCAGTCCGTTAGAGACGCCTGGTCTAATACTCCAAAATGCAATTACAATCCTTTTCTTACGTTGCAGAACAAACTCAAAGCTACTAAGCTTGCTCTTCAATCGTGGAATAGAGATACTTTTGGCAAGCTGGAGGTTACCCTTAAAGCTGCGGAGTCTAGACAGAGAACTAAGCAACAAGTGTTTGATGATCATCCCACGGAGGAGAATAGAGTGCCTCTTCAAGCTGTGGAGACGGAGCTACGTAGAATCCTTCATCGGCAGGAGGTTTTCTGGTCCCAGAAGGCTAAAGTGCACTGGCTTGAGGATGGTGATCGGAACACAGCTTTTTTTCATGCTGTCGTTCAAGGTAAGCGCCGTAAAAATTACATTCACAGGCTTAAAGTGGAGGGTGCATGGTGTGAAGACCAACAGTCATTGAGAACTGAGGCAGAGCATTTTTTCAAGCACCTCCTTTCCTCTGAAAGTCACTCCGTCGATAACCTCTTGCTTCATGACATCCCTCCCAGTATCTCGGAGCATCAGAATCAGCTTTTGGTTTCTCCTCCTTCTGCCCAGGAGATTAGAGACGCAGTGTGGGGGATGAGTGGTGATAGTGCCCCTGGTCCGGACAGCTTCTCTGGAGCATTTTATACTGCTTGCTGGGATATTATCTGCGATGATGTTGTAGCTGCTATTGGAGGTTTCTTTCAAGGTTTCCCACTCCCTAGAGGAGCTACCTCCAGTATCATTGCTCTTATCCCCAAAGTCCGGAACCCATCCCACTTCGGTGACTTCCGCCCAATTAGCCTCTGCAATTTCAGCTATAAAATCATCTCACGTATAATATGTGCTAGATTGGTTGATATTCTGCCGACTATTATCTCCAGGGAGCAAGGTGCCTTCGTGAAAGGAAGGCAAATCATTGATAACATCTCTCTATCTCGGCAACTGATCTCTGAAATTGGTAGGAAGGTGCGCGGACACAACGTTATTCTAAAGCTGGATATGATGAAAGCATATGATCGCGTGGAGTGGGATTTTCTCATTGCCGTTCTTCGGAAATTCGGCTTCTGTACCAGATTCACTTCGCTTATTGCCATGATGATTTCTAATTGCTGGTTTTCTGTTCTGTTTAATGGATCCTTGGCTGGTTTTTTCTATTCCTCCCGTGGCATCCGTCAAGGAGATCCGCTTGCGCCTGCTCTATTTATCATAATGGAGGAAGTGCTTAGCAGGGGCATCACTAGCCTCCATCAGCAAGGTGTTCTTAAGCCGTATGCTGTTCCCAAGGGTTTTCTGCCTATTTCCCATCTGTTATACGCGGATGACACCCTGGTGTTCCTCAATGGTCATGCTTCTAACATTCGAAAGTTCATGGAGTTCTTAAAGCTTTATGAGAACTCCTCGGGCCAGAAAGTGAATCCCTCAAAGAGCAATTTCCTCATCTCCAAGAATGCGCCTTCCAGAGTAGCACGCTCCATCACTCGGATTACTGGTTTTCGTCAGCAGCTTGGCACAATTACTTATCTTGGAGTTCCTCTCAGGCAAGGTAAATCATTGGTGACTGATTATAAACCTCTTATCGAAAAGGTCTCTTGTCGCATTGGTTCCTGGAGTTCACGGATGTTATCTCAAGCTGGGAGGGTCACTCTCATCAATTCTGTGCTTTGTTCTATCCCGGTTTACCTGGCAGCTGCTGCTTCTATCCCTAAATCAACTATCAATTACATTGAGCGCCTTTGCGCAGGCTTTCTTTGGGGTAGTTCAGAAGGCAGGCAACGCAGGCACTGGGTGCCTTGGAATGTTATTCAGAGGCCCATACCTGAAGGTGGCTTAGGAGTGCGCAGCATCTGGCACGTCCAGCTATCCTTAGCTGTGAAGCTTGTCTGGTCCTTACAGCATGGTTCCTCGTTGTGGGCAGAATATGCCAGACATTACACCCACCCTAGGCCTGGTTCTAATCGCCAGAACCGTTGCATTCACGGCATCCCAAGGAGTACTTTTCATACTGCTCGTGAGGTGGTTGCGGCAAACACTAGATGGATTGTTGGGGATGGTACCCGGATTGACTTCCTGGACGACGTTTGGCTGGGCAATCATCCCTTGCGGCAATTTATTCCTGATTCTTATCAATGTCCTTCTCCTACTGTTCGTGAGGTTATCTCTAATACCTCACACCCCTAAGGTCATTGATGCCGGACAACATTAATCTGGATGGGATTCAACTCTCTCACAATGATGACATCTGCATTTGGTCGGCCTCTGATTCTGGCCTTTTTACTGTTAAGTCTGCTTACAATCAACTTCTACCCACTAGCGTTCAAAGGAGACCCCTGAAGGTTATTTGGCATCGTTTCTTTCAACGCCGCATTTCCTTGTTCACATGGAGAATTATGCATAGAGCTGTCCCTGTAGACTCTAGAATTGCCGACTGCGGTATTCAGACGGTTTCTGCCTGGAACTGTTGTCGACTTCCAGCTGCTGAAGATCCGGATCACCGTTCATGCATGGGGACATTGCCATGGCCCTCTGGAACTGGATTTCTCCTATTTTGGATAATGGCATTGTAGCTTATGCTCATATCACGCAACGGCTCTGGGCCACTGTGTGTACCCACAACCCGCAAACCCTACATGGGTTCATTGTCATCTATGCCTCCATGCTCATTGTGTGGGAAGTCTGGAAGGCGCGATGTAAAGCGCGTTTTGAAGGGCAACGTGCTTCTATTCAAGGTATCATTCGCCGCATTCATTGTTGCATCAGCACGGCTCTTGAGAAGACTACCTTCAAGCAGCGCTCCACGGACCAGCAGCTTCAGCTCATTTCTCATTTCGGCTGGACCCATCGACCATCCCCGATCGTCATTAAGATGGTCAGATGGATTCCCCCCATTCATGGGTTTTTGCTCAATGGTGATGGCTCTAGTAGGGGAAATCCTGGCCACTGTGGAGGTGGTGGTTGCATCAGAGATAACAGAGGTCATCTTCTTATGGCATTTTCGCACTATTATGGCTCTGGAACTAGCATCGTTGCTGAAACACGTGCCATGTGTGATGGCATCCGCCTTGCTCTTCAACACGGCCTCCAGGTTGCTGAAATCAACTCCAACTCGGCCAGCCTGGTTTCATCCTTGAGGGCGGGGCATGCTCCCACTTGGACTTGTCTTAGGTGGTGGCGAGAGATCCACCAATTTGCTCAGGCTTCCGGTATTCCCATCTCACATGTTTACAGGGAGGGGAATCAAGTGGCCGATGCCCTTGCTTCCTACGCCTGCTGCGCTCAACGCAATGACACCTATCTCTCTTCCTCACAGCTTCCGAAGACTTGTTTTGGTCCTCTAGTGGCAGATCGGCTGGGGCTTGCTTCCTTCAGATATATGTAATTGAGTTTTCAGTTGCTATCTTAGCAGCTTTCTTTATGCTTCCTTTCGGGGGTATGCCCCTATTATTTTGTACTCCTTCTACCACTTAATAAAATAAAGGCGCCATTTGGCCTTTTGCTTAAAAAAAGTGATTAATGTCTTAAAATTAGCAACGGTGTATGATAAATTGAGAGAGTTTCCAGAATCCTGAAACCTGATGTTATAAATTTTCTGTAAAAATTTCTATGACTGATTTAATTTATTTTCACGTTTAAAGATATTTTAATATTATCATAAAGGTTTTTAAATTATACTAAAATATCAATGGATGATATAAAATCACAATAAATTGTAGGAAGGAATCTTACTGTGAGAATCATGCGTAGAAAATTTTTCATAGTTTCTGGATCATGATATTTATTTTTTATGAATTTTCATACATGATAAAATGTATAAATAATTGTATAGAAATTATGGAAATTAGCAATCATGTGCACAAAGGTCTTAAAATTTTATAGTATTATCCTGACTTTTAGTGTGATGTATTTTGAAAATATCAATAATTATTGATATATGCAAGTAATATTAGATAATTTTTGATAGTTTAATAGAAGTATAAAATTATGAGAAAAATAGAAATAATACATGAAAAATATTAAAACTTTATCAGAAGGCTTAAATATTTGTTAGAACTAATTTATGAAAATATCATCGCATTAGGATATCAGAATCATCATTGGTATAATTATCAATGTTTAAACAAATAATTAAAAATTTTGAATAAATACTGATATTATGTGAAAAATCTAAACAAATCACAGAACTGATATTTTGTTCTCAGTAAATTAATTTTCAGTATAGTTTGGCCATTGTAAGTATTCTGGATAATTTTCTCTAATAAAAAAGTATTATTGTAAATTCTTATACATTTTAGAAACTGATATAAAAATTTAGAAAATAGACATGCTGAATGAAAAATGATGAGAATTTTTACATATGATACCTCTGTCTGGAACAATATTCTGTAAACTTTTAGAAATTATCTGGTCATTTTTGATATATTTAGTTGATTTATTCTTCATGATATATTTTTCTTACTTAGTATGAAAAATAGTAATATAGTGTTAAAAATAGTAATGCAGTGTGAAAAATAATGAAAAGTTTTAAGAATGATTTTTCTGTTATGAATGATGGTTTGACAAATTATGGTGACTTTTAGAGTGTTGTGGATATATTTAGTTAATATTTCATGTATTGGATAATTTAAATAATTCTGTGAAAATTTTAATTCCTACATGCAAAATTATGAAATAAATTTCTATGTATTGTTACAGACAAATGTAAGTTTCTTTAAAAGTTTAAGGGTTTTATAAATTTAGTAGCTAAATTTAGTCATTTTATGACGCATGTTGGAATATAAGTAATTTCATAAAAAGTATACTTACTATCTGTAAAATTATGAAAATTTACTATTTTGATCCTTTATGTAAATATATTGATTCCTTGAAATTTCAAGGCATTCTGATACCTGTAAACAGATTTAGTAAATTTTGATATATAGATATGTCATTATATTTGAATAACTTGAAAATTTCAGAAAAAAAATAATTTTCAATATTGGTATATTAATATTCACAGTATGAATTTTGAGTGGCATGTGTCCATTTCATATAAGTCATATTTATATTTTTACCGTACCGTTAGTAATGTCAAATGGACACTGCCACCATAGGGGGAGACTGGAACCAAACTGTAGAAATGCCCCTATAGGAAGGTTCACACTGTACTGGCCCCTAGGGTAACGGGGATTGAAATCCTGGAGGTGGATAAGTTCCACTGGTTATGGTGGAGAGGACTTCTCCCGGTTCTGCGCAGTAACCAAGACTCATCACTATTTACCTAGGTGATCGAGTACCGACTGACTGTCCTTCTAGTGGTGGTTTGAGCACGGTGTCTGGCTATTTATACCACTATTACTATTTATTGAACTGAAATTGAACAACTGTTATTACCGACTGAATTGACACTGAACTAATATTACTGTTCACTGAGTCGTTATTAATACGACTATTACTGCTCACTGAATTGATACTGAAATTGTTATTAATGTTCATTGATTCATTACTGGAACTATTGTTACTACTCAATGAAATTATATTGAACTGTCATTACATTTTACTGTTATCACATTGTAAATGCTTACTGCTAATGAATCTCCAGTATATCGAATGGTGATTTGGAAAAGGACAGATTACGTCTGTCTGGATCCTTTCACTATGTGTGAGACTACTCCGCCTAGTACTGGAATCATTAGTTAATGTTTACAAAGGATGAATTCTTATTTACTTTGTCATTGGTAGAATAAAGTTTTAATGTATATGCTTTCTTTGTCAAATGAAAATAGAATGACTTTATGAAATAAATTACCACAAATCACTTTGGATATGTTGATACATGTTTTGACTGGAGACTATGTTTAGTCTCTTACTGGGTCTATTCGTAGACTCACCCCGTTGAACATTTTCAGGAGAAGCGGTAGAAGAAAGTGAGAAGTGATCTCGCAGTGTTTTGACCGCGGCTCAGATTTACTACCAATCTTTATCTTAGGTAGTTATATTATGAGTTATGTCTTATATAAGAAAAAAAAAGTGTGTGCAATTTGGTTATGTAATAAAAGACGTGTGAAATTGTTATCGTTATTTCTATCTATGTGGATGTAGTCATTTGACTGTAAGCTGATGAATTGAGTATTTTCATTTCCGCTGCAATGTTATCTCAGTGTTTATGTGTAATTCTCAATTGTAATTGTACTGCTTGGGTTGTTCCCACTGTGACGTTCCGATCGGGATCCGACGCGAGTCTTTACGACTGGACCGGGTTTGCGAGTCGGGGCGTCACAGAGAGTGGTATCAGAGCCAAAGATTGAGAATTTACATAAATGGTCATCAGCTTAATCTACATTTTAAAAATCTTAAATTAGTAGGGAGTTATGATGAAAACCTAACCGTATTACTGCATTGTCAGACCATGACGGGAGGAGGTCGTCGTGCGGTTCAAAATGACGATGCTCAGGAGGAGCCGAGAGGACCCCCAACTCCGCCCCCACCACCTTTGGTGGACTATGGAATGTTCATGCAAGGCCTGGTTCAGGCTATGCAGACCCAGGCGCAGACGCAGGCGGCATTTCAGGCGCAACTCCAGACTCAAACAGCGTCACCTCAGGAGCAGGCTTTAGGAGGGGTGACTATGATGGAGAGGTTTCGGCGGATGTCGCCACCCTCTTTTAAGGGGGAGAGTCAGCCAATCATGGCTGAAAACTGGCTCCACGAGATCGAGAAGATCTTTCGGGTCATCCGGTGTGCAGATGAGGACAAGATCAGTCTGGCGGCGTATATGCTACAGGAGAGAGCGGACGTATGGTGGGCGTCCATTCTGAGGAATCAATCTAACAGGCTGGAACATGAAATTACTTGGGAAGAATTCACGGAGCTATTCACGGCAAAGTACATACCGGAACATGTACAAGACAAGCTGGAGCAGGACTTTCTAGCCCTAACTCAGGGGTCGAAGACCGTGCTCGAGTACGAAGCAAAGTTCGCAGAATTAGCAAAATATGCACCACATATTGCTACAGATGAAAGGAGGAAGGTGAAGACATTTGTGGCGGGTCTACGACCGTCGCTTCGGACCCGCCTAGTTGCACTAGATCTGGCTACTATAGAGGCGGCTCTTGGCGCGACATGTCGTCAAGAGAGCGACATGGAGTTATATCAGGAGGAGAAGAGGACTTCCACAAAAAGACCATCGGCACCCTTTCACCAGAATGATAAAGGCAAAAGGGTGATGAGCAATCCGTCACGACCGTTCGTGGCAAGGAAGACCACACTGCCATTTTGGGGCAGCAATAAACCAGAATGTAAACAATGTGGTAAGCGACATGACGGAGAAGTATGCTGGATCGCCACCGGTAGATGTCTCCGTTGTGGCGAGAAGGGCCACATGATTCGGGATTGTCCGAAGATGATGCAACATGTAGCAGCTCATCCAGTAGCAGCAACAGCAGCTCCAGTGGCAGCCATACCAGTAATAGTAGCAGCCAGACCAGGAGCGGCGAGACCCGCGAGGAGACCTCGAGCGCTAGCTCGGGTATTTGCACTTGCGAGAGTGGATGCCGAGTAGGCGGAGGATCTCACAGAAGGTACTATTTCTATCAATGGTATCCATGCTAGAGTATTGTTTGACACCGGTGCCACACATACTTTCATCTCTGAGAAGTTTGCTAGTCAATTGCAAGAAGAATTTGGAATTGAATCAGTAGAACTAGACGTGCCCCTGTTGGTACACACACCTGCAGGAGCAGTGTCTACCAAGAGGCACATCCCCTCACTATCAGTCAATATAGAAGGAAGAATTCTACCTGGTTGTTTTTATTGTTTACCTATACAAGACTTTGATGCTATCCTAGGACTGGATTGGTTAGAAGAGCATTACGCTCTGATAGATTGCCGAAAGAAGAGAGTAATTTTTCGCATCCCTAGAGAGAAAGAGTTTTCTCATCCCTTACTGAAGCATATGGCTAGGAAGAAGTTAGTAGTTTTAGCAATGAAGACTGTGCGAATGTTGAGGAAGGGCTACGATGCATTCTTGGCAAGCGTAGTCACGAAGTCGAATGTTGATCAATCACCGACGTTGGGAAATCCCGGGGGGCGTCGTCCACGGACGAGCCCACCCAAAAGAATTGGGTCTTCCACCCCTTGTGAGAAGAATCTTTGGAAGAAAGGGACATGCAACTCCTTCCCCTCCTCGCCTGAAGATAGAAAAAGCCCTTACCCCCGTGGGTCTGCTCCTTCAACTCAAAGAAAGAATTGAAAACCTCCAAGGAAGTGCGAAGCCCACACGAGCAGTAGAGAAAGATGAAAGAAAAGATAAAAGTATACGAGTTGGAGACCAACTGGATAGGAGTCAGTCGGTAAAATTGAAGCAACCGCACGATAAAAGGGTGGAGAGGGAGGCGAAACCCACTCTTCCAAGCCAAAAGGAAAGTACAGAAGAGGCCCGGACTATAGGACAAGCTAGATTCATGAGGCTGCGGTGGAGAGAAGAAATACTTCCACGGCAACCCATACCGCTTCTCCGTCCTCTTTACTTCGGCCTCGCCCAGCTCATTGCGCATGGGACGCTCAGGCTGCGGCACCAAACTTTCCGTGCCTGGCCTGGCTCCACGCATCTCGGTCGAAAGATGTTGCTCCACCATGGAAGAAAGAAAGGAACTGGAAGAAGAGGAAAAAAGGTCCGAATCGGACGATTCAGGAGGAGGTGGAAGCTGGCGAATCGCCACCGCCATAATCTCCGCTAGCTCTGCAAAGGCCTCCGCAAGACGTTGCTCTTCCCGATCCCTCTCGCGGCGCATGAGCCCTTCCAAAGTACTGATGCGGTGGAAGAAAGAAAACCCTAAACAAAGGCGGTTTGGGATGCAAGCACGCGCGATATTTATCTCCCTGAAGAGGCGTGATCTCACGCGGGTCCTGAGCGGGCGGTGGATCACCGAATTGTGAACTGCAAGAAAGGGAAACGGATCAGGGGGCCCAGGGATGAGTCCCTGGGTAAAACCCTCCGATGCTTAAGTTAGTAGAGCTATGGTGGGAGTAAAGAAAGGGGGGAAGTAGCTTCTGCGCGAGATCCCTCTCCACCAGAAGGGTGAAGTGGTTCCTGCTCAGGAGTTTTGAGCGTTTAGGTGCCCTTACCTTTCGCCGGAGGGTATCCCTGGGTTAAATAGTGCGCCGTCTTCTGGAGTCCTGTAAGTCGAGGAGTTTCAGGTGGGAGTTACGTCCTCAACGTGGGCTTTTACTGCCTCATCGTGGGAGCGTTATCACCTTGGGGAGCTGGAGTCCCTCACCCTTATAAATTCTTGCTCACAGAGGACTCTTAACGGCTGCATGGATAAGCAATCGACGGTCGACCATTTCGAGCTTAGGGGGGCCAGCCATATCCGGGCGATGGGCCTAGCTCGGACGGAGATGGGTCGGAACGATGGTGTGCGCCTCCCTACATCCTGGCTGAGGATAGATCGGGCGTAGATCATTCTGATGACCTGACCGTCGCTCGGGCCTTCCGAGCCTGAGGGCCGCCTAGGAAGGTTGGGTCCCCGAGCGATCTTTTATTGGGCTTTTAGTCCGGAGTGGGCCCTGTGGGCTATCACTCGGGCGAGCGTGGCCTTGTTTGGTCCTGATGGGCCTAGTTCGGCTACTCTTTGACTGGGCTGCAGAAATCCCCCTCTCCACTCCCCATGAACTTGGCGGGAAACGGCGCGACGTTCCGAAACCCAAGGAGGGGGTTCCTCGCATCGACTCAAAAGAGTCATCATTATAGGCATACTCCAAGGACAACCGCATTAAGTGGCCCCTGTCGGAGATAATTTCCCACCAAATCCGAGCCAGCAACGTCAACTCCGTAGCTACTACTCATCCGAGCTCAATCTTGGCTCGGGAGTAGGAGGGGGACAAGTGGAGAGGGGGAAAAGCCGCCACTGGAGAGCATGGCCCAACTAGGTCCAATTCGACCAAACTAGGCCCCGCTCCCCCAAAGTGACAGTCCCATTTTGGGCCCACTTACTTCAAGCCCAAAACTCACTCGGAGCAGCACTTCCTAGGCGGCCCCTCGCATCCAGAAGTCCAAGCGACAGATCGATCGAGAGATCCCCCGCGGGGACCCAACATGGCCTACCCGAGGTATACATTCATCGCTCGGGACAAAATCCCGAGCGAACGCCTCTGGCTCGAACCGACTATCGAAAACTCATCCCGGTGTCCGTTACGCATCGAGCAGGAGCAGGGAACTCCAAAGGATAGGGGAGGGCAAGAGTCCTTAGGCCATAAAGAGCCCACTACAAGGACGTAACCCCCCCGGAGCCCCCCCAGCTCCCTGGACTATTATGTTAAACGAATTGCTATATAAACTCTTGGGAGACCCTCCGAGAAGGTAAGGCAATGGTCCTGAGAGAAAACCGTCACACCTCTTGGTGGAGAATAATCTCGCATCCTCTCCCTCCTACCCTCTCTCTTCACCTTTATGCTCTATCGCACTTGCTGACTTAAGCATCGGAGCGTTTTTCCTAGGGAATCCTCCCTGGGCACCTCTGATCCGTTTCCTGCCTTGCAGTTCATACAGACGTGGTGACCGTGACCAAAGATCCTCCCTGGATCTCATGGCTCAGGATCAGCGTGAGATTACGTCTCTTCAATATATATTTATGTAAATAATATATTATAAAATATAAAATATAAAATATAAAATATAAAAAATATGATAATGTGGAAGATTGTTACACTTCCCAAAACTATAATAACTATCACATTTTAACTATTTGACTTCTAAAATTAAAACCAGCCGTAGTGAGACCCTTCATCTTTAAAAACATCAACTCATGAGTAGTTGGCATAAGTTGGGAGAGACCCTTCATCTTCCACCGACTTTAGGTCTTCCACCGACTTTAATAAACAAATACGAATACTTTACCAGCAACAGGAGTGCAAGACAGCAGAACTGCAGGAGAGTGAGACGTGTGCCAAGAGCCCCCATTTTTTCTGTTTGTTAATGCCCCTCTCTCTCTCTCTCTTTCATTTGTCACCACTACAACTATTTTTCACGTTTAGACATCCATTTGTTACCCTTAGAAGCAATTTGTCACCCTTAGGAGCCATTTGTCACCCTTAGAAGCATTTGTCACCCTTACGACCTATTTGTCACCCTTACGACGTATTTCTTACCCTTAGAAGTCATTTATTTTTCCCCCATCCCTTACTTTTCCCCCCTCGCCGCAGACCATCGCCACCTTGTCCCCGTGTACCCACGGGTGCCCTGTGCACCCTCCCTCTCCTCCGCGAACCAGCACTGTTGTGAGTGTCGGCCAGCCCACCGTCGCGCTCCCCCTTACAGTCACTCCGGCAGAGCACCGCTGCCCCTCCGGTGCTGTGCCGTGGTAGCCGACCGCTGTTCCAGCCGGACCTGCCCACCAGCTGCCATCCAGCACCGCTGCAGCTGCCGTCCTCGGCCGCCCATCGCCATGCCGCCACTGCCGCCCACGCAGGGCCTCTATAATATCACATCCAAGGTGTCACTGCCATGATTTAATCTCTCATGTCATGATTCCTAATTTCATCTCTCAGTTCACATGTTGGATGTATTTTTATTTTGTTTAATATAATTTTTCAGGATGTACAAAAGTGGAAAATAGTCAATTTTGAAGGGAGATGCTGTCGAAATTTTTTAGAATACTCGCTCCATTTGACAATTTTGAAATAAACTCTTTTCTAAAGCCGGTATCATGATCTCTCTCTTCTTGAGAATTAGCAGCGACCAGCCTGTATGTGTCAACCTTCTTGGTCTGTCCTAGTCTAAAAGTAGGACCAATGGCTTGGCGAGATACCAAAGCTATTATTCGTGCTTTTAGACCAGGACAGACAAGGAAGATTTACACATACAGGCTAGTCGATGCTGATTCTCCAGAAGAGAGAGATCATGATACCGCCTTCAGAAAAGAGCTTCTTTCAAAATTATGGTTTGAATGGAGTGAGTATTCTAAAAAATTGGTGTCTCAGAGGATTCTAGTGTCGAAACTTTTCAATCAGACGAGGGTGACACTGTAGAGTTGGTTGCTTCTAATCTTCGTCTTATCGAATCTGCCGAGCCACTTCGGTTGTGTATAGAGGATGAAGTGGAAGAAGTCGATCCAACTGAGCTAAATGAAGCAATTGTTGGGCAGGAGGAGTCATATGAGGGAGGGGATTCTTCTGCAACTGGTGATGGTGGAGGATGATCCAACGGATATCTGTGGATTTGTAATTATAATTGTAAAAAATGACACATTTGAATTAATGTAATTGTAATTTCTTTTATTCATTGAGTTATATGTTGTGTGAATTTTATCGGGGAATGCGTGTTTTATGTTGAGTTGTATAGGTTGTGTGTATAATTATAGTTTTAAAGGGTGATAAATAGATAACAGAAGTAAAAGATATGTTTTGAAGCGAAACAACAGCGATGGCTAGCAAGCGATAAGGGTGACAAATAGATGTTGTGAGTGACAAATAGCCGTTAGCAGTGACAAATAACTCTGTAACGGTGACAAATATCTCATGACTGTGAAACTTGAAGAAACTCAAGTTCGTTTGAAGGGTTTAACTGTGTATGGGTTTCCTAATTCTACCAACATGGATCTGAAGTTTTTCTAGTCATCAAACGGCACTGATTAAATGAAGCGAAACATTTATATTATCTTTCTATCATTTTTCATAATTAAGTGATTTTATATTATTGTTACGGTGTTACATTTATTAATTATCAATTTTATATTTTTTTATCAATTTTATAATTAATTTATTATTATACTGGTACATTTATTAATTATCATTTGTTACGGTGTAACCCCTACCTGCGATGGATGGTATCCTTCATTTGACAGCAACCACATCACCCAAAGATCAAGCATCCATCATACAAAGAAAGGTTGCAGACAAAGAAATTATATTGATAGGGGAAGAGGGTACAAGCGGTTTCACATCCTCTTTGGGACGAAACCTGTCAGGTTGGAGGCTCAACACCCCCTTGCTACAAAACAGGCGGTCCACCTTCACCAAGGCGTCCTGCCACCCTTGCAGGTAGCCCTGCTTGTATTCCTCCGAAAGGTCACCGCCGCTGCTTTCCCCTGATGGCTGGTCCGGCACCGGTAGGGCTTCCTTTCGGAAGCACAACCTTTTGGCGGGAACCTGCTCTGACGAAGAATCTGACTTCTCAGACGACGACATCTTCACGAGAGTGTCTTTGACCGCCAAAGGAACTCAGGATGTCCTTAGGGTTCCCCACAGAGTCTCTATTTTTAGGAAGGAGACGAAACCCCCAGGGGGCAAAAGAGTCTTCGTGCCTCCCCAACTTTGTGGAAATCGAAACGACGGGACCGCGAAGATCGTTCCATGTCCCCCAACTTTTCTGACTCTTGGTCCTTCCTTTTTGTCGGTCATGAGATCGCTTGGACCGAGGTTCCTTTCGTCCAGATATATCAGCCGCATAGTAGACGAGAGGCCGGAGAGAGATACTGCAACGGCTAACACCGCATAGTGGTGACAAATAGTCATCAGTGGTGACAAATAGACTTCAAGGCTGACAAATGTCTCATAAGGGTGATAGATCGATAACAGAAGTCACAGTATGTGATGAAGCGAAACAAAGACGACGCCTAGCGAGTAATAAGGGCGACAAATAGCTCGTTATGAGTGACAAATAGTCATTAGAAGTGACAAATAGCTCTGTAACGGTGACAAATAGCTCATAACAGTGTACACTGATTAAACTCGACCTATCTTTCTAACTCGATCTGCCTTTCATATGTTCAGACCTAAAATTGCACATATGCTCAAACCAAAAATTGCACATATGCTCAGACCTTAGTGTGCGCTCATGCACATATACTCAGACCTTAGTGTGCAATAGTGACAATGTGCACCGACCTTTGCATACAACATTTTGTTCATGTGCACTGACCTAAAATGCAACACTGAACATGTGCACCGACCTTATGTGCTTACATGCAAACATGCACTAACCTCCATATGCGACATGCATGAACATGCACCGACCTGCATATGCAATACTATGAGCATGCACCAACCTTCACATGCAACACTATGAATATGCACCAACCTTCATATGCAACATGTATGAACATGCACCGACCTTCAAATGCAGCATGTATGAACATGCACTGACCTTAGTGAGAAACACATACACACTAGCATGAGAGGCTATAAGATACTAACAGTGTTGCCATAATGAAAAGTAGATTCAGAATATCACAATTTGCCAATATCGAAAAGCTGAAGAGAAAATGTATTGTTGTCAATCATTAAAACTTAATTACAAATTAAATTCAGAGAATCAAGTTAAAAGAGACACACATTATCCCACTCAATCTCCCCACAACATCCGTCTCCAGATAGGTGGTGCCATCTCCTCATCTTCCAGTTGGTCTAAAATAGCCTTCTCAATGTCGTTGAATATTTCATCGTCCTCCATTACAAATTCCATTACAATCCGATCAAAGTCTACACATCACACAAAGCACGTCCATCACCAAGACATCAAAGATGAAATAACCAAGTCATTGTCAACGAGTAAAATGTCCACTACATTATTTCCCTATGCAGACCAAGCGTAGTACACTTCCATACCTACAACAACAGTAATAACAAAGCAATTAATATGAAAGGATCAACACTACTAGAGTACATAATAGAACAACAACAATACAAGGCACATTTGACATTTGTGTAATCTGTTGCCGTAGTGCCTAGTTCCTTGAATCATAGTCAGGCCCGGGACTTACATGATATGTAGGCATGGGCCTTTCTTGTAGTTGAGGATGATCAACATACGTATGCCTGCTATTGCCAACCCCATTTATAGCAGTATGTGCTTCCTCTACCGAGTGAAAACCCTTATAACGAGCTCCAGGGTATCCATTCACTTGAACAAAGCATTCAGGCCAACTATAATATACACCGGGTTCGCGACCAACCCACATTACATAGCATTTATACCTTCCCATTTTCTGAACCTCAATTCTCTGCATGTAAGGAGTTATAAAAGACAATTGGTATGGCAGACATAATAATTGCAACAAATTTAATATGAAGTCCAATCCATAAGAGGAAGTTTGTAGATCAGAAAGCATGTAGGTTTAAGGTTACACTGCATGAAGCATGATATAGTGGGGTAGGGGATTTAAGTCTGCTAGTTCAAGTGCATGAATAAGGTTTATGTTGTGCCCCTTAGGCACAAGCATGTGCTATGTTACTTTGTTGATAGCAATGCTAGTTGGTTTTGATGATAGCAAGACAGTGAGTGCATTTGAGTGCATTTGATATAGTGTTTTCATGACATTGTGCTTTGATGATTGCAACATGACTGTAACTGGTATATCTGATATATCAGTTTGTGTTAGACTTTTGTTACTTTTGTTATGTGCATAGTCTATACATTGTGCATCTCGTTGACAAGTTTGCACATTTCATGAAGTCTATACACTAGGCTTGAAGTGTATACATTGAGCGTCTCAATGAGCATCTCATGTAAGTCCATACATTCATAGTGCATTGCATTGGCTAAGTATATACAACGTCAGTTCATGCATTGTCTTAGGCAAAGTCTATACAATGGCTTTGGGTCTCCAAGTCTATACAGCCTTTTGCTTCGCCAAAGTCTGTACATTGGTCTGCATAGGCTAAGTGTATACATCGTCCAGTACAATCATGCACTGTTCATGAAGTTTGTACAGCCTTTTGCATTGGATTTCAAGTCTAGACATTGCACTGTTGCATACATCGTCTTCGTGCTGTTTTTCTCTTTAACTTCGTGTCACTTACTGTTGTTCCTCGTGTCGTTTCTTTCTGGTCCCACTGCTTCATCACGTGTCATGATAGCCGTGGCATCTTCTGTCTTCGTGCTGTTTTCACTTCGTGCAGTCTTCTCCTAGTGTTGTCCTAACTTCGAGTCGTTTCTTTGTATTCTGTCTTCGTGTTGGTTTTTCGCTTTAGACTTCGTGTCTTTCTCGCTTTGACCACACTCCGTGTCGATTTCAATTTTCGTCTTCGTGTTGTTTTCAACTCGTGTCGGTTACTGTTTCATCTCCGTGTTGTTTCATGTCTTCGTGTCGTGTTTCCTACACCTCGTGTCTTTGTCGCTTTGTGACTTCACCTCGTGTCGTTTTCATCGTCTTCGTGTCGTTTTTGTTCTATTGCGTGCAGGACATCGCAGCACCTCGTGTTGCTTTCTGTGCCACTTCGTATCGTTCTCTGTGTAGTGTGTGTTTCTGTCACTACTACACTTCGTGTCGTTCTTGTTTCACTTCGTGTCGTTTCCGTATTATGTCTTCGTGTTGTTCTTCTTTTTATCTCGTGTTGTTTTATAACCTCACTTCGTGTCGTTCTCTTCGTTGTGTCTGTTCTGTCACAGTGTATCTCGTGTCATTCTTTCCTTACTTCGTGCTGTAGTCACCCTGTGTATCTCGTGTCGTTCTCAGTGCATCTAGTATTACTATTACATACCTCATGCAGCTTTAGTTCCTGTGGCCCTCAGTTTTAATGGGTTGTATCTCCTTGCAGGTCCGAGGAAGAACATTTCCACGTGACTGGGCAGCACGTGATCCGAGACTGAAGGACTAACAGAATGCTGACACGTGGCCAAATATCTGGGCGGGAAATGCGGAGGACACACACGCCCAGTGCTGCCCTCCTGCTGGCTGCTGCTATATATATGAGCCTCCTTCTACAGAAGAAGGTCGATCGAGTTGGCGAAAAGAAAAGTCCATACAGATAGCCACGATCCAGAAAAGAAGAAGAGCAGAAGAAGAAGAAGAGGAGAAGAGCAGAGAGTGAGAGATTAGCGAAAGAAGAAGAGAAGTGCAGCAGAGAAGAAATAGAAAGAGAGAGAGTGAAGAAAGAGAGTGAGATCGAGGGAGATCTGTTAACTGGACCGTGGATCAAATCCAGGCCAGTCAGCTCTTTAAGAGCCATATTGTGCTTTATCGTTTACAGCTTTCCGATGCTGTTATCTTGTATTTTGTTTTCCATTTTACATTTCCTTTCAAGCTGTTAGTCAGCGGATTGTAGAGGTGTTGCCTCTGGACGGCTAAGCTGTATTGCCCAGCGGTTTGCAGTGGAGGATTCCACTGGACAGCAAGCTGTGTTGCTCAGCGGACAATGGAGGTTTCCACTGGACGGGTAAGCTGTAATCCCCAGCGGTTGCAGTGGTGGATTCCACTGGTCGGCAAGCTGTGTTGCCCAGCGGTTGTAGGCAAGCTGTGAGGCCCAGCGGTTTCAAGCTGAGTCAGCAGGAAGCCACACTCGGGTTGAGTGTGGGGTGGATGTAGGTATGCTGGACCGAACCACCTAAAAACCCCTTGTGCAGTGGTTTGATGTTTCTATCTGTTTGCTTCCGCTAGATGTTTGCATAGGGGCGCTCCAAGTGTTTGATCACAGGTTCATTAGATAACTTGATCAGATTTTGTTCTAAGTGTTTAATCTGTTGAGTGAGCAAAATTCTAATTGAGCGAAATTTTATATTGGGTGAAAGTTTTTTAAACAGGTTATATTCATTCACCCCCCCTCTGAATACTAGCACCGAACCCAATAATTGGTATCAGAGCGGGTCTCTGATCTAACAGATCTAACAATCTGCAGAGGATCCTGCTAACTATTTGGTGCATTTTCAGAGTGGATGCATTGTGCTCGTTGTCTTGTTTCACCGGTTTAGTGCTTTACCTTGCCCATTTGGTTTTGCTGCATTTCCAGTCAGTTGTTTTAGTAAGTTGATTCTGTTTGCCATCTGTCCAAATGGATCGTCCTCCAATTTATGATGGTTCTAACTTTGAAAATTGGCTAGGAGGCCTAGTTGTGTATGTAGATTCCATTGATCCCAAACTATGGAGTTTACTATCCAAAGGCCCACATCGACTACCCAAAGACCAGACCAAGTGGTCTAGTGAGGACACGTTTAAGAACCGTGATAATGTCATAATTCTTAATATCTTGAGAGCTGCTGTTAATACTGATGTATATTCTTTTGCTCTCAGGTGCACATCTGGAAAGGAGATATATGACAGAGTCGTCTCTGCGCATAATCAGCAAGGTGATAGCTGCTTGATGGCCAACCGGGATGATGAAGATGAGATCTCATCTCAGGTAAGTTCTGAATCAGAAGGATACTCTTTCGATGAATTAATAGAGATGTATGAAAATTTGTTAGAAGTATCCAAGAAATTGAAATCTGAGAACAAAAAGTTGAAAAAGAAATGTGATAGAATAAATCTGAAAGATTCATGTGAAAATTGTCCAAATATGAAAAAGTCTTATGATGCATGCATGCTAGATGTTCAGAATCTTAAGAAACAAAATGATTCTCTAAAAATTGAAAAATAAACATGCTTAGATAAAATGTCTGAACTTGAGAATCAACTGAATGATAAGAAAAATGAGCATCTAAAAGGCATGCAAGAACTAACTGAAGTTAATTCTGAATTGGACAAAATGAAATTGGAGAATGAGGATCTTCAAAAGAAGAATAAAACTCTTATTATCAGAATGAATGAAATCAATGAGGTTTCACAGTCCTCTTCTGCTAAATCAGATTGTAAAATATGCTCTACTTTAAGAGAACGAAATGAAGATCTCTTTAGTGAGAATGAACGGCTAAATAAACAAATTGCCTCACTTAAAGATGATCACAAAAATCTGCTCGCTGAGAAAATTAAAGCAGAAGAAAGAGAAGATGAACTGATTAAAAAATTGAAGCACATGTCTGGAAGAGAGAGATGTGCTAACAATGAAATTCAGGATAAAAATCTTGAGGAAGAAAACACTGAATTAAAAGCTGAAGTTGAAAAACTGAAGTTGTTGAATACTGGCTTGTCTGAAAGACTTCTCACTACAGAAAAAGGAAAGGCTGTCTATGATGAAAATTCAGAAATTTTGAACAGCCTAAAATAAGAAATTGAGAAGTATAAAACTGCAAACCAAGTTCTAAGCGAATGTGTTAATTGCAGTGAACAGGAAATAGCAAGTTATGAACTTCACATTGCTAGCTTGGAAGATAAAATTCATAATCTGGAAACTTTAGCAATTGAGTCTGCTAAGAGTGAAGGAAAAATGAAAGATGTTATGAAAAGTGAGAATAAGAACTCTAAAAGGAGGATAAGCTGTAATTCTGATGTCAAGAACATCACTAAAAGCCAGCTATACAACACCTTTGTGCAAGGTTCAGATGTAGTTAGTACTTCAAGGCAATCCCCAAAACAAAATGAAAATCAGAAATCACCTTCAAAACCCGTTTTCCAGTTCAGAGCCCAGAAAATAGAAAAACAAACAGAACCTGTTAAGGATAATCAGAAATTGAAAAGAAAGAGTCAAATAAAGAAGGTAAAGACTATTCCTTCTCATGAACAGAAAGCTGCTAGCTCGGTTGAGCCTGATGGTGTACACACTGTTCATGCTTCCTATACTCATTCACATACATCTAGGAACTCATATGATAGAAACCATGTTCCTAGGAAATCTGATGCCTCTTGTTACTACTGTGGTAGGCATGGTCATTATATGGATGACTGCAGAGTGATGATAAGTGATGATATGATGCATGATAAAACATTTCCAAATAATCATCACCACCCCAAAAGAAACATGTCTTCCTCAAACCAACATATCATTTGTTACAATTGTAACAGACGTGGTCATAAAGCTGTTGAGTGTTGGTTTAGGCCTTCATGGGGATTTACTGGCTCAAGAGGTAAGCACCCTAGGTGCATTGAATGTGGCAAGTATGGGCATGCTGTCAAGGACTGCTGGTTTGTTCAGGGAAATCATTTTAATTCCAAATTTGTAAGATTCCCTCCAAACAAAAATTTCTTGGGCAGAAATAAAGCTGGTCTTAAAGAAAAGACTCTTGTTTGTTATGAATGTGGAAAACCTGGCCACCGAGCTTCTGAATGCTGGTGGGCAGGTAATGGTAAATCAAAAATTCATGCTTACAACAGAACAATTCATGCTCATTATCATAGGTCTCATGCTGTTGTTGATATGTATCATAGGACCAGAAAATCTGCTGTTTCATGTAGATATTGTGGTAAACTTGGTCACTCTATGGACAATTATTTTCTGATGAAATTTGATGACCATGTTGCTAAGAAACTGTTTAGAACACCTGATAGGGGTAGTGCAGGACCCAATACTGCTTGGGTCTCTGCAGGATCAACTTGATTGACTTGCTGCAGGTGTGCCTTGGAAGGAGAAATAAAAGGGGTCAACCAAGGCACTCAAAAAGAAAACCCCATGATTCAATTCAGGTCAGTTCTGAAATCTTTTTTAAATTCCATTATCTGAAATTGTGAGCATGAAAATTGTGAGTTTCATGTTGATTTGCTTGGTTGATTTTTTTAATGAACTCTTCATGTCTAGCTGATCAGTCTGCATTCCAGACTCAGCTATTGAATTCAATTCTGCATATCTGATGCTCTTCTCTTGCTATATGTTGAACTGAATTTGAATGCTTTTTTAGTGTATACAGTTGATGCACTATATAGACTTTGTATAATGCTTGTGTCTTGTGTCAATGCATTGCATGCTTGATTACATACTTGGACTGAGCTTGAATGGGTCAGTTAGTGCACACAGTCAATGCATGTGTCTAGTGTTTGCATACATCATTTGCATGACTGTCAATGAAATTGATCAATGCATATAAGACTGATTTACACTGCATTACATCTTGAAAAATCTGAAAAAGGATAAAAATGCTCATGACTTGGATGCATAAAGCTGAACTGATTGCATAGCATATCTCTTGCATCATGATGTCAGGGGGAGATGAGAGTTCTATTCAATTCATTGAATCCTATTCACTTCTCAGTGTTCTCATTCAAATGATTCATATTCTTTGACATCAGTTGCTCATTGAACCATATTGCCAATTGCTATCCTTTCCCCATCTTTTTCACTGAACATCAGTTCTGGTTCTGGTTCAGTACGTTGAGTTGTGATTATTTCAATTGTTATTTTATAAGAATCTCTTTCACAAATTGAAAAGAACTAAAGGTTTAACCTTTATAAATTGAAGAGTCAAATGTCTGCCTTCAGAATCTGAGATAAAAGGAAAACTTTTATAGCTCTTAATCTTTGTCTCATAGCTAAAATAGAAAAAGTTTTTTGTAATGCCTAAATGTGTTAATCTGGAAATGTCTAGAACATGTGAACAAGAGTGTGTAATGTTTTTCAAACAATCACTCTAAAAGAATTAAGGGCAGCAGTAAATAAGATCATAAATGTAAAGAACTGAACATTGTGACAGAGCAATGGTTAATTGCACTGAGAAACTGTGAACTCCTCCAATGAAGCAGGAAAATTCACATGTCATGACGTGCCTCAAGCTAACTCTGTTCATAGGGTCAAATCTATAGGGGGAGTCCTCACCAAGTAACTGAGTGTACTGGCCTCTAATCAAGGTGTACCCTTAATGTCAAAAGTGAAGACTATTCCTTGTAGGTCTTGATCTGAAATAGATCTAGTAGTTTATGCCTAGTAACTGGGGGTACCTGTCTCTGATCAAGATGTACACCTAATGTCAACAGCATAAATGCCACTGATCTATTTACTTAGTTCAGGCTCTGAAATTTGAAAAATGAAAATCAAACTGCTGTAACCCCTTGAAATCAAAAGTCATTGAGTGAAAATTATTTTTCTCAATACATGTTCAAGTTGCCTCTCTTGAATTTCCTTGTTTAATCACAAAAGGGTATTATTTCTGACTTATCTATTAATATCATGTGCCTTAGATTCATTACTATAAATGGAATCTATAAACTCTTTTTCAGAGGTAAGATCTTTTACTCTAGGTTTATCACTGTTAAACCTGAATTTTTGTCAAAATTGTATGCTGCTGATTCTTATATTTTAACAGTGGTTTATAATCATGTTTCCTCTCTGAACCAATGATTCAGCTGTTGTCTAGTGACCCTCCTACCTTTTCTACCTTGGTTATCTGTTCATATTCCTTCTCAAAGGGGGAGCTTTTATTTAGGGGGAGAAATAATTCAGGGGAGTCTTACATTCAGGGGGAGAATGTTCTAGAGGAATTTGCATGCATAATGCACTTTGTTTTTACCATTTTTCTCTTTTTGATCATGTCAAAGGGGGAGAAAATCTTATGTGTGACTCACTGTCACATTGTGTTGCCATCATCAAAAAGGGGGAGAATGTTGTGCCCCTTAGGCACAAGCATGTGCTATGTTGCTTTGTTGATAGCAATGCTAGTTGGTTTTGATGATAGCAAGACAGTGAGTGCATTTGATATAGTGTTTTCATGACATTGTGCTTTGATGATTGCAACATGACTGTGACTGGTATATCTGATATATCAGTTTGTGTTAGACTTTTGTTACTTTTGTTATGTGCATAGTCTATACATTGTGCATCTCGTTGACAAGTTTGCACATTTCATGAAGTCTATACACTAGGCTTGAAGTGTATACATTGAGCGTCTCAATGAGCATCTCATGTAAGTCCATACATTCATAGTGCATTGCATTGGCTAAGTATATACAACGTCAGTTCATGCATTGTCTTAGGCAAAGTCTATACAATGGCTTTGGGTCTCCAAGTCTATACAGCCTTTTGCTTCGCCAAAGTCTGTACATTGGTCTGCATAGGCTAAGTGTATACATCGTCCAGTACAATCATGCACTGTTCATGAAGTTTGTACAGCCTTTTGCATTGGATTTCAAGTCTAGACATTGCACTGTTGCATACATCGTCTTCGTGCTATTTTTCTCTTTAACTTCGTGTCACTTACTGTTGTTCCTCGTGTCGTTTCTTTCTGGTCCCACTGCTTCATCACGTGTCGTGATAGCCGTGGCATCTTATGTCTTCGTGTTGTTTTCACTTCGTGCAGTCTTCTCCTAGTGTTGTCCTAACTTCGAGTCATTTCTTTGTATTCTGTCTTCGTGTTGGTTTTTCGCTTTAGACTTCGTGTCTTTCTCGCTTTAACCACACTCCGTGTCGATTTCAGTTTTCGTCTTCGTGTTGTTTTCAACTCGTGTCGGTTATTGTTTCGTCTCCGTGTTGTTTCATGTCTTCGTGTCGTGTTTCCTACACCTCGTGTCTTTGTCGCTTTGTGACTTCACCTCGTGTCGTTTTCATCGTCTTCATGTCATTTTTGTTCTATTGCGTGCAGGACATCGCAGCACCTCGTGTTGCTTTCTGTGCCACTTCGTGTCGTTCTCTGTGTAGTGTGTGTTTCTGTCACTACTGCACTTCGTGTCGTTCTTGTTTCACTTCGTGTCGTTTCCGTATTATGTCTTCGTGTTGTTCTTCTTTTTACCTCGTGTTGTTTTATAACCTCACTTCGTGTCGTTCTCTTCGTTGTGTCTGTTCTGTCACAGTGTATCTCGTGTCATTCTTTCCTTACTTCGTGCTGTAGTCACCCTGTGTATCTCGTGTCGTTCTCAGTGCATCTAGTATTACTATTAGATACCTCATGCAGCTTTAGTTCCTGTGGCCCTCAGTTTTAATGGGTTGTATCTCCTTGCAGGTCCGAGGAAGAACATTTCCACGTGACTGGGCAGCACGTGATCCGAGGCTGAAGGACTGATAGAATGCTGACACGTGGCCAAATATCTGGGCGGGAAATGCGGAGGACACACACGCCCAGTGCTGCCCTCCTGCTGGCTGCTGCTATATATATGAGCCTCCTTCTACAGAAGAAGGTCGATCGAGTTGGTGAAAAGAAAAGTCCATACAGATAGCCACGATCCAGAAAAGAAGAAGAGCAGAAGAAGAAGAAGAGGAGAAGAGCAGAGAGTGAGAGATTAGCGAAAGAAGAAGAGAAGTGCAGCAGAGAAGAAAGAGAAAGAGAGAGAGTGAAGAAAGAGAGTGAGATCGAGGGAGATCTGTTAACTGGACCGTGGATCAAATCCAGGCCAGTCAGCTCTTTAAGAGCCATATTGTGCTTTATCGTTTACAGCTTTCCGATGCTGTTATCTTGTATTTTGTTTTCCATTTTACATTTCCTTTCAAGCTGTTAGTCAGCGGATTGCAGAGGTGTTGCCTCTGGACGGCTAACCTGTATTGCCCAGCGGTTTGCAGTGGAGGATTCCACTGAACAGCAAGCTGTGTTGCTCAGCGGACAGTGGAGGTTTCCACTGGACGGGTAAGCTGTAATCCCCAGCGGTTGCAGTGGTGGATTCCACTGGTCGGCAAGCTGTGTTGCCCAGCGGTTGTAGGCAAGCTGTGAGGCCCAGCGGTTTCAAGCTGTGAGTCAGCAGGAAGCCACACTCGGGTTGAGTGTGGGGTGGATGTAGGTATGCTGGACCGAACCACCTAAAAACCCCTTGTGCAGTGGTTTGATGTTTCTATCTGTTTGCTTCCGCTAGATGTTTGCATAGGGGCGCTCCAAGTGTTTGATCACAGGTTCATTAGATAACTTGATCAGATTTTGTTCTAAGTGTTTAATCTGTTGAGTGAGCAAAATTCTAATTGAGCGAAATTTTATATTGGGTGAAAGTTTTTTAAACGGGTTATATTCATTCACCCCCCCTCTGAATACTAGCACCGAACCCAACAGTTTATGTCATGTGAATTAACACCCAATCAACCCTAAGCAATAGTATGCCTTAATGTGGTGGAATAAAATTTGAACATATTTACATGCTTTCCTAGCAAGTAATAACAATATGGAAGTCCATTTCCGTGTGCTCTTATCAAAGTAAGGTAGATGTTAGGCCCAATACAATGTATAGAGCATACACAAATCATGGTAGAGGTCCAACAAAAAATAATACTTGTGCAGAGGTTAAGAACAAAACAACCACTGCATCCGTTTAATATGAAACTACCCAGAGCATATCATATACGAACATATGAACGGCCTGTAAAATGCATAAACATGGAAGATGATTAAAAAAAAGGAAGAGGGCATCTGCAGTAGAAACCAATGATGACAAGGGACCGAGGAGGACCCAGAGGAGACGGGCTCTTCTGCTGGGGAAGCCACCGCTACGCGCACTGATGAAGGAGATGACATTGCGGAGGAGCCTTAAAGAACTTAAAATAGAAGAGCGGGTGTCAATGTAGGGTCACGAGCGGGATCGGTGTGTCGATTTAACACATCGTTGCAATGGAGGTGGCAACATAGCCCCTCGGGAGCAGAAAAAAGGGGAACGTCGGGAACCCTAGCAGAACGATCGTCGCTCGATCGGAGCATATTGCAGAGGTGATTGGACAAGAGAGGGTGTAGGTAAATATACTGGATAAGGGTGAAAAATACCTATCAGTGGTGACAAATAGATCTACAGAGTAGACAAATACACTGGTAAAGGTGAAAAATAGATCCTGGAGCTAACCAATGAAAAGTAGAAGGAGCTGAAAGGAGGAGTCAAGTTCACAAGAGGACAAAAATGTGAATAGTGTATCAAGAGTTTATAGAGCAATCAGAAGAAGAACGAAGGGACTTGGTCAATGGCAAGACATTCAATGTTGACTCGTCAAGGTCAACGCCAGTCAAAGAGGACTCCAGAAAGCTCAACTTCGTTCTTCTTCATAGCCATGAGGTCCCAGTCAAAGTCAAAGTTTAATGAATAGATTAGTCAGCTACAGTGATATAGGTCAAAGACAAGCAGCTAATGGAGAGAAAAGAAGGCAACGGCTGGTCATGTGGTAAGATAAGAGTGATAAATATGCAGTAAGGGTGACAAATAGCCCGTATGACTGACAAATGGACGATAAGCGTGTAAATTAGCCAGTAAGGCTGACAAATGGGCTGAAAGGGTGAATCACAGGCTCGGTGTGTCTGGCACATGCTTAACTCGAAGGCCAGGGGCCCAGGCTTTACACGTGATCAGAGGCTACCCTGTCAGAGGTATATTATCTCTCATGGGATAAGGATATTTTCATATTTCAGCATGATCATCTATTATTCACCCTTTGTCGCCTCTTTTATACCAGTAAGGCCTATTTTTCACCATTGACCACCTATTTATCACCCTTAAAGCGTAGCCAAAGCCCTTTTCATCAAGCGGGTGACTTGAGTTTTTCTCTTTAGCAGTCTGAACTGGAGTCGGCTCCACGGTCAACTCTAGTCGACACTTGTGCAAGTAAAGCCTTCATCTTTTCACACTTCAGCCTCGTTCCTTAACCAATCTTGAATCTGTCTTCAGAAAACTCATTGATATTGATGAATTAACATTATCAAGCACACACATTAACAACATTAAAACATATAAAACTTTGAAGATCAAAATATATGACAAAAGAAATATCAATGAAGACAGGTATGCCATATTCTGAGGTTTGAGACGTGAAATATTTAAGATCTTATATTTCCAAAGGTAATGAGGACGGCCCAAACCGGGTTCTAAACATATTACAATCACCCTCATTAAATGTCCATGATGTCTCCCCCTTCCTTGACAATTCATGAACATATGTTAGTACATAAATGGCACAGTTGAGGCTTCCATCTGCTTGTTGGGGACATTCGTTGTCGAATACAAGATCTCATTTCTCAACTCCCTCAAATGTCCCATAGAGCTTCAGAGACCCCCGTAAAATTGCAGCCTACAAATGAAAGGTTATAAATTATTAAGGAATAATTAAAAGATAATATAAATATCTATGATTTCGGGTACATGGATAAGAAAAAGTACCCAATTTCTTGTAGTGGCATCATGGATGACCATGCCTCTCATGGAATTGTATGAGACAAAGCGGCGATTCTCCGTGTCAACAGCAAGTAGATGCCAGTGACCTCCAGAGTGTAATACGAAGAATAAATATTTGTTCTTATGCAGTTATGATAATTCAACATTCTCGTAGGCGCACTCCAACAATTCGTTGGATTTTTCGTAGTTAGCCGATGTCCTGCCGTTTATGTGATTCACTAAAGTGGTGGGAAAACAAACCCACTGATGAAAGGTGTCATATGCATTGAATCATGAGTGGAGGAGGTACATCATGGCGTCGATCACCTATAAATTAACAATCACGATTCTATTAGTAGTACAAACACAAGTTCAGGGTACGGCGAGTGACAAAAAATTTCATAATTAATGAAAGAAAGTACCGTATCATCTATCATCTGGCTGTATAATAGATCAATGACATGACGATGTTTCAAAATAATCCCGGTCTGTAATTGAAATATGGGGCCACTATATTGGACAAAAATTTTCATGGTAGTCAGAGTAAGGCGGATCAGGATAATTACAGAAACTATAAGAGGACAACTTACTCAATATCCCCCGAGGCACAAGCATCAATGAATTCATTCACAATCGTGTTATCTGTCGGCTTCAGCCGGCCTTTGCAGATCCAATCAGTACTCTATATGAGCTTTCTGTAAGGGTCGGCTTCATCTCCCTTCTACATTTATGCCAATATACCAATCTTAGATTCTATACTGTAAGAAGTAGGAACAACGCAGACTCACCTTCTTCTTCCCCCATCCTGTAATTTTCTTTGCAGGTGCCCGCCATTTCCTCACGGGCTTCTCGTCCCGTTGATGAAGGGACTGAAAAAAGACACCTTAATGATAGTCACCATGCCCATTGGTCG
The DNA here is from genome assembly GCA_022559845.1 of Amorphophallus konjac. Taxonomy (NCBI): domain Eukaryota; kingdom Viridiplantae; phylum Streptophyta; class Magnoliopsida; order Alismatales; family Araceae; genus Amorphophallus; species Amorphophallus konjac. The sequence goes on from CM040122.1 coordinate 398,486,812, forward strand.
CCTCCATCTGAGCTTGGATATCCCCTTGCGCATCCTCTTCAAGGGCTGCCTTAGATGGCACAGTATCATCCGTACTTTGTTGAAGGGGCCTTGGAGGTGGGACATCGGCGGCAATGTCCATTTCAGAGGTTTGACATATACTTTGCTCCACATTTTTAGCCCCTTGCACTTCCTTGACAAGGGCTACCGGAGGTGGCATGACATCAACTGTCACCTGTTCGACGGGCCTAGGAGGTGCTGCATCAGTGGCAATGTGAGCCTCTTGAACCCTAGTCAGAAAGAAGGCCCTCATTTCCTCAAGTAGCCGCTGCTAGATCTTCAATGTAGCTGCAATATCCTGTAGCACAGGCATGCATGGAGCTGATGAGGACGTCTCCTGAGCACTGGGTCGGGCCATCATCTGACCATCGTACGCCGTGTCCCTTTCACTTGGCTCAACAAGGAGCCCTTCGATCACCTGCATTTCAAACCACATCACTTCGGTTATTCATTAATGTTGAATGACAAAGAAGAAGTTTTTAGTACTCATAATACATGTTGGCCTCGCAGGGATCCAATGGAGAATTTTAGTTTCCTATCTAGAAATGGCCCCCACCTAAATAGTCGGGGGAATGCCACCTGCCTTAGTGGCTGTCACACCCGCGTGTGCTCAAAAAGCCAGACCTGTAATATGAAATATATCAAGTTATTTTACAATGCAATAGAATTAATGATTGACACATTAATTATTACACAACAAAAATAAAAAAACTTACAGCAAGTGCGATAGAACAGCCAAATATAAATGTATGGGCCTGGGATGCATCCTCGGCTCTTCTCTTAGCATGGTCAATTATACCTGACCGTCATTTCTGGACCGCCAACACTAATTGCTCAAACTTGTGCATCGTTACCTGTTGCACGGCGGCTGCCCAGTTGTAATCTGAAACTCTGTCAATGTCATCTAAGCATGACAGCATCTGTTGTGGACAAGAATGCGTCAACCGTGGGCAAAAGAAAATGGACAGTAAGAGTACAATCCACAGCCGAACAGTGTCGGCCACATCCTGCTCTTCATCAGACCCAACAATTTGCTGGATGAGATAGCACACTTTCTTCCGGTCAAATGCTGCTGCAAATTCAAATCGATGCTACAACTTCGACTTCTGTTTCATAGATCCATAATGTTGAACCAGCTGACCGGAGCAAGGTAATCCTAAAATTATGCCCACATCTTCCACATTGAATGCGACCTCCTCACTACCCATACGAAAGTAATTTCCTCCACTATTGTAATGTCCCAAATTTTTTGGATCCTTCTTTTCGGGTCTCGGATCTGCGTTTCCGATGTATCTGGCTCTGTTGTATCCGAAATGATGTTTCGGACATCTTTCGTGTTCGGATCGGCGCGGTCCGGAGCTATTTCAGAGACCGGAATGCGTTCCGCGTGTGTTTTTTAATTTTCGGTGTGTGTTTCGGTAATTCTTTCGGAACCTCGTTGCGGGTGAACCGGGCCCATCACCTGGGCGCGAGTGGTACCGTTGCGATCGGTGCGTTCCGAGGATCGCGGAAACGTGATTTTCTATTTTTTGGTATTTTTTGGAATTTCTAGATTTTCTTATATAAACCCCCTTTCTCTCTCTTCCCTCTCATTTCTCACTCACTCCCCTCTCTCTTCTCTCACGCTCTCTTTCTCCCCTCTCTTCTCCAGCGGCCGATGGAGCGAGGCGGGGGCGAGGTGGAGGCGGCGTGGGCGAGGACGAGGGCGAGAATGGGCGAGGATTGAGGCGGTTGCGGGCGCGATCCCTCGGTGGATTCCGAGATGGCGTCGTTCGCGTTTCGGGCAGTTTTTGGCGTGGATTAGTCACTTCGGCGTGCGATTTCTTCGGTAGAGGTAGGGTGACAGAACACTGCTGCGTTCTGCTCATTTTCCCTGCTATTGCACGTCGTTCGGCGTGGAAACGACTGTGTTTGGGTCCGTTCTAGCGAAATCATGGTTTTGTAGGTTTCATGGGGTCGGTCGGGAAACGGCGACAGTTTCCAGACCGGTTACTGTCAACGGATTCCTTGGGGCGAGAGCATTCTTTTCCCCCTGATTTCGTCTCGATTGGTGGTCCCGTTGGACCGGTAGGGCTCCGGGAAGCTCGGAAACCCTTTTAGGGCAACTTCGGTAGAATCGCTCGTTTCTCACGATTCGTGCCTCGTTTTAACTCCGGTCGGAGTCCATGTGATTGCCAGGGTGGTTGTGACTCTATCCCCTTCATTTCGGCACGAACGGGGCGTGGAAAGGCCGCGATCGGGTGACCCCCTGGGTTTACCCGCCGTGATGGTTGGGCGGTCGAACCAGGGCCCGTCCATCGCATGGGCGGCTGCCTTTGGTCCGTTCATCTTCTCTTGGTTTTGGGGTTGTGCGGTCAGACGATAGACCACACATGTGATGCGCGGCCAGGTGAGAACCGCATGTCTCCCCCATGGGCGGCTGGTCCCCAGCCGTCTGTCCCTCCGTGGGCTTGTGCGGCCAGGAGCTGACCGCATATCCCAGTTGAGTGTCTGTTGGGTTGTGTGGTTTGGTCAAAACCATTTTGACCGACACTGGAGTGGGTCGGTTGGGTTATGCAGACGATCCTTGGCCGCACATCCCTTTGGGCGGTCCAGCCCTAACCACCCATCCTCCGTTTGGGGTTAGTTCGATTAGGGCCTTGTGCAGCTCCTGCCTGACCGCGTGTCTCTTGAGCGGCTGTGCCCCAGCCGCACATCCCTCGAGCAGCCGAGGGTGAACCGCACATGTGCCAGTCTAACCCGGTGTTTCTGTTTTGACCGATTCGGGTCCCGAGTGTGTGGTTCTCGAACCACGTGCCGACCCATGGCCTGACGGATGCTGTGCACTTCGTTGAGGCCAGGTGTCGTGGTACGGTGTGGACCCGGGGTGTAGCGTTCTCGACTCATGTCACCGTGTGTTGGTGTGCGTGCGGTGAGAGTCCCCGTGTGTCGTCGGTTTCTCCGGAAAGCGATTCCCGAGTGGGTCTTGTGTGAGGTCTTGGGCTGCATGCCCAGTTGTCCAGTCTGGGGCTGGAGGCTTCCCTCTTCTCCTTGAGTTGGGCTACAGCTTGGCGGTGTGCAAGTTGCTTTGGGAATCATGTTTCTGTGCTTTCCGAGTGGGCCATGTGTGTGGCCTTAGTCCCGTGAGTTCCCTTCCCTAGGGAATGGTCTCGGCGGCTCATGAGCTGCCTCGGTACGCATGCTACCGTGGCTTTAGACCTAGAGATTGGACTAGATTGACGGCCTTGTGCTGTTGCGTGCGACGGTCTTGACCCCGAGTCTTCCGACTCAAGGACCGTTGGCTGTAGTGCGTCTAGAGGACTATCCAGAGTCCAATGGCTTAGCGTCACTTGGGTTTTCTCGACTCTCACGCAGAGTGCGTGCGTGGACGTGGGCTGCGAGTCCTGTTGCTTCTCCGACTGTGGTCGCCGTGCGACGGTGTCGGTACGTGGGATGGTCCCCGTACGTCGTCGGATTCGGACGTTGTTTTCCGTTGACTCGAGAGTCTACTCCTTCAGTGACCCTCCACTAGTCGTAGCCTGCTTACACACGTATGGTCCCACCAGGGAGTGGTGGAGAGGCTACCCTTAGAGACAGTTTGTGGACCGGTTTCCGTCGGGCCCCACGTCTTGCAACCACAGTCCGACTGAGGGGAAACCGGTCAGAGGACCAGACCAGGGACGCACGGTCTGTGTATGCACACGTGGTTGGGGGCGGTTGGACCCACGTCGATGGGAGTGACCCCAGCTAGTCACTTGATTATGGTTACTTGTGCGGTGTTCGTGCCTTTGGTAGGAGCTACCACGTCAGGCAGTTCACCTGCGGTGCGGTGTAAGACGTCAGGGGACGCTACCGGCTGTGCTTCTGGTGGGAGGTACTCCTGTCGAGTCGGGAGTGACAGACTGTCAGTCTCTGTGACTTTGACCTTTGGGTTTTGGTCGTGTTGACCATTGAATTTCGGTTGCCTCGCCATGGTGCGTGTGTCGGTTCTCGTGCCGTGAGACTGGTGCTAGTAGTTTTACCGAGGTTGCGTCTTGTTGTGCGGTACCCGTGACCACGTGGTCGGGGTTGTACCTTGGACAACGTGTCCAGGTTGGCCGTGCCCTGGGAGACAGGCCTCTACGGCACGGTTGCCGTGGGTTTTTACTTCGGTGAGTGGTACTAGTGTGGTTCGGTAGCCTCAACTGCGAGCTCGAGGTGTGCCTTCTGGTACAGTAGGAGTAGTTGTAGTGCCGCATTTCGACCGGCCACCGGGTTTACTGTTCCTGCTGTTACTGTTGCTCTCGTAATTACAGCTTTCTGTGCCGCCGTTGGTTCTTGGTGGGGTTCCGCGGTATCCCTACTGAGTCTCTGTTTTGGAGACTCACTCCCTACCTTTCAGGTGTGGCGGTTCTTCCTTGAGGTTCGAGGTTGCTGTTCGGAGGTTCTTAGTTACCAGCTCGCCGGGCCGAGTGTTCACTCGGCATGTGGTACGTTTTTACTGCTTTTGACTGTACTTTCTGTTGGACTGGACTCTGTTGTAGCTGTAGTTATTCTTTTCTTTCGGCTAGTTGTTGTTGGTTGTCCTGCTTTATTTCCTATTTCTTTGTGCCTCCACACTCCTTTTAGCCCTTCCGAGCCCTCCCGGCTCGTGGGCGGCGGTTCGAGTCTCGGGTTATCGGGCCTTCCCGGTAATCGGATTCTCGGGTCGTTACAACTATGGGCGCAAATAATCTCCTCCAATAGTGTCATGGTGAAGGTGACGGGAGAAGCATTCTCAACATATGGACCAAAGGGTGTGGTCCATCAATGACTTGTGGCATTCTCGAAATGCCATCTGATCCCTATCCTTCATAAAATTGTCCATAGAACATCGGGCGGAGATGACCCTTGTGTTCACTAGATTCAACAAAATAAGTAAACAAGAAATTCAATTAATTGACTGATTAAGAAATACAAAAAATATTAAGAGTAAGACAAAGGTGACAAATATATAGACAATGGAGTTTAGGTGTGGCAAATAGGTGCTTAAGGGTGACAAATGTATGAAATTCAGAGATAGGTAGGTCTAAATCTGACACAAATAGGTAGATATAAGCGTGACAAATAAATAGGTCGATAACGGGAGCAAATAGCTATGTAAGGGAGATAAGGAATCACACTACCTTTAACTTGTCATCCTGAAGTGGAGGCCTTAGAAACCCAAGGTATGTGAAACGTTTCTTCTTCGACCATAGGAACCGGTACAATTTCCTGAGATGCAGGTGGGACATCCAGTTTACGGCGGACGGAGTGTTGCATGGGTGTCTCCTTCAGCTCCTTGGTTGTCAGTGATGAAAGAGAGCTCGCAATTCAAGAGTGCTCGAATAGCAAATGATGGAGAGGTCGCAAATGGCACCGCGAGGAAGATGAGACGCTGAGCACGATGGAGAGACGAACCGGCTTCTGGTAGGTTGCGTAAGAGCCAAGACATGGCAGAAAGGGTAAATAAGTAATTGGGAATTTTTAATTTCGAGGATCTACTTCGGCGTCATCATTTCTGTTGATATGGCCCGCGGCGTTGGATCGGCGGCAATACGCGAACAACACCTACGCGTGGCCGACGTGTCCCATTTTCCACGTGGACCAATTGGAGCTTAAGGGCGACAAATGTGTCTACACGGGTGACAAATGCGTTAGCAAGGGTGAAAAATACCCTGCTAAAGGTGACAAATAGGGCTCAATAGAGGCAAGACTGACACGCGGCTTTCAAGGCAGTGTAAGAGTAAGGGCGACGTCTTGTGGACTTTAGTGGTGACAATTAGGTGAGTGTGGGTGACAAATGCTCAACTAGAGTAACAAATAACTTCCTTAAGTGTATCGCTATTAATCATGAGGTGCCGGGTTCGAAACAACGTTCTGCCGTGTTTTCATTTACATTTTTAAATAAGTTATATTAAAAAAACTTAAGGAAATCTTAAGCTGAAGCTAAGATTCGAACCCGGAGAAACCCGCTCATACGGCAGAATAATAAACCAAATGATACAACATGTCATTTCAATTTGTTTATTCCATTATATATATATATATATTATAGTTTTTCATATTGATACGCAATGTCCAATCCAGTCTCGAGTCGTGGCCGAGACGATCGATTCGATAGGGATGGCCACACCTGTCCCGAATGATGTGCACGTGACTCAAGGGTGACTTTGATTATTATCCTGAGTGCTTCCACGTGGCATTCCCCGCGAGGAGCCCTAGCTCCCGAAAATTCATTATAGACGTGACGGTAAATTCAAAACACATGAGTTTGACGGGGGCACAGAACAATAAGGAAATGGTTAACATGTGACCGATACGCCTCTGAGTACCTTTTCGCACCTCGATGTGGGCCTTTCAAGGTAGCAAGGCTTTTCAACATGTTGTCTCTTCCTTTTATAGGAATCAACTTATCGACCATGCAGCCCCATTGCTTGGCGATTAATCAAACGTTTTCCCCTCTTATCGCCGTGATCGACCTTTATGGCACGACGGGTCGCCAGTCCCGACCCGATGCCCACACCATCGTCTGCTTAGTGATCAGAAGGAGCACACCTTCGGTTAGTCCAGACCATTCCAGTCTTGGAAACTGAACACATTGTCCCACACAAGTGATTGGCACGCCCTATCGTGAGTAAAACCGATAAAAGATACAATGATATTTGATTATGGCACCTAAGTGCTTCTACGTGGCATTCCCCGCGAGGAGCCCTAGCTCCCGAAAATTCATTATAGACGTGATGGTAAATTCAAAACACATGAGTTTGGCGGGGGCATGGAACAATAAGGAAATGGTCAACATGTGACCGATATGCCTCTGAGTACCTTTTCGCACCCCGATGTGGGCCTTTCAAGGTAGCTAGGCTTTTCAACACGCTGTCTCTTCCTTTTATAGAAATCGACTTATCGGTCAAGCAGGGTTTGATGTCCCGCTCTGGGATGCCTCGACCCGCACATCCCGACCCCTCTCAAGTGGTGGGTGGGACGCCCGGGTCGTGGGTCGTGACCGGGATGCTTCATTATTTTATTATTTTATTTTATATATATTATATATATAAAGAGTCTTTTTCTACTTTGTTGTATTATTATATACATAGAGTCTTTTTTTATTTTAACATTTTACGAGATGGACCGACACGGAGCGAATATGCACCGACCCGACCCGTCCCGGGCCGTGGCCGAGACGGGCGGGTCTGTCGAGACCACAAACCCTGCTTTCAAGGTAGCTAGGCTTTTCAACGTGCTCTCTCTTCTTTTTATAGGAATTGACTTATCGACCATAAAAAAGTTAAAAATTTCTAAATTACAGATCTCAAAATATTAAATAATAATTTTTTAGATCTAATGATATTTTTTACTGAGGGAGATTTTATCCTATTAGAAGAAATGAATGAAAGACAAAAAATCACGAATGAATGAATGAAAACATGGCGCCAAATGAAAATATGGCGCCAAATAAAAAGAGAGAAGAACAGGTAGACGACCTCTCTCCTGACCTCCTTAGTCCTTCCCCCTTCCACCTCCTTCAACCACTGCATCCCTTTCCTCTCTCACGATCGCACCCGCCTCTCAATCTCTTACCTGGGGGCAGCGGAGTGGCGAGGGCGGGTGGAGGTGAGCTCCGGCAGCGGCGGAGGTCAAATTCTTTCCGACGGACACCCCCCCACCACAGGTATTCCCCTCTCTCCCTCTCCCATTGGCCCCCCTCTTGAGTACATATTATCCCCCAAGTAATATGTACTCAAGAGCTGCATAGAGATTACTTTTAACTAAACTAACTGCACCTTTGAGAATTTTAACCTTCATGCCTGATCTACAAAATGAACCTTTTCTCCTTATCACCTGCTGTACTCTTACAACATCAGATGAAATTCCAAGCCCCTATTTTTATTGGGAGGGTGGGAAGAGGGATGTGGGTATAAATGTGTGTGCGTAAATGTGGATATGACCCTTTTTTCATTTTTGCCCCTTCAATACTTTTGTTATGATATATGTGATTAGTATGCTTGGATGTGAATTAAATTGTTAGACAGGTGTGAATGCCGATATGTAAGAAAATGTGTATGTGAATGCGAGTATGTTAATGATTTTTTCCAGGAGCTGATGTCGATGTCAACCACTGTGTGTGAATATGGAAGTGAAAGTGGATGTGGATATGGATGTATATATATGTGACCAAACATGATGTACAAGCATGAAAAATGGTCAATATTTAGGGGAGATGTACACGATATTTTCTTAGATATAGTGATAAGACATATTGATATGAATTTTTTAATATGTTAGGTAAATATGGCTAGAATTGATCATTCATGGATGAATCGCAGAGTAGTTGATGGAGTGGTGTCAGAGGAGTTTAACGATGGAGTTGATAGTTTTATTCAGTTTGTATTGGGGCATCTAATAGCAGTGGACCAGTGTGGTAACATCTGATGTCCTTGTTTATGTTGTAAAAACAAGAGGTTTCACTCGCTATGGGATGTGCAAGCTCATTTATACAGGAAAGGGTTCACAAAAGGTTATATGAATTGGGTGTGTCATGGTGAGGACTTCTGGTCGTATGAGCCCGGCAATGTTGCAAGCACAAGTACGTATGCAAACATGGTAATCGATGCTACTGGCCCTAACTTTAATGTACAAGGGGAACATGTGTACAACGAAGAACCACCAAACAAGTCGGCTAAAAGATTTTATCAGTTACTTCGGGATGCTGATGAGCCGCTGTGGGATGGTTGTGAAAATTACACTCGGTTGTCTACTGTCTCACAGTTGTTGAATTTGAAATCCGAATTTCACCTTAGTGAGAGTTGTTTTGGCCGTATGCTCCTTCTTATCAAGAGTATGCTGCCTCGACATGAGAAGCTGCCTGAAAATTTTTACCGTGCAAAGAAGATGGTCAATGAGTTAGGGTTTGAATACCATAAAATAGATGCATGCCCTAATCACTATATGCTATATTATGAAGATAATGTAGATAAAAGATCATGTGATATTTGTCAGCATGATAGATTTAAACCTAAGAGAGGGGACAATTCAAAGCAGAAGGATGTGCCTTACAAGTCACTGCGATACTTCCCTCTCACGCCCAGATTGCAGCGGATGTATATGTCGTCAAAGACAACCTGGCATATGATATGGCACACGAAGAGAGTAGGTCATGTAGAAGATATAATCAGTCATCCCGCCGATGGTGAAGCCTGGGCTCATTTCAATCGTACGTATACTATTTTTACTCACGAGCCACGCAATGTTAGGTTAGGTTTATGCACAGACGGCTTCAACCCATTTGGAGGTTCAGTGGCATCTTACTCATGTTGGCCAGTGTTCATGACGCCGTACAACCTTCCGCCGGGCATGTGCATGAAGCGAGAGAACCTTTTCTTAACTTTGGTGATTCCAGGTCTAAAAAATCAAGGAAAAAATTTGGATATATATCTCAAGCCACTGATTCATGAGTTGAAAAGATTATGGAATGATGGAGTTGTTACTTATGATGCGTATAAAAATAAAATTTCACTATGAAGGCTGCATTGATGTGGACAATAAGTGACTTCCCTGCATATGGAATGCTATCTGGCTGGAGCACACATGGGAGGTTGGCATGTCCTTACTGTATGGCTGATACCAAATCCTTTGTCCTGAAATATGGTAAGAAATCATGCTGGTTCGATTGTCATCGATGGTTTCTACCAATTGACCATCCCTTCTGAAGGTAAAAGGACTCATTCATTAAGAACACAGTTGAAATAGATGAAGCAGACTTGGAACAGATGTCTGGTCGACAAATGGAGGCACATGTGCAAAACTTACCAGATATAGTGCAATTTCGGGTAGTACACGACATCTTCGTGGATTTGGAGAGGATCACAATTGGGTGAAGAAAAGTATCTTCTGGGAATTGCCTTACTGGTCAGCCCTTTTGATACGACACAACCTGGACGTCATGCATGTTGAGAAGAATGTCTTTGATAATGTGTTCAACACTATCAAGAATGTGAAAGCCAAAACAAAGGACAATGTCAAGGCGCGAGCGGACTTGAAGATACTTTGCAAATGACCAGAGTTGGAATTGCGGCCAGTACGGGGCAAAGTTGTGCAACCTAAAGCAGCTTACAAGTTGAAAGACACACAGATCAATGAACTGTGTCAGTGGCTGAAGCAATTAAGATTCTCTGATGGATATGTGTCTAACATAGCCCGTTGTGTGAATGTCAATAAGGGAAAAATATATGGATTGAAAAGTAATGACTGCCATGTGTTTATGGAGAGACTTCTGCCCATTGCATTCTGTGACATATTGCCAAAGCCTATATGGGGAGCATTGACTGAGTTGAGTCAATTTTTTAGGATTCGATGTACATTAAAACTCAAACTTGGGGACGTGCAAACTATGGAGCAGAATGTGGTCGCAATGATATGCAAGTTGGAGAAGATATTTTCCCCTGCGTTCTTCGATTCCATGGAGCACCTGATTATCCATTTGCCATACGAGGCCAAAGTTGGAGGATCGGTACAATTTCGATGGATGTATCCATTTGAAAGGTAACCAATATGTATTTATTGATTATTTGACAATAGTTACATGTGTCTGTCATTGTCACTGTATGTCATTATCATATGAATTGTTATCATAGGTGTATGCATGACCTAAAAATGAAAGTTCGCAACAAGACTAAAGTAGAGGGTTCGATTATCGGGGCGTATATTATTGAAGAAATTTTGAACTTCTGTTAGATGTACTTCGAACCCAAAATTCAAACTCGCCGCAATCGACCTCCACGTAATGATGATGGAGGAGAGGTGGGTCCATCCGACCGGTTGTCCATATTTAAGTATCCAGGACGTGCATTCGGACGTTGTTCGAATTGCATATTAGAGGACAGATAGTTGTTGGCCGCAGAGATATATGTTCTCCTGAACTGTGCTGAGATTGAACCTTATGTTGAGTGAGTCATCAACTCCGCAGCTCCCGAAAATTTATAAGCATCTTGACGTTCTTCCTCCCATTTATGGTGATGTTACATTCATCATTGCAGGTAATTTGATTCAGAATTAATTACTCAATGTCCACACCTCAATGACATGGAGGTTCAAAATGAACGAGAGAGATCTTTCGCCAGATGGCTTAAAGGTCAAGTAAGTGTCAATCTACCAATTCCACAAAGCTTGAGGTGTATGCACGTATCAAAAGAAAGTAACGTGGTTTATATTCATAGGTTGAAGAAGGTTATGTTACTGATGAAAGAGTCTGGGTGATAAGTTATAGACCTTCGAAGGTCGCGCATGCCTATCCAGGATTTTTTGTGAATGGTTATAGATTTCACACCAGAGATTATGGACGAAATAAGTCTACGATGAATAGCGGCGTATGCGTGAAAGGTAGTACATACAATGAAAATAATCTTGATTACTATGGTATTCTTGAGGAGGTCATAGAATTACAGTATCTCGGACAAGACAAGCATATATTCCTTTTTAAGTGTCATTGGTTTGATCCTCATTCAGTTCGAAATGATGCAATATATGGGATTGTCGATGTCAAACATAGATCAAAATTGAATACCTATGAGCCGTTCATTTTGGCCGCACAAGCCCAACAAGTGTATTATTCAAGTTATTCATCGTCCAAGAATAAAGATTGGTGGGCAGTTTGTAGGGTAAAACCAAGGCTTGTGCCTAATGATGAGTTAGATCTGATTGAAGCTATCTCAGAAGATTCTAGTGTCAAATTTTTTCAATCAGATGAGGGTGACACTGCAGAGTTGGTTACTTCTAATCTTCATCTGATCGAATCTGACGAGCCACTTCAGTTGTCTATAGAGGACGAAGTGGAAGAGCGATCCAACTGAGCTAAATGAAGCAATTGTTGGGCAGGAGGAGTCCTTTGAGGAGGAAGAGTATGAATCTAGTGAGAATGAGGAAGATGACGAAGATGAGGCTGAGTTTGATATATCTTCAACATCTGAAGATCAAATACATAATGATTGAATATTTTGTAAGAAATTTAACATATATGCACTTCTTATCATTATTAATTACCACCTCTCCTCGTAATTAGTTGTGGACTAATATGCACTACTTTAATTGTTGTCAATAATTAGATGGTTTGAGGTCGTGCCGAATCTTCGAGGAGAGGTGGTTCCGGGAGGGGTTCTACCGGTATGTTTATTTAAATTCTTAGATAAATGAGTAGTGAATATATGCACTTTATTTTGATAATGATATTTTATGTCTATGCACCAGGTACACAGAGTACACCGCCCCCACCACCTGCTGCGGGTCTGTTTTTTTAAATTCTTAGATAAATGAGTAGTGAATATGCACATTATTTTGGTAATGATAGTTTATGTCTCTACACCAGGTACACAGATTACCCCGCCCCCACTACTTGCTACTGGTATGTTTATTTAAATTCTTAGATAAATGAGTAGTGAATATGCACTTTGTTTTGGTAATGATAGTTTGTGTTTATGGCACCAGGTACACAGATTACACCGCCCTCACCACCTGCTGCGGGTCGGTTTATTTAAATTCTTAGATAAATGAGTAGTGAATTTGCACTTCATTTTGGTAATGATAGTTTATTTTTATGGCACCAGGTACACAGATTACACCGCCCCCACCACCTGTTGTGGGTCTGTTTATTTAAATTCTTAGATAAATGAGTAGTGAATATGCACATTATTTTGGTAATGATAGTTTATGTCTCTGCACTAGGTACACAGATTACACCGCCCCCATCACCTGCTACTGGTATGTTTATTTAAATTCTTAGATAAATGAGTAGCAAATATGCACTTCGTTTTGGTAATGATAGTTTGTGTTTATGGCACCAAGTACACAGATTACACTGCCCCCACCACCTGCTGCGGGTCGGTTTATTTAAATTCTTAGATAAATGAGTAGTGAATATGCACTTCATTTTGGTAATGATAGTTTGTGTTTATGGCACCAGGTACACAGATTACACCGCCCCCACCACCTGCTGCGGGCTTGTTTATTTAAATTTTTAGATAAATGAGTAGTGAATATGCACTTCGTTTGGTAATGATAGTTTGTGTTTATGGCACCAGGTACACAGATTACACTGTCCCCACCACCTGCTGCGGGTCTATTTATTTAATTCTTAGATAAATGAGTAGTGAATATGCACTTCGTTTTGGTAATGATAGTTTATGTCTCTGCACCAGGTACACAGAGTACACCGACCCCACCACATGCTGCGGGTATGTTTATTTAAGATCGTTCATGAATGAATAGTGACTTAGCACTTTGTTTTGCTCACGATATTTTAAATATATGCACCAGGTACACAGAGTGCACTGCCCCCACCAACTACTGCACATATGTTTATTTAAATCCTTAGTGTTTCGGCTCCATGTCTTGATGCTGTCAAAATTTAGATTCATGTATACTCTTCATGTGGATATTCAATGTGTTTTGTTGATGTAGAATCATCCATGGAGCTATAATGATTTTGTGTGTGTAGTTTACTTCTAAATTGCACAAAGAACAGGTTGACAGTTGCACATAGAACAGACTGAAAGCCAGTTATTTTCTCAAGAAACGAAAAAAAGTCAACGTGGCAACGTAGTCAACGCATAGTCAATGGAGCTAAGATAGTGGTCAACCCAAGTTTGTGCAGTCAAAGTCTGAATTCTTTAGAAATGATGAATAGATCCATTAAGATTCATACAAGGGAAGGCAGGAAGATAAGGCAGACAAATGACTCATTAGTGGTGACAAATAGGGAGGTAAGGCTGACAAATAGCACTCTACGGGTGAAAAATAGGTTGTAGCATTGAATATGTGTGAAGTGTTGAAGCTGCATGAAGGGGAAGTCCACTTGTGTTTACCCGCCTACAGAAGGAGTTAAGGACGACAAATGCACACATAAGGCTGACAAATAGACTGCTATGGGTGACACATACCCTCTTAAGGGTGAAAAATAGGTGTCAACGGAGACTTAGCTTAAGTGTTTAAGTGTTCGACGTATATTCTACGCAAACTCTTGTTAACATATTGTTCATTATGTTTTAAAATTGGGTAGCACCAGATTTTTTTCTTAAATTTGGGCATAGTTTTTAATCGGGTGATATATTCACCACCCCTCTATATCCTATTCTTCCACACATCACTTAGATAAATGAGTAGTGAATATGCACTTTATTTTGCTCACGATATTTTATGTCTCCACACCAGGTACACAGAGTGCACCGCCCATGTCAACAACTGTGGGTATGTTTATTTAAATTCTTAGATAAATGAGTAGTGAATATGCACTTTATTTTGCTCACAATTTTTTTGTTTACAGGTTTGAGTGCCTCTACATCAGGTCTACAGAGTACACGGCTTCCATCACATTCTACTGCTATGTTTTTTAAAATTCTTAGTTAAATGCTAAGAATTCTATATGTTTACTTGTTAAAAATTTTTATTTAATAATGAGCTAAATTCTGATTAACTACTTCTATTTTGTCACGTCCCGAGCGCGGAAGATACCCGGTGGCGAGACACATCTATATCGATCGTGTCATTCATGTAAAGACAGAGTGCGCATAGTACTCGGTAATTTTTATTGCTAACTCAAAGTTTGAACATAATACCATAGTCCAAGATGACAATTATCTACTTAACCAAATGACAATATCCCATAATCCTTCATAAGGCTACAAGTTTACTAAGTTCCATCTAACTACATCATAACTGACTCAATTAAATTATACAAGCCTTTAACAATAATTGAAAATACAAAGCAGGTCCTACAAGTATGACAGGCACGACTAACTGACGAATACATCAAAACTAGCACTCATCACTCGGTATCATTCCCATCCGGGTGGTGGTCGCTATCCAAATTTCTTGAAAATGTTAAATTGTAACTTGATGAGCAAATCGCTCAGTAGGAATTATATCTCAAGTTCTAACAATCTTTAAGTTAATTACAAGTTCATGCGATATAATGATGCATGTTGGACCGAGCAAGAATATCAAGAATTGTATCAAGAGAGTATCACCTGAATTTCAATAAGATGTATCAACAAGGGACTAGCAAGTAATTTGCAAGTAATAGCACAAGTATTTCCAAGAAAATTAGTATTCAAGCAAGTATTTCCACGAATTAACATTCAAGCAAGTCCTTCCAAGAAGGGGATAGTCAGCATTCAAGCAAGCAATCTCAAGCTCGTGTAATAACAAGTAATGCAAGGGAATTGGCTATTTCATGTATTTCATTCAAGCAAGTAATTGCCCTTTTTTGGGGCAAGCAATTCATTTCAAGCAAGTCAAACATGTCACGAGAGAGTGAGTGGGAATGTCTCAAGTCAAGTCAAGCAAGTAAGTACTTCGGTGCAATGCCAAACACCGGGGTGAATAAACTCCCATGGACACAAGTACCTTCGGGTGCTCCTCCCAGGACCAGATCGGGCCCTATACGCACATCATTTCATGTATACTTTTAGACATCCACTCTCATTTATAAAGCCAATATAGAATTTCAAGAAGTTTACATTGTAAGAACAATAAGGTAGATTTTTAAGAATAGAGTTCAAGGACATATCACATGTAAATGATGAATCATGACTAATCCACTTGAAATGCATGACACATAGACAAATCAGGGTTAAGGAGATGGCCAGGGATCATTGGGTAAAGGCTGGACAGAAAGCCCAAAAATTCTAGGTTGCAGGGAAATGGCGCCCTTGCAGAGGG
Source organism: Amorphophallus konjac (assembly GCA_022559845.1). Classification (NCBI taxonomy): domain Eukaryota; kingdom Viridiplantae; phylum Streptophyta; class Magnoliopsida; order Alismatales; family Araceae; genus Amorphophallus; species Amorphophallus konjac. Next base: position 398,502,541 of record CM040122.1, read on the forward strand.
TCTTCATTTCTTTAAATGGCGCCCAGGAAGGGGGCGCCCTTTTACATTTTCCCTTTTTTTTTATATAGGTGAATGGCGCCCTGGGCCAGGGTGCCCCATTGAAATGGCGCCCTAGTCAGGGGCGCTATATACTGTATATTTTTTTTTTGAAAGGGTTTTCTCTGTCTCTGTAATGGGTTCCAGAAAACTGGTTGTTTCACTAATGACCTTCAGAATTGGGTTTCCAGGAGTCTTTAGCAATGACTTTTAGGTTTTTCAGTAACTAATTCCAGATTACAGAACACATGTTGTGTATTTAACATAATTTAGAAATAGAGACTTCCCGGAGGGTCTCTATTTCAAAAGGTAAAAATAGAGTCTTCCCGGGGGGTCTCTATGTCAATAAATGGAGTCTTCTCTGAGAGTTTCTATTTCAATGCTGAAATAGAGTCTTTCCAGAGGGTCTCTATTTCAGTAAATAGAGTCTTTCCAGAGGGTCTCTATTTCGGAGGGTAACCATAACTATGTATTTAACAAGATAACAGGTTTACACATTATGTAACCAGGTTTAACAGGCTCTATGATTAACATACTATAGAATTAACAAAGCTTAACCACGTCTATGTGATTAACAAGGTTGGACAGGCTGTAAATAATAGAAATTAACAGGTTTAACAGGCTGTAGGATTTTTTTACAGGCTTAACAAGGTATGTAATTTACAGGTTAACAGGTAACAGATTTAAAAAATTTAACAGGTTGAATAGGCTACTCAACGGAGTTTAACAGGTAACAGGTTTAACAGGCTAATCGATAGGGTTTAACAGGCTAAACACGGGGGTTTAATCCCCGATGAAAATGGCGCCCTGGCCAAGGGCACCCCAATGGGAAATGGCGCCCTAGCCAGAGGCGCCCCATTAAATGGCACCCTGGTTAGGGGCGCCCTTCCCCTGGGTGCCCCACTAGACACATAATACTATTCATCTGGCTAATTTTCACGAAATTCGGAAATGAGGACATGGAAAAATAGAGCAAAATCTCAGGATTTTAGAGTCATGCTCATGCAGGAGTTTCATGCCTTGGTTCTATACATATAAATTTCTGAACATGGTGGCTACTAATTACGTGATTGTATTGTTCATGATTTATAACATGTTCACGGAATCAGAAAGTAGACATATAGATAGACGTGGAAAATAGCAGATGCAACAATTTTTGAGTTTTAATTTCATGGATATATATATTTTTAAACATGGTTCAATTTACAAGAAATTGAGACATGTTATAACAAATCCGTATGTTGTACATGGGGTACTTGGTGGAGGATCTCCTCACGCAAGAGTTAGTGTTTCATATAGGCTTAGCCTAACCTTCCCACTAAGTCTTTTGATATACCCCTGACTTAAGTGACTAGATTGTGGCTATGAAAGGTTTAACTAGCATGCATATTAACCTATATTAACTACTAGTTAAGCTAGATCTTGAGAACACCTACCTTTGACGTAAACACGTAGAAGGGATGAAGAGATAATAAAGGACCAAGCCCTTCCTGCAAGGTTCCAGCAGCAGGAAGAAGCACGTAAGATGAAGTTTTCCTTCAGGTACGTTCCTGTAAAGACCATATTCTATGGGCAGAGACGACATAGATGATGGGGCAATCACCTTCTAACACTAAAGGGTATGGGATAGTTATAGGAAATGAAAAAATATAAGGGCCCATTGCCAGGGAAAAAGAAGCAATTAATGCTTCGATCGGTTGTCAGGTAAAAGGGTACGTTGCCAGCAAAAATAAGTTGTTTATGTTTACTTCTGGAAGGGTGATATAATGGCATTCGGTTTGGCAGGTTGCTGGCAAGGAAATGGCGACTTCACATGTAGTCTCTATTTAGGGAAATAGCGTCCATGCATGTGGGCGTTACATCCCTTGGTTCTTACATATATATATCATATATATATAAATATTTCCAAAAAGGAAATGGTGCCTGGGGTTAGGGTGCCCCATTTGGAATAGCGCCCAGGTCAGGGGTGCTATTTCCCCTGTCCACTGTTCCTATTTCGAGTCATGCTGGGCGTATCTCCTGTGCCGAGCCATGCTGGGTATTAAGATGTATTATTCTGTGGGTGTGTTTACTGTTCCGTGCCATGCTAGGTTTTTAAAAGGTGTTATTATAAATGTATATGTGTGTGATTATTGGTTGGTAAAGAGAGAGATATATGTATACTGTGGGTTTCAAAACCATGGGTGGTGGCCCTGTGGCTTGGGAAAATGACGACCTTGTATAGAGTCACTATTTCAGGTGAATAGTCTTTTAGGAACAAGAAGCCTCATTACGTATGGTGACTTCAATTGTGGTATATTTATATAATGGCCCTCATTGGACATTCTATCTTTTTATTTGGCCTTCTTACAGAGTTATCTTCTTATAGAGTTATCTAAGGTTTATTTACTAGGGAAAAAATCTATATCTTATTATTATTATTATTATTATTATTATTCTATCATTTTTATACAGGGTGCTACACCCTCCCCCACTTAAAAGAATTTGGTCCCCAAATTTAATTACATATATGGAGACAAGGAGGGTGAGAAGTACTTACATACTAGAACAGTTCTGGAAATCTCTTTCTCATAGACTCCTCGGTTTCCCATGTAGCTTCTTGTTCTAAGCTTTGATTCCATTGGATTTTCACCATAGGGATCGTCTTGTTCCCTAGAACTCGGACTTCTCGATCGAAGATCTTCATTGGCTTCTGCTCATAAGTAAGGTCTTTCTACATCACTAAGTCATTGTGGTCAATGACGTGGAAAGGGTCGTGCACATACTTCTTCAGCATAGAAATATGGAATACATTATGCACTTCCGATAGTTGTGGAGGCAAGGCAATGCGGTAAGCTACCTCGCCTATTCTTTCCTATACCTCGAGTGGACCAATAAACCTCGGTGTAAGTTTACCCTTATCACCGAATCTTCTAATGCCTCGGCCAGGAGTGACCTTGAGGAAAACATGGTCACCAACTTGGAATTCCAAATCTCTTCTCCTATTGTCAGCATATGACTTCTACCTGGATTGTGCTATCTTTAGTCTTTCCCGAATGAGGTGTATCTTTTCAGTTGAGTCTGTCACCATATCTGGGCCTAGAATTTGATTTTCACCGACTTCATCCTAGCATATTGGAGATCGACAACTTATGCCATAGAGTGTCTCGAAAGGTGCCATTTGGATACTGGCTTGGTAGCTATTATTATATGCAAACTCGGCTAGGGGTAAGTGGTCGTGCCAACTTCCGCCGAAGTCTATAATACATACCCTTAACATATCTTCTACAACTTGATTTGTCCTTTCTGTCTGTCCATCTGTCTGGAGTTGGAAAGCAGTGATGAAGTTAAGTTTCATCTCCAGAGAGTGTTATAGACTCTTCCAGAAATGAGAGGTGAAGCGTGGGTCTCGGTCGGATACGATCGACATAGGGACTCCATGCAATCTAACTGTCTCCTTAATATACAAGGCAGTAAGGACATCAACCGACCATCGGCTTTTGATAGGCAAGAAATGAGCCAATTTAGTTAGACAGTCGATAATTACCCAAATTCCATCATGTCCACCTCTAGACTTAGGCAAACCCATAATAAAATCTATGCCAATGTCTTCCCACTTCCACTTGAGAATATCTAATGTATGTAGCTTTCCGGCGGGTTTCTGATGTTCCGCCTTCACTTGTTGACATGTTAGGCAGCGAGATACAAAGTCCGCTACCTCCCTCTTCATATTAGGCCACCAGAAAGTCCTTTTCAAGTCTTGGTACATCTTGGTGGCTCCAGGGTGGATCGTGTACCTCGATCGATGAGCTTCTTCAAGAACTTTCTTCTTCAACTCGGGACAGTCGGGTACACATGTCCATTCATGGAATAACAATCTTCCATTGGGTGCCAGCTTGAAATCAAGTCTCTCCTCCAGTTGGTCCCTTATCTCCACTAGTGCAGGATCTTCTTCTTGTAGCTTCTGAATTTCTGGTAGCAAATCCGGATGTAAACTCATATGGGCTAGAGTAATACACCCGTCCTGCCCGTTAGTGCTAATATTGAGTTTAGAGAATTCCTTTAATAGCTTCCATTCTTGAATCATGCAACTGGCCAATATTACTCTCAGCTTCCAACTGAGGGCATCAGCTACAGAATTACCCTTGTCGGGATGGTACTGTATAGTGAAATCGAAATCCTTGAGATACTCGAGTCAACGCATTTGTTGCATGTTTAGTTCCTTCTGGGAAAATAGATATTTGAGGCTTTTGTGATCGGAGTACATAATGAATTGTTCTCCGTAGAGGTAGTGTCTCTAGATATTTAAGGCAAAAACCACTACGGTTAGCTCTAAATCATGAACCGGGTAGTTCTCTTCATGCTTCTTCAGTTGCCGGGAAGAGTATGCAATGACTCTTCCATTCTGCATCAATACACACCCGAGGCCAATACCAGAAGCATCGGTATATACCTCGTACTTTTTTCCTTCAATTGGCAATGATAAGACTGGAGCAGTGGTCAAGAGATCCTTTAAGGCTTGGAAACTCTTCTCACAGTCTTCATTCCACTCGTAAGGTATTTCCTTGCGAGTCAATCGGGTGAGAGGAACAGCAATTCTTGAGAAGTCCTTGATGAAACACCGGTAAAAACTAGCTAGCCCCAAGTCCGTTGTATTTGTTGGTCACTCCCAATTCTTCACGGCTTCGACCTTTAATGGATCGACAAAAATTCCGTTCTTCAAAATTATATGGCCCAAGAAGGATACTTCCTCGAGCCAGAACTTACACTTGTTAAATTTGGCATATAATTTGTGTTCCCTCAATATCAACAATGCCTGCTTGAGATGTTCTTCATGGTCTTCTTCAAACTTTGAATAAATCAAAATATCATCAATAAAGACCACAATGAACTGGTCTAAGTGAGGCCTGAATATGCTGTTCATTAACTGCATGAAAGTTGCGGGGGCATTTGTTAGTCCGAAAGGTATAACAGTGAATTCGTAATGCCCATACCTGCTTTGGAATGCAGTTTTATGGATGTGTCCTTCTTTAATCTTCAGTTGGTGATAACCAGATCGATGATCAATCTTGGAGAAATATTTAGCTCCAGATATTTGGTCGAACAATTCATCAATCCTCGGTAGTGGGTACTTGTTCTTGACTGTAAGGTGGTTTAACTGCCGATAGTCGATGCAGAGTCTCATCGATCCATCCTTCTTCTTGACGAATAGCACAGGCACTCCCCATGGGGAAGTACTTGGCCGGATGAAACCCTTGTTCAATAGTTCCTTTAGTTGTTCCTTTAGCTCTTTCAGCTCAGCAGGAGACATTCTATAAGGTGCCTTAGAAACATGTCCAGCACCAGAAACAAGGTCGATGGTGAACGACACCTCCTGCTCCGGGGGTAAGTCGGGCAATTCTTCTGATAAGATGTCAGAAAAATCCTGAACTACACGGATGTCTTCAAGCTTAAACTCCTCGACATCCGTGGCATTTACAAAAGCAATGAAAGCCATACATCCCTTGCCTATAACTTTACTAGCTCGTAGAGCTGATATAAGAGGTGATCTAGCCCGAGGGCTATTGTAAACCAGCTCGAGATAATTCACAAAGGTTACTTTGCTGTTTCAGCAATCTACAGTTGCTTGATATGTGGATAACCAATCAGCTCCCAGTATAACATCATATCCCTTCATATCTAGACATATCAGGTCGATAGGTAAATTGCTTCCTTTAACCATAACCTTGCAATTTAGGTAGTGACGTGTGATATCGGATTCATTCCCAAGAGGTGTAGATATGACTAGGTCTAACCACTCAGGTTCTTTAGAGAATGATGTAGCAAATGTCTTGGAAACAAATGAATGAGTTGCTCCGGTATCAAATAAAACTTTAGCAATTTTTGAGCAAATAGTTAGTGTACCTTCTACAATTCCACCTTCTGTTGGTTCCGTCTCTTGAAGAGCTTGCAGACGGCCTTGCTTCTTTGCCAGGAACTTCTCCTCTTTAATGGCTTGCTTACTCATCAGTGGGAAATTAGGAATCTGATGTTCTCGACTTCCACATCAGAGACAGGGTCCTAGCTTCCTCCAGCATTCCTTGGTCTTATGGCCGGGTTTATCACAATATTTGCAAACTTCCTTAGTAGATGTAGGGGCAGTGAAAGGCCTGTCATTCTTCTGGAATCTCTTCCCTTTGGAGGACTCCCCTCCCATGTAAGACCGCTTCTTGTTGAATGTTGCTTTGAAATTTTCCAAGCTTGTGACAAGTTCCTTCTTGTTCCTTCCTCGGATTCTTTCCGATAATTCGGTGGCATCGTCGAGCAACTGCACACGCCGAATTATTTCCGAGGAGACTTGTATGTCCATCGGTGCAAGTTGTGTAATGTAGTGGGGCCGAAGCCCGTTGAGGAACCTTTTTACCTTCATCTTCTCCGTACACACTAGGTGGAGTGCATACCTGGACAGTCTTGAAAATTGGGCCTCATACTCGGCCACTTTCAAGCACCGTTGTTTTAGAGCGGCGAATTCCGCGGCCTTCTTCGCCTGGATATGGTCGGAGAAGTATTTGTTGTTGAAATGCTCAGCGAATTCATCCCATGTAACATGGTCTTCTGGCAATGTTGCTTCTATAGATTCCCACCAACTCCGAGCATCCCGCTCTAGTTGGAAAATGGCCAGCAGAACCTTCTCCTCATACGTGCATTGCATTACACGAAAAATCCTTTCGATTTCCTTTAACCAATTTTTGGCATCCTCGGGGTCGAATGAGCCCACGAACCTTGGTGGATTCATGTTGCGGAAACCCCAGTGGAGATCATCGGCTCCACGGTTAACACCGCCTTGCGCCACTTGCTGTAGCACCTGTGTAAGGCCTTGCACGGTGCGCTGCATCTCGTGCCATTATGCTCTTTCAGCGGCCATACTCCTACAAAAGAGTTTAAGTGTAATAAATATCAGGTTTTATTATGAGGTCAAATGTCATCATAGAACTTAACCCATGGCTCTACCCATCTCACCGGGTAAGGTATAAATCTACCCTCGGACTGTTCTATCCTTGGACTTGGGTTTCTCCTAGGAAATTGAAATCCTAGGCTCTGATACCACGAAGACTGTCATGTCCCAAGCGCGGAAGATACCTGGTGGCTAGATGCGTCTATATCGATCGTGTCATTCATGTAAAGACAGAGTGCGCATAGTACTCGGTAATTTTTATTGCTAACTCAAAGTTTGAACATAATACCATAGTACAAGATGACAACTATCTACTTAACCAAATGACAATATCCCAGAATCATTCATAAGGCTACAAGTTTAATAAGTTCCATCTAACTAGATCATAACTGACTCAATTAAATGATACAAGCCTTTAACAATAACTGGAAATACAAAGCAAGTCCTACAAGTACGACAGGCACGACTAACTGACGAATACATCAAATATAGCACTCATCACTAGGTATCATTCCCATCCGGGTGGTGGTCGCTATCCAAATTTCTTGAAAAATGTTAAATTGTAACTTGATGAGCGAATCGCTCAGTAGGAATTATATCTCAAGTTCTAACAATCTTTAAGTTAATTACAAGTTCATGCGGTATAATGATGCATGTTGGACCGAGCAAGAATATCAAGAATTGTATCAAGAGAGTATCACATGAATTCCAATAAGATGTATCAACAAGGGACTGGAAAGTAATTTGCAAGTAATCGCACAAGTATTTCTAAGAAAATTAGTATTTAAGCAAGTATTTCCAAGAATTAACATTCAAGTAAGTCCTTCCAAGAAGGGGATAGTTAGCATTCAAGCAAGCGATCTCAAGCTCGTGTAATAGCAAGTAGTGCAAGGGAATTGGCTATTTCATGTATTTCATTCAAGCAAGTAATTGCCCTTTTTTGGGCCAAGTAATTCATTTCAAGCAAGTCAAGTATGTCACGAGAGAGTGAGTGGGAATGTCTTAAGTCAAGTCAAACAAGCAAGTACTTCGGTGCAATGTCAAACACCGTGGTCAATAAACTCCCATGGGCACAATTACCTTCAGGTGCTCCTCCCAGGACCAGACCGGACTCTATACGCACAGCATTTCACATATACTTTTAGACATTCACTCTCATTTATATAGCCAATATTCAATTTCAAGAAGTTTACATTGTAGGAACAATAAGGTAGATTTTCAGGAATAGAGTTCAAGAACATATCACATGTAAATGATGAATTATGACTAATCCACTTGAAATGCATGACACATAGACAAATCAGGGTTAAGGAGTGTTGAGTCTCCTTGAGTGATTTTGATGATAACAAAACTCTGAGTGGAGGATTTATCTCGGCCCGTGTCATAAGACTCTCTATACGAGCTAATGGGGTTCAAGTTTAAACCTATCAATTCTGTGAAAAACTCATAAGTTTTATTTGAACCAATATGTTTCAAATTGAGTTAATTTTGTTTAACCAAACCCCAAAATGCATGATATAATCATTCGCTTAAAGCCCTTGTCACCTTGATCAATTTCTCCGGGCTAACAACTCAGTTTTGCAGGTCCAGGCCATTCTGGTCGACCAGGACCATAGGCCCGGTCGACCAGTTTTTACAGAGACGAAGGGTGGCAAGTTTTACAGGTTTCGGTCGACCAGCACCCTAGGACCGGTCGATCGGTTCTTCCAGAAACCAAAAACTCCAGAAGTTACAGGTTTCAGTCGACCGCCCCTGGAATTCCGGTCGATCGGAATCCCTGAAGCCCTCTTTTGTTGACTTTTGGTCCAAGCTCGAAAAGAGGGAGTTTCTTCCAATTGTTAAAACCCTTTGGTCTTAGTCTTGGAGTGAATTGTAGATCTGGTCTGGGGACTTGTCTCCTGACCTTCCAAGATCTATAAAAGATCTCTTTGGGGTCATAAACCCTAAGGCTTTCAAGAGAAGAAGAAGGAGAGGCTTTCAAGGGAGATGGTGCTAGTACTGTTCACGTGAACAGTGATCCGAGAGAAATTCCTCATCCAGGAGCTGAAGCTTTCAAGAGCAAATCTGCATCCAAATCAAGTGGAGATCAAGCCAAGTGGAAGCTTCATTCAACACTATCTTCATCCACTAAGGGGGAGCCTGATCTATGTCTTCACTTCTTGTTTATGTTATTTCTATTCATGTTTGAGCTGATTCGTGCTTCCATTGTAATATTTAAGCACTCGTGTGTGTGGATCTAGACAGATCCATGTGTGTGTGTGTGTGTACTTTGTTGTTCATCATTGTTCTTGTGTGTCCGTGCTCTAGCACTTTCATGGGAGTTCTATACTCCTCACGTGTGTGTGTGTGTTTGGTGTTTGTCTTGTAATACTCTACAAGATAGTGTGTGAATCCTCACCATGTGTGAGGGGTGGACGTAGGCTGATGTTGTTGCAGCCGAACCACCTAAAAATCACCGGCTTCTAAATGGTTTGATCCATATCTTCTACCTCCATTCTCTTTAGCTCAGTTATATATTGCTTTATCATTTAGATTTGTCTTCCGATCTAGATTCATTAACCCTCTTACGGAAGATCCCTGGTATATCAAAAGGTAAATTCGGATCGACAAGGCTAGCCCTGTCAAGAAGAAAATATCGTGTGTGAGAGAATCCTTGGATTCCAAGACTCCGCCCAGTACCAAGGAACTGCTGTAGGAGTTATTTTGTCCAGACTCTCCCTGTGCTTCTCTATATCTCTTTCCGTTGGTTGCTTGTTTTGTAAACGTGTTTTTTTCCAGCTTAAGTTCATTAATTTTTTAATACCCAATTCACCCCCCCTCTTGGGTGCCATTTAATCTCGGGACTTCAAGGAGATGGCCAGGGACCATTGGGTAATGGCTGGACAAAAAGCCCAAAAATTCCAGGTTGCAAGGAAATGGCGCCCTTGCAGAGGGTCTTCATTACTTTAAATGGCGCCCAAAAAGGGGGCGCCCTTTTACATTTTCCCTTTTTTTTATATAGGTGAATGGCGCCTTGGGCCAGGGCGCCCCATTGAAATGGCGCCTTGGGCCAGGGCGCCCCATTGAAATGGCACCCTGGTCAGGGGCGCTATATACTGTATATTTTTTTTTGAAAGGGTTTTATGTATCTCTGTAATGGGTTCTAGAAAACTGGTTGTTTCACTAGTGACCTTCAGAATTGGGTTTCCAGGAGTCTTTGGCAATGACTTTTAGGTTTTTCAGTAACTAATTCCATATTACAGAACACATGTTGTGTATTTAACATGATTCAGAAATAGAGACTTCCCGGAGGGTCTCTATTTCAAAAGGTTAAAAAAGAGTCTTTCCGGGGGGTCTCTATTTCAGTAAATGGAGTCTTCTCAGAGAGTCTCTATTTTAATGTTGAAATAGAGTCTTTCCGGAGGGTCTCTATTTTAGTAAATAGAGTCTCCCCGGAGGGTCTCTATTTCGGAGGGTAACCATGACTGTGTATTTAACAGGATAATAGGTTTACACATTATGTAACCAGGTTTAACTGGCTCTATGATTAACATACTATAGAATTAACAAAGCTTAACCACGTCTATGTGATTAACATGGTTGGACAGGCTGTAAATAACAATAATTAACAGGTTTAACAGGCTATAGGATTTTGTTAAAGGCTTAACAAGGTATGTAATTTATAGGTTAACATGTAACATGTTTAACAAATTTAACAGGTTTAACATGCTACTCAGCGGAGTTTAATAGGTAATAGGTTTAACAGGCTAATCGATTGGGTTTAACAGGCTAAACACGGGGGTTTAATCCCCAGATGAAAATGGCACCCAGGCCAGGGGCACCCCATTAAATGACGCCCTGGTCATAGGCGCCCTTCCCCTAGGTGCCCCACTAGACACATAATACTATTCATCCAGCTAATTTTCACGAAATCTAGAAATGAGGACATGGAAAAATAGAGAAAAATCTCAGGATTTCAGAGTCATGCTCATGTAGGAGTTTCATGCCTTGGTTCTATACATATAAATTTCTGAACATGGTGGCTACTTATTACGTGATTGTACTGTTCATGATTTATAACATGTTCACAGAATCATGAACTAGACATATAGATAAACATGAAAAATAGCAGGATTACAAGGTCATGCTCATGCAATAATTTTTGAGTTTTAATTTCATGGATATATATATATTTAAACATGGTTCAATTTACCAAAAATTGGGACAGGTTATAACAAATCTGTATCCTGTACATGGGGTGCTTGGCGGAGGATCTCCTCACGCAAGAGTTAGTATTTCAGATAGGCATAGCCTAACCTTCCCACTAAGTCTTTTGATATACCCCTGACTTAAATGACCAGATTGTGGCTATGAAAGGTTTAACTAGCATGCATGTTAACCTATATTAACTACTAGTTAAGCTAGATCTTGAGAACACCTACCTTTTGACATAAATACGTAGAAGGGATGAAGAGATAAAAGATCAAACCCTTCCTGCAAGGTTCCAGCAGCAGGAAGAAGCACATAAGATGAAGTTTCCCTTCAGGTACGTTCCTGTAAAGACCCTATTCTACGGGCAGAGATGACATAGATGATGGGGCAATCGCCTTCTAACACTAAAGGGTAAGGGATAGTTAAAGGAAATGGAAAAACATAAGGGTCCATTGTCAGGGAAAAAGAAGCAATTAATGCTTCGATCGGTTGTCGGGTAAAAGGGTATGTTGCCAGCAAAAATAAGTTATTTATGTTTACTTCTGGGAGGGTGATATAATGGCATTCGGTTTGGCAAGTTGCTGGCAAGGAAATGGTGACTTCACATGTAGTCTCTGTTTAGGGAAATCATGTCCATGCATGTGGGCATTACATCCCTTGGTTCTTACATAAATATATCATATATATATAAATATTTCCAAAAAGGAAATGGCGTCTGGGGTTAGGGCACCCCATTGGGAATAGTGCCTAGGTCAGGGGCGCTATTTCCCCTGCCCACTGTTCCTATTCTGAGTCATGCTGGGCGTATCTCTTGTGCCGAGCCATGCTGGGTATTAAGATGTATTATTCTGTGGGTGTGTTTACTATTACGTGCCATGCTAGGTATTTAAAAGGTGTTATTATATATGTATATGTGTGTGATTGGTTGGTAAAGAGAGAGATATATGTATACTGTGGGTTTCAAAACTGTGGGTGGTGGCCCTGTGGCTTGGGAAAATGACGACCGTGTATAGAGTCACTATTTCAAGTGAATAGTCTTTTAGGAACAGGAAGCCTCATTACGTATGATGACTTCAATGGTGGTATATTTATATAATGGCCCTCATTGGGCATTCTATCTTTTCATTTGGCCTTCTTACAGAGTTATCTTCTTATAGAGTTATCTAAGGTTTTATTTACTTGAGAAAAGTCTATATCTTATTTTTATTATTTTTTTTCTATCATTTTTATATAGGGTGCTACATATTTTACTTGTAACAGGTATGTCGGGCACACCACCTGCGATAGTTGGCTCGTCCGCCCACCCGGGCACACAACAGGCAGACGATGCTGTTAGCCATCACGAGGGCGAGCAGGTGGTGTTGCAAGAGGGACGCATGCCATGTTGGGTCTCTGGGTAAATATTTAAACTCATGAATTATGTTCGTTATCTATCCATCAACTATATATATAATTGTTGGCTATCATTTTAACATTTGTAATTGCAGGGATAAAGTAGACCCCAGTGAGGCTTCTTGTTTTATTACCAACATTATTGAGCGACATGTGACCGGCCCATATAAGTCATTTCGAAAGTTTCCTCAGGATATCCGCGATCGATTGTATGACGAGTTCCTGGTATACGATTTAATCTTTTAAATTACATATTTCCCAACTCCACAATTTCAATCGACTAACTTATAAAATTTGAATTCTTGACAATAAGGATATCAGTTTGTGAGGTGAATTGACGCCGGACTAGCTCGACGTGTATGGGAGGCCACAGGAACTGTAAATTATAAGCATCATTTACACAGCTGTCGGGAACGTGCCAAGGATCTAGCCGAGGGGAGTGAGGATCGTGGCCTTTGAAAGGCACATGGCCTCGCGTGGATGAGGAGGGAGCACTGGGAGGACCTCTATGATAGATGGGCCGAGCCTAATTGGATGGCCAAATCCGCAAAGGCCAAAGCTGCACGTGCGTTACATCCAGACGTGCATCTCCATACTTCTGGATCCATTTCCTTCGCGACCCAGAAGGAGAGATTGGTAAGTAATCATCTTAATTTTATTATAATTTATTTCTTATATGTCCCTATTTATTCTCTATAACATGTATAATAGGAAAAAAAGAGGGGTGGTACAGTCTCGTACCACGATTTATTTGCTACAGTTCACCAAAAGAAGGGGACGGATCAGTATGTGAGTAAGAGAGCTCGCTCGGTAGTGGTAAGATTATATACATACACATTTCTTTTCTATTTCTATTTTTAAATATGATTGATTAATATGACATTTATAATATTTTTTATTCAATTTGTAGGAGTCATATGACATGCATATGACTGAAAAGTATGGGGACGAGGAGATGCATCGGCCGCAACTAGATCCTGAGGCATGGGTAGCAGCAGTCGACCCACCAAAGAAAGGATGAGTATACGGTTTTGGGGAGAGCTTGGACACTAGCCCGATTCTAGCATCTTCTCCGGGCTCAGCTTCGTCCTACCCCGGTAGCAGTTCCTTCTCTACTCCCTCCATCTGCACTTCTACGAGCCAGATTACATCCATCATCGAACATGCGATAGACCTAGTTGAGGAACGCATGGAGGCACGCTTTACTCGGGTGGTTGCTACCCTCCTGGCCCAAGTGGGGATTTTGTCTCAGGGAGCACCCTCGAGAACACCACAGCCCTCTCATGTGAGTATTTAATTTAATTTTTAATTTCGTAGACTTTAGAGTTATAATAGAGGAGTATATGTGATACTAATGTTGTGTGCTCTATAGGCAAAGCCAGAAGCAAGTATATGAATATGTGTGCGCAGCATGATCTAGAGGGGGGGTGAATAGATCCTACAAAAATTTTAACCTCAATTTTTCAGCCTAAGATAATTTAACACTCAATTATCAAACCACGAGCTTAGATGATATCTGTGAGAACAATATAAATGAAAGTGATAAGAATGCACTAACTAAGAGAATGTTATCTCACAGAATCCACTCAGATCAGACAGATCTAACAGTCTATAATACAACCACTTAGCGTATAGGGAAGATCTGTTCATACGCAAACCTGTGAATGGAGTAAGATGATAAGGGCCAATCACACCAATGCAAATCACGGCAGACAAAATTTTTAGGTGATTCAATCTGCCACCCAGATCTACGTCTACCCCACACTCAAATCTGAGTGTGGCTTCCCCTTGCAACAGCAATAACTACTGACTTAGTCTGCAAACAAATGCTGACTTATAGCTTGACCTAGAAGAACACTCTCCCCTCTTCTTCTGATCAAATTAGAAGGAACCATGAGTAACACCCAGTTACCCACAACCAGAGGACCAATCCTCTCTTCCTCTGAAGCACAGAGGGAATCATTCTCTTCAACCAGTTTGATCATTCTTCAAATGTCATAGCCATGAGCCACTTTACACCACTGAACAGCCGTTTCACACTGCTATACAACTATTTGTCTGCTTTGTCCACCCATTTTCACCCTTAATCCGTAGCTAAAAAGTCTTCTTTCATTCTATGAATTCTTCTGTCAGAAGTCGACTTGTAAGCCCTTCCGAGTCGGCTTGAGGTTATTGGTTTTCAGTTGTTTCACACCTGCTGCCTATTATTCACCTTTGTATTACTATTTATCACCATTGTTGCCTATTATTCACCTAGTCCATCTATTTGTTACCCTTAAGGTAGTATCTGTCACCCGTAATGCACATTTATCAGTCTTAAGGGATATTTTTCACCCTTATTCTTCAGTGAGTACAAAGTCTATCTTAAGGTGATATATCAGCTTGTTTCTTCAGCGATTGGAGGCTTCTTCTGCAGAGTTGCTTCTAGAGCTGCTGTGACACTGCCATACTTATGCTTACCTGAATTATTCAGATATTATAGTTCTTCAAACATACATTCTTTAAGCATACAGACATAACAGTTTAAGCATTCATAGCATTGACATTACAACTCTTCAAGCCTTCATATGAAAATGTTGTTCAAGGCATTGGAAAACATATGGACATTAGCCAGCACACATAAAATTCATGATATAAAAAATCATTATCATAATATGATTCATAGTGTTAGATATCATCAAAACCACAGGACACAATAATAACATTACTACTTAGTTCAAAGAATTCAGCTTTGAGAGTGAAAGAAATCATCTTCATGTTATCTACTTTTGAATTTAGAAAATAAAAAAGATATTTAACTAGATTTATTAATAATTATATTTATTTAAATCTATTTATTATTAATTTTTGTGATGTAAGATCCTCCTACAGCCGGTGATGGTGGAGATGCTACGAATGACGAATGAGGATGATGCAGCGGATATCTCTTGATTTCTTTTAATGATATTGTGAAAAAATGATACATTTCAATTAATGTAACTGTAACTTTTTTTATTCAAAGATTTATGTGTTGTGGACGTTCTTTATTGTAATTTACAATTTGACTTTATCCTATTGTGTGTTGTATATGTTATTTATTGCGTGTTTTATGTTGAGTTGTGTCGATTGTGGTGTATAATTGTATCTTTAAACATATTTTTAAAATTTTAAAATATATAAAAAAATGTGGAGAAAGTTTTCGACGGAATTTCGACCAACTAACAATTCGACGAAACCAATTTCATGCACTTATTTCCTGACATATTTATTTTTCAGCGTAAATCGGTCGAAAGGTTTAGACGTATTTTCGACCAACTAAATGTTCGTCAGATCTAATTTGAGGCACATGAGTTCCGACGTATTAATTATCCATCTCAGATACGTCGAACATTAATGACATATTTTTGACCCAAGGTTGGTTTGTCGGAACTAATTTGATCCACATTAGTTCCGACGTATTAATTATCCGTCTCTAATGCGTCGAACATTAACGACGTATTTTCGACACAATAACAGTTCATTGGAACTAATTTGACCCACAGGTTTTCAACATATTACTTATCCGATTGAAATACGCCGAAAATTAACAATGTATTTCCGACCAAAATAACTTTCGCCGGAACTAATTTAACCTAAATATTTGCGACGACATAATGTTTTTGTCAAAAATACGTCGAACACTTTAGACCTATTTTCAACTAAATTATGTTCCGTCGCAATGATTAATTAATTTCCATATTATTAATTACCGACATAAATAGCCACCATAACTTCGATGATATAGTTTCGTCGGTAATTTTGGATGAATTGGAAACACTATTGTAATATGTCGAAAATTTGCGACGTAAGATTTCCGACGTCCATATTCCGTCGCAAATACGTCGAAAATATGTCCAAAATTTACTTTGCGATGTATTTCTGACGTATTTGTGATGGCAAATGGATGTCGGAATTTCCAATTTTTCTTGTAGTGTTCTATCCCTAATTATGCTATTATTGATTGCCCCACAATGGCCCAACTTCTCCCGTTCATCCAAGAACAGATTTTTGCTACTCAGGGTGTGTCCAAACCTGCTTATGATCTTTATTGCTTATGATCCTTATTCCAACACCTACAATCTAGGTTGGAGAAACCACCCTAATTTTTCTTGGAAATCTCAACAAGGTCCACCTATGCAAGCCAATCCCTCGAACCAAGTCATTCAAAAATAATCCTTTCAAGTGCCAAGTCAGTCTCATCAGAATTTTCAATCTCCTTTTCAACAAGCTCAACATCAATATCCTCAACCTTCATTCCATCAAGCTCAGGCCCCGTATCATCAAGCTCAATTTGCACAGGGCCCATATAATCAATATCCTTCTAATCGTTTTCAACCTCAAGCTCCTTATCAACCTCCTCCTCCTCAACCCCCTCAGCCCAATTTCGATGATAAAGTTGATCAACTCCAACAATTAGTGCAGCAACTTATTCCGTCTCAGAATCAATCCACTCTTTCCCATAATCAATCCATTGCTAAGTTGGAAGGTCAAATAGGGCAATTAGCTGCTAGTAATATGAGGAGAGAAGTAGGTCAGCTTCCTAACCAACATGTGGCTAATCGAAGAACCAACCTCCGGGCTTTCACCAAAGAGCACCTCTTCTTCATCAACCAACCCAACCTCAGCCTCCTCCTCCTATGGGCCCTCAATTTGAGAACGCCAAGGCTATATCTACCCTTAGGAGCGGGAAGATTTTAGATGACCCTTATAAGGCCAGGGGAGTTGGAAGTAGCTCGGCCAAGAGGCCCAAGAAGAGAGTGATAGTGAAGATGAGGAGCCTGTAATTGTGCAAGAGAAGAAGAAGCCGGAGGATGGGGAAAATAAGCTGGATAAAGGTAAGGCAAAGGTTGATGAAGAAGGTTCCCAAAAGTATGTTCCTAAGGTCCCTTTTCTCAATGCTCTAAAATCTAAGGCTTAAAAGAAAAAGTCAATCCAACAAAAGGAATTAGTAGAATTGTTTAAACATGTGAATATCAAAATTCCACTTCTGGACGCGATTAAGCATGTGCCGACATATGCAAAGTTTTTAAAAGAGCCGTGCACTCCAAAACGGGAACCTAAGGAGATAACTTAAAAGATCCACCTATCTGAAGATGTTAGTGTTGTCGTGATGATGAATCATTTACCTAAGAAGTTAAAGGGCCCCGGAGCTCCTCTAATTTCATGTGATATAGGTGGAGTTACATTTGATAAAGTATTGCTAGACTTAGGTGCTAGCGTGAATCTTTTGCCCACCTTCATATATGAGCAATTTGATCTGGGAGAGTGGAAGCCTGCATCTATAATCCTTCAATTCGCGGATCGTTCCATGAATACTCTAAGGGGTCTATTAGAGGATGTGATAGTGAAAGTGCATGAATGCTATTTCTCGGTGGATTTCCTCATTTTCGATATGATCTCATCCCATGAATTAAAGCATACTCCAATTATTTTGGGACGACCATTTTTAGCTATGGCGAAGGCCAATATAAACTGTGCCACGGGAATGATGGATATTTCTTTCGGAGGTGAGAAAGTTTCCTTAAATATTTTTAGAGCATCCCAATATCCAGAACAAGATGAGGAATGCAATGCTATTGATATTTTTTAGGAATTGATCGATGAAAACCCGGATGAAGTGAAGGATATCTTAGAAGAGGGTAGCATGCTGCAGGATTCTCTATTCTCTACCGCACCCTATTCTAGGATAGAGCCACTCCCTCCATTACAAGCTGAACCCATTCTTCCATCTTTGGATTAGCCGCCCATTCTGGAATTGAAACATCTGTCAGAGTCTTTAAAGTATATATGCTTATCTAGGTCCTGACCAAACTTTGACAGTAATCATTGCTTCCAATCTTACTTCTGCTCAGGAGTCTCAACTTTTAGATATCCTTCAGGAGCACAAGGGGGAGATAGGTTGGTCTGTGGCAGATTTAAAAGGTATTAGTCCGGATGTGTGTATGCATAATATTTACTTGGAGGACAATGCCAAGCCGAGCAGAGAGATGCAACGCCGGCTGAATCCCAACATGAAGGAGGTAGTAAAGAAAGAAGTTGTAAAGTGGCTGGATGCTGGGATTATATATCCCATTTCGAATAGTAAGTGGATTAGCCCGACACCATTTGTTCCTAAGAAATCAGGGCTAACTATTGTCACAAATGAAAAAGGAGAAGTACCAATGAGATTGTAAATGGGGTGGAGAGTTTGTATAGACTATAGAAAATTGAATTTGATGACAAAGAAAGATCATTTTTCACTCCCATTTGTGGATCAAATTCTGGAGAAACTGGCTGGGCAGAAGTATTTCTGCTTTTTGGATGGCTATTCCGGGTATAATCAGGTTACTATTTACCTGGAAGATCAAGAGAAGACAACGTTCATGCACCCTTATGGCACGTTTGCTTTTAGAAGAATGCCATTTGGACTTTGCAATGCTCCAGCCACCTTTCAGCGGTGCATGATGTCTATATTTTCTGAAATGATGGGTCAATTTTTGGAGGTGTTCATGGATTACTTTTCTGTGTTTGGTACTTCTTTTGAAAACTGTTTAGAAAATCTAACACAGGTGCTGAAGAGGTGCATTGAATAAAATCTTGTGTTAAGCTGGGAGAAGAGCCATTTTATGGTGAAAGAAGGAATAATTTTAGGCCATGCTCTTTTAGATAGAGGGATAGAGGTTGATAAGGCTAAGGTTGATTTAATTTCCTATCTTCCTCCTCCTCCTTCTGTCAAACAGATTCGATCTTTTCTTGTCCATACTGGATTCTATCACAGATTCATTTAAAACTTCTCCACCATTGCTCGCCCTCTCACTCAATTGCTAGCCAAGGACACTCCTTTCGATCTTGATGACGCCTGTCTTGAAGCATTTTATTCTTTGAAAGCGGCCCTCACTCAAGCTCTGATTCTTCAATCTCTTGACTGGTCGCTCCTTTTGAAATTATGTGTGATGCTTCAGACTATACCATTGGAGCTGTCCTAGGTCAGAGAGTCGATAAGAAGTCCGTGGTGATTTACTATGCGAGCCGCACCCTCGTCGACGGACAATTAAATTATACCACCACGGAGAAGGAATTGCTAGCAGTTGTTTTCGCCCTTGAGAAATTTCGCTCATATCTATTAGGGGCTAAAGTTATTGTTTATTTTGATCACTCGGATTTAAAATACTTGCTTTCCAAGAAGGACTCCAAACCCCATCTCATTCGGTGGATTCTATTGCTACAAGAATTTGATTTGGAGATAAGAGACAAGAACGGGTTGGAAAATGTTGTAGCTGATTATCTATCCAGGATAGTGATACCTGAGAGTGCTCCTATGTCTGATTCCTTTCCCGGTGAACAACTTCTTTCCATCTCTCAAAGCTCAACCCCCTGATACGCTCACATAGTCAATTACCTAGCGATAGGATAAATTCTAGGAGGGTGGACTAAGCATGAGAAGGATAAGTTCTTTTCAAAGATTAAGCACTATTTTTGGGAGGACCCAGAGTTTTTTCACATGGGTCCAGATCAGATTATTAGAAGATGTGTCCCCGAAGAGGAACAACAATCTGTTTTGAACTTCTGTCATAATCTGGCTTGTGGGAGACATTTCTCTAGAAAGAAAATAGCGGATAAAGTATTACAAAGTGGATTTTATTGGCCCACATTATTTAAGGATGCTTATGAATTTTTCAAAACATGTTTAAGATGTCAAGCAGTGGGTAACAATTCAAAGAGAGATATGATGCCGCTTAATCCCATTCTGGTAGTAGAAATCTTTGATGTTTGGGGAATAGACTTTATAGGACCATTTTCACCTTCGTTTGGCAATGAATATATTTTGGTGGTGGTGGATTATGTTTCAAAATGGATTGAAGCTATTGTTACTAGGACAAATGATCATAAGGTAGTGATGAAGTTTGTCAAGAAGAATATCTTTTCTAGATTTGGTTGTCCTAAAGCTATCATTAGTGATGGGGGTTCTCACTTCACGAACTTGTAATTTCGAGCTTTGCTTCACAAATATGGCATTACTCATAAGCTTGCTACCACCTATCATTCCCAAACCAGTGGCCAGGTTGAAGTGTCCAATAGGGAGATTAAAAATATTCTGCATAAGACAGTTAGGCCGGATAGGAAAGACTGGTCCGAGAGACTAGATGATGCATTATGGGCCAACAGAACTGCATTTAAGACTCCCATTGGCATGCCCCCATACCGTCTCATCTTTGGAAAAGCCTGCCACTTGCTTGTAGAGCTTGAACATAGAGCATTTTGGGCCATTAAAAATGTCAATTTTGATTTTTATCAAGCTGGTGCCCAAAGAGCTCTACAACTAAATGAATTGGAGGAACTAAGAAATAAAGCCTACGAAAATTTAAAGATTTACAAAGATAAAATCAAGATTTTTCACGAAAAGCATATTCGTAGAAATTTTTTTTCTGTTAATCAAAAGGTTTGGCTTTTTAACTCAAGGCTGCGCTTGTTCCCTGGTAAGCTTAAATCTAGATGGGATATACCATTTGTTGTCGTTAAAGCTTTTGACCATGGCGCTGTCAAAATTTTGAATCCTAAAAATAGTCATATTTTCACTGTCAACGGTCAACGATTGAAACCTTACTTGGAAAATGAAACATTGTCAAAAGAATCCATTATTTTGAAAGATTAGGAATAAAAATCTTCGTGAGCTTTCATGCGTCTGGTAGAAGATGAAAAACTTAGCGCTTCTGAGAGGCAACCTGAGGTTTTTATTATTTAATGTTTTTCTTTAGTTTATTTTCAGTAGTCAGGTCAAGTGGAGAAGGAGCCGTCACATATCAATAATGGTGCAATTCGCCCCACACGTCAGGTTGTATCCTTCCATCCCAACCGTATTTTCTGTTACTTTGTTCTATTGCTTTCTATTATATATGCCATTGAGGACAATGTCATTTAAGTTAGAGGGGAGAGAAAAATTGTCAAGTTGTCAAATTTCCATGCACAACCTGAGATCTTGCATTAATCATATTGCTTTACATGAAAATGAATAGATGAAATCCCCAAAATGAGTTTTGTTGATTCATGCTTTTATTGAAAGTGATTCTGGAATAGAAAAGACTCGAGTGAAGGATGAATGAAAATTTATTTTTATCTAGCCATGGAAAATTGATTTAAGAATCTTTTTAAAGTTCATGTGCACTTTAGTAAAAATGAAATAAGCACTCTGCACGCTAATGAAATAAACAAAACAAGCCTTCTGTAATGTCCCAAGTTTTTCAGTCATTTTTAGGATCTGGATCCGTGAGTTTCGGATCACTTTCGTGGGTCCCGGAGTTTGTTTTGTGGTTTACACATGTTTTTTCCTGACGGACCTGCGGAACGCGTTTATGAGCGAACCGTTATGTTCTCCTACTCCGGGATGGTACCAGTGCGTTGTGCATGTTTCGAGGATCACAGAAATGTATTTTTCTATTTTTTGATATTTTTGGCATTTTCAGATTTTCTATAAACCCCTCCTATTTCCTTTTTCTTTTCTCCTTTTTCTCCTTCTTTCTTCTTCTTTCCTCCCCCGTGTGCACAACGGTCGCCCCCCTCTCTCCCGTTCAAGAACTCCGGCGCCCCTCCCTCCACCGACGACGGTCGGCGGGCATTGGCGGCGGCGTGGTGACGACAGCGGCGGCGAGAGGATCGCGACGGTGCTCATTTCACGGCGTGGGGAGTGAGGATCTCGTGTGGCCAAGGCGGTGGATCGGCGGCTTCCTGGCGGATTTTGAGCTTCTTTGAGGTAGGGAGACGGATCCTTGCCCTCTTTACAGCATTCCCCGTGATTTGTAGGCCGAGGGGAGGCCGAGAGTGGGTTATTTCATGCCGAGAAGGGAATTTCCATGTCGAAGGTTTGAGCACCGGATCCGTTGATGCTTGAAGTTTTTGACCAATCTAAGGGCTTAGATGCATGCTAGGAAGGTTGGGGGAGGTTTCCCCTTCACCTGGGGGTGAATGGGGTGTGGGATCGAGTTTTTCGCGCGAACTGCGCGATAACGGGCTGAGCCCGTTATCGCGCTATGTACCATGGGCGCGTTCTTACAGAACGTGCTGCGTCGTCCGAGCGCGTTCAACGAGGAAGATGAATAGTTTGGCGGTTCAGGTCGTGCTCATCATCTCGAGTGCGTCCTTTTCGCACCAGGGTTAGGGAGCGCGTTCTTGGATATCGCACTCACCATCACGAGCACGTTCATCCCTTGTCGCGCTCGCCATGGGGAGCGTGTTCTTGGAGAACGTGCTCACCTCTGCGAGGGCATTCTTCAGTTGTCGCGCTGTAGGTCCTGAGCGTGATAGTGTCGTGCCCAGGGGTCCGAGCGCGTTCTCCCCCCCCCCCCCCCCCCCTCGTACTGTGTTCCTTTCGAGCAGTTTAGCCTCCGGTCGAGTGAGCTTTGGGTCCTATTATGGTGTGTGGCCCGAGGGTTGCCATGGGCACCCAATGTGAGTCACAAGGGCGCCCAAGGGTCCGCGGAGGATCAGCTACCTCGGTAGGGGTGTCGTGTGACTTGAGGGAGAATCGGACCTCATGTCTGTCCCCGGCATCCGTACTCTCCGTTTAGGTCACCGAGAGTCTGTGTCAGTGTGAAGGGTGGACTCCGCATTTTGTCAGTGTGTGGTCGGTGGTTTCCGTGAGTCGAGTCTCACCTCCGGTGACACGTCCACTAGTCGTAGCCTTCTTACGACATACGTGTGCTGAACCACCCGGGAGTGGTGGAGCGGCTGACCCGAGAGAGACGGTTGTTAGGCTGGTTGTCGTAGGGCCCCCATGGGCAGTCGAGTCCGGGCTTCGGGGGAATAACCAGCTAGAGGATAGGCCTAGGGCGTATGGTCTGAGCGTGCACACGGGGTTGGGGGTGTCGGACAACACTGACGAGCGCAACCCTAGCTAGTCCTTATTCGTGGTACTGGTTACTGAGTGTGTTGTTGTCTCCGCCTGGGGCGTCGTAGTTAGACACTTGTGACACGGTGTAAGACGTCAGGGGACGCATCCGGTCGTTCTTCTAGTGGGTGGTGCTCCTGTCGCCTGGCAGGTACGGACTTGTTTTTCCACCAGTTTGAGGTCGGTAGGCCTTGCACGGTTAGTGGTAGGGAGCTTTTCCGTTTATTTATTATTGCTTGCTGCTTTTATCGTACTCCCGCTAGGTAGTGTTACCTTCCGTGGTTATTTGCGCCTTGTTGTCATTTTCCTCGTTGTGCGGTGGGAGTCCGAGGGATCCCTACTGGGCCAATGAAATGAGGCTCACCCCTATTTTTCAAGTGAGGCGGGGTCGTCGAGAGGCGCGACAGAGTTTCAGCGTGGTTCTTCTAGCCATGGTTAGCTGCCAGTCTGTCAGAGCTGAGGGATGCCCCGTGTAGTTGTACTTTTTCTTTTGTGGACTGTACTTTTATTGGACATGAGACGCACTGGGCCTTGTAGCAGTTTATTTTATTTTATATTATTTTATGCATTTATTTTTAGATTATTGTGCCATCTCTGCAGTTGTTTCAGCTTCTCCTGTACTCCCACACCATCCCTTTTACCCTTCCGAGTCTTCGGGCTCGTGGGTTAGTGGGCCGAGATTCGAGACGCACCGATTCCTTTCCGGTACTCGGATCATGGGTCGTCACACCTTCTGTTATTTTGGGTATGTGGTCTGATACTCTGCACTTCTTGAGGAAGAGATATTTTTAATATAGCTTTCTACCAGGTTATTTATCAAATAAGTGCAAATGGCACAGAAAAAAAAGAGAAAAAAAATGAAAGAAGAAAAGAAACACCATGAAAAATATCCCAAATCTTAGTAACCGGGCCTATTTCACCTAAGACGTGTTGAGGTTTGCATAAAATTAAAAAGAGAACCTTGATCTGTATAACTGGGCCTGCTTCTCCTAAGGCAAGAGTCGAGGTTCGTGTTAAACAGTGAAGGGTAGTGCAGCATTATGTGTGGAATAAAATATCCCAAAGGGATAAAGTAATGAGGCAGACAAAAAGTTAGTATGCTTAATGCTCTGAATTAAGAGGTGCAGGGTTGAAAGGCACTTGTTCGGAATAGCAAATGGGGGATGCAATTGTCAATATTGTGGATTTGATAGTTACACATGCACAAGTGCTATTGAACTTTGATTTGAATTCTTGATTATGTCTCTTAATTTTCAAACATAAGGCTAGTATGCACTAATGGTTCCGGATTCCTAATCTTTGGTTGATTCTGTGAAGGGAACGCTAGATATGAAAGTGTGATCTTTTGTAAACTCCTGTTAGTCCTAAATTTTAAATTTATTTGTATTGCTAAGGGACTAGCAATGAATAAGTTGGGGGTGTGATAAGTGCTATATTTCATATCATAATTTACATCACATTCATCACTTTTGAACATTTATCGATCTTAGTGGTGCATTAATATCACCCAAATCTCATTCTCACCATTAATTGGAGCTTTCATGATTTTATCATCAAATTTTGAGTCAAAATGACCATGTGAGATATATTTAGGAAAATGCACAACTATTATAATTTATTTTCTGATAAAGAATGTTGATATTTTAAATTTTCTAAATTTTTAGAAAATTACGACCAAGCTCCAGTTGCTAATTAATGAACGCCCTTCTAAGAGGGAGCAGATTCAAGAAACTGCGACAGCTTGGTGGGCGCCTATTCATTTTGATCGAACAATACAAAGAAAAGGGAAAAGATTGAGCGACGGTTCGAAGTGTCGCCCATTGAAGAAACTGTGACCGTTTACGCGGGCGCTAATTCCTGATGTACAAAAAAGATAAAAATGTTGGGAAAATATTAAAATAAAAAAAAGAATGTGCGCCCGAGTGAAGAGTTGATCATTAAAGAATTAATGGCATTACAGTGGTTGCTATTTTAGTCTGAACCAGAAACGGAACCGAATGCGGCCGATCAAAGTTATCTTCTAAAATTTGAGCTCATCTCATCTTGTTTGAGGGAAGGACTCTATCTATGACAAGAGACCTATTTTGAGCAAGATCTTGATGCTGCAAACTCGGATTTGAGCTTTATCTCCAAGGATTTGTAGGATTGAAGTCCCCTAAGCACTATAAAACCCACCCTAAAGTGACCATGGAGGGATCTTCACCTTTTTTCTCCTCTTTCTGTTCTTCCTGTCGATTTACTATCTTCAGCAAACTACTTAGTTTTTAAGTGCTCTATATTTTCTTCTTCATCATCTTCCTCTAATTCTCTCTAAGTTTCAAGCTATTCTTAGTTTTTCAAGGTTCAGTTCTGCACTTTTTTTCTGTTCACCCGATTTTTCATAATTCTGTTCTTCCTCTATTTTCACCATCTTCAGATCCTATTTTCATCTTAGTCTTTTCATCAAACTTCTTTGTTTTTCAAAGATCTAAATTTTCTTCTTCTTCATCTTCCTCTAATTCCTATTCATTTTCAAGTTATTCTCAGTTTTTCAAGGTACTATCTTCCCATTTTTCACTATTCATCCACGTAGATATCTTCTGTTCTTTCTCATTTTTCACCCCCTTCCTCATATTTTCTCTCTCTGAACTCTTCACGAAACTTCTTCCTCTTCCTCCGATCTACAACTTTCTCTTCTTTAACTTTTTCTAAATCTCTGTAGTTTTAAAGTTAGTTCTCTTCTAATCTCCCTCTATTTTCATTTTATTTTACTATGCTTTTATTTTCTCCACCAAAGCCCTCTCTTCATCTCTCCCTTTGTTCTCTGTTTTCAACTCACATACGCACACATAGATTTTCATGTTAAGGTTTTAGAGTTTTCTTCTTCCACCTATATATCTCCCTCTTCCATATTTCTTCACACATCCTAAGGTAGATCTTCTTCCTTTGGTCCTCTCGGCGGCGTCTACTTCCAAAAGCAGGGTGAACTTCCAAGGCTTGGCATGGCGGAGACGGCGACGTTCTTCATTCATCATCTTGGCTCTTCTTTCCCTTGTCCTTTCTCTTTTATTTGCAAGTTATATTTTTATTTTTTTATAGAGTTGTACTTGTCAGCTTCTTTAGTAATAAAATTCAAATTTTGAAAAATTATGTTCTTCTATTTCTCTCCTTAACCCTCTCATATTCTTCACTTAGTTTATTTTCATGCAAATTTTATTTTCATTAGTTTAATCTCACTCAAAATTCGGATCTTCTCAAATATACGAATTTTTCACCTCATGCTTAATTGAAAATATTTCTTCTCTGTGGGATCGACTCATTCTTACCACTTTACTCTAATTCTAATATTTTTAAATGAGTGAGTTTGGTTATTTTAAATTGTGGCACGACTTTTCAACAACGAGTTTAATGGCTATCAGGGGTGATGGCGCCGAGAAGGAGGACTCGTTCCTAGCAGGGAGAGTCAAGTGAGGGTCAGGAAGGGCAGAGTAGAGCAACGCTTCCGGAAGACGCGACTAGAGAGGGGAGAGTTCCGGGAGCAGATGAGTTCATCAGGGGCATGTATCAGTATGTTCTTCATCAGCAAGGGGGTGAAGCTGGAGAGGGTTGGTCATCTCAGGGTGGTCGTGGTCGTGTGCTGAAGGAGTTCTTGCACTTCCAACCGCCCCTTTTCAACGGGCAGTCAGATCCTGAGGCGGCTCGAGAGTGGCTGGATGACATGGAGAGGATATTCAGCTCTATGGAGTGTGCTGAGGAAGAAAAGGTGATGTTGGCCAGCCATCGGTTGCAGGGATCAGCTCGGACCTGGTGGACGGCAGAGTGGGTAGCAGTGTTCTAGTCTCGTCCCCTTCGGTAGGTAGCGTGGCGGGAGTTCGTCGTGGCTTTTGAGCGTGCTTTTTGTCCGTCCTTCCTCAGATCGCAGAAGATGCACCAGTTCCTAGAGATGACCCAGGGGGATATGACAGTGATGCAGTACCGATCCAAGTTCATTGAGCTGGGCCGTTATGCGCCACTTATCATGGTAGATGAGGAGTTGAAGACCCAGCAGTTTGTCAGGGGTTTGAGGCTAGAGCTGAAGCATCCTTTGATTGCATCATGTGTGGCCAACCTAGAGACAACTTGCAGAGCAGCAGCAGCATTAGAGGAGGATTTACAGAGGACTCGAGGACAGGGCAGTGTCGGCTAGACGCAGACAGGTCTTCGTCAGCCGACGGTCGTGCAGCAGCAGAGTACTATCCAGCCCTCAGCAGGCAGCATAGGGGCATATCCGTCCGTAGCATCAGCAGCAGATTCGACATCCATTGGATCAAAGCTTAAGAAGCGATTTAGGGATGCTGGTTTTGGCGGGAGGCATCGGGATCGTAGAGAATAGGGGCAGGTATCAGTGAGCAGTGTTCAGCAGCCCATACCCTACCAGCGTCAGAGTTCAGTGAGTTGTTCTCGGGGCGCGTGTCCTTGGTGCGGCGATTCTCATCCAGGCAGGCAGTGCTTGGTGCCCATGATATGCTTCAGCTGTGACTAGCTAGGGCACATGGCACATGACTGTCCTCAGAGACCACGTCAGCCGAACGAGTTTTAACAATAGTAGCAGTTTCAGCCCCAGTAGCCACCACCGCAACAGCAACCGCAGCAGCAACAGGGTCAGTTTCTGCAGTTGTCCTGGTCAACTACTCTAGGGAGGCAGAGATCCCGAGGCAGAGTTGCGCATATGAACAGGGCAGAGGCATCACAGTTAGTGCAAGGTACTTTTCTGATTATGGGTTGTGCGGCTCGAGTTTTGTTTGATTCTGATGCGTCCCATTCGTTCATATCGGAGGATTTTACTCAGAGTGCTGACGAGTCAGTGGCTGAGGTGTTTTGTGACCTGGCAGTGGAGTTGCCTACCGGTGATTTCATGCTCACCCCGTATTGTTTTGAGAAGGTGCCTATGTGGGTCAAGAGGCAGAACTTATCGGCCAGGCTTTATGCATTGCCGCTTCAAGATTTTGATGTAATTTTGGATATGGACTGGCTCGAGTCCCATCCTGCCATGGTGGATTGCGGCTTGAAGAGGGTTTACTTTCAGCATCATCGTGGACCCACCTTCTACTTCCAAGGTATCCGGTCTTCCTCTCCTCATTTTCTTATTTCGGCCATTAAGGCCCGTAGATTGCTTGATGCGGGGTGCCAGGGTTTTCTCGCTTCGGTGGTTGTGGTTGATCAACAGTGTCTGGAAGTGGAGGATATTCCGGTTGTGTGTGAGTTCCCTGATGTTTTTCCTGAGGAGTTGCCAGGCTTGCCACCACAGTGGGGGATTGATTTCATGATTAAGGTGGTGCCCAGTACGGCGCCTATGTCGAAGGCCCCTTACCGAATGGCACTGGTGGAGTTGAGAGAGTTGAGGGTGTTGTTGCAGGAGTTGCTTGCCAAGTGGTATATTTATCCTAGTTTTTCCCCTTGGAGTGCTCCCGTGTTGTTCGTGAAGAAGAAGGATGGTAGTCTGAGGTAGTATATCGACTACGGGCAACTGAACCAGGCGACTGTTAAGAACAAGTACCCATTGCCTCAGATTGATGACTTGTTCGATCAACTTTAGTCGGCCCAGGTGTTCTCGCGGATTGATTTGAGGTCGGGTTATTATCAGCAGCGGATCAGCGAGTTTGACATTGAGAAGACTGCGTTCCGCTTGAGGTATAGACATTATGAGTTCTTGGTGATGCTGTTAGGGCTCACCAATGCCCCCGCTGCATTTATAGATTTGATGCATATAGTGTTTCATCCGTATCTGGACCAGTTCGTGGTCGTGTTTGTGGATGACATCCTGGTGTATTTGCGGTCTGCTGAGGAGCATGTGCATCATTTGAGGGTTGTGTTGCAGGCCTTGCGAGATCACCAATTGTATACCAAGCTCAGCAAGTGTGAGTTTTAGATTCAAGAGGTGCACTTTTTGGGGCACGTGATTTTTGGTGATAGTATTTTCGTGGATCCGACCAAGGTCGAGGCTGTGGTGCAATGGTCGAGGCCGAGTTCTGTCATGCAGATTCAGAGCTTTCTGGGGCTTGTAGGCTATTATATGAGATTTATCCAATGTTTCGCCCGCATTGCAGTCCCGATGACCAGACTCACGCGGAAGGATGTGCCATTTGTCTGGATAGAGGAGTGTGAGCAGAGCTTTATGGAGCTGAAGAGATTGCTCACTACCGCTCCAATGTTGGTGTTACCTTCTGGATCGGGAGGTTTTATGGTGTGTATAGAGACTTCTAGGGTAGGTTTGGGCACCGTGCTGATGCAGCATGGTAGAGTTGTGGTGTATGCATCTCGTCAATTGAAGTCATATGAGGAGAACTATCCTACTCATGATCTTGAATTGGCTACTGTGATTTTCTCTCTAAAGATCTGGAGGTATTATTTGTATGGCGAGAAGTTCGACATTTTCACTGACCATCAGAGTTTGATGTATGCGTTTACCCAGAAGGATCTTAACCTCAAGCAGAGGAGGTGGATGGAGTACATGAAGGATTATGATTTCACTCTGTCCTATCAGCCTAGCAGGATGAATGTCATGGCTAATGCCTTGAGTAGGAAGGTGGTGGTCAGTCAGATGTTATTGCGGAAGTGGAAATTATGGGAGCAAGTGTCGGCCATGACTTTTAGGCTCAAGGTCCCATGAGATCAGGGTTCGGCTATTCTCGCGAGCTTGACGGTCACGCCAGCTATTCGTCGCCAGGTGACGGAGGCTCAGCGTACGGACCCCGAGCTACCTCAAATTTTGTCGATGGCCGAGGTGGAGTTTGGTGAGGATGGAGCCGTGAGATTCAGAGGTAGACTGTACGTCCCAGCCGAGGAGCAGGTGAGACGCGCAGTGTTGTGGGAGGCTCATGGGAGCCGGTATGCCGTCCATCTCGGATCGACGAAGATGTACCAGAATTTGAAGAGACAGTTCTAGTGGCTAGGAATGAAGAGAGATGTAGTGGAGTTTGTGGCTAGGTGTTTGATCTATCAGCAGGTGAAGGCGGAACACCAGCGACCGGGTGGTACGCTTCAGCCCTTGGAGATTCTCACGTGGAAGTGGGACCACGTGACCACTGATTTCGTGGTCGGGTTACCGAGGACATACAGTGGGCATGATAGTATTTGGTAACTGGTGGATAGACTGACGAAGACGGCCCGGTTGATGCCGATCAAAGTCAGTTGGAGTGTGCATAAGTTGGCCTGACTGTATGTGGAGTGGATCGTTCCGTTGCATGGAGTTCCCATCTCCATTGTGTCCGATCGTTATCCTCGCTTCACTTCGAGATTCTGGAGGAGCTTCCAGAGAGCTCTGGGCACGGAGTTGGCGTTTAGATCGACCTATCACCCTCAGTCGGATGGTCAGGCTGAGAGGACCATCCAAACTTTGGAGGATATGTTGAGGTCATGTTACCTGGAGTGGCACGGGAGTTGGACGCACCATTTACCGTTAGTGGAGTTCGCCTACAACAACAGCTATCATTTGAGCATCGGTATGGCTCCACATGAGGCGTTGTACGTGCGACCATGTCGGACTCTGCTTGATTGGTTCGAGGTGGGTGTGCGTGTCCTAACAGGACCGGATTTGGTATAGTAGTGTACTGAGGTGGTACATTTTGTCTGGCAGAAGATGTTGGTGGTGCATAGTCGGCAGAAGAGTTATGCTGATCGAAGAAGGCAACCCCTCAGCTTTGCAGTAGGAGATCGGGTGTTTCTGAGAGTCTCTCCCATGAAGGGTGTAATGCACTTCGGCAAGCGTGGGAAGTTAAGTCTCCGCTGCATTGGTCCTTTTCCCATCATCGAGCGTATTGGTGAAGTTACTTATCGGTTACAGTTACCCCCGGAGCTAGCTGCTGTGCATGACGTGTTTCATGTGTCAATGCTGCGGAAGTATATGCCCGATGATTCCCATGTCTTGGAAGACTCTGTTTGGCCCGAGGTGACCCCAGACTTGTCCCCTCTGGAGTACCCCATCCGCATTGAGGATCGACGTGAGCAGCGCTTGGGGAACAAGGCTATTCCCCTGGTATAGGTGGTTTGCCAGCGTCACTT
Source organism: Amorphophallus konjac (assembly GCA_022559845.1). Lineage (NCBI taxonomy): Eukaryota > Viridiplantae > Streptophyta > Magnoliopsida > Alismatales > Araceae > Amorphophallus > Amorphophallus konjac. The sequence goes on from CM040122.1 coordinate 398,533,971, forward strand.
TGGTGGTGAGGCGTTGTGGGAGCGAGAGGAAGAGATGTAGCGACAGTATCCCTACCTGTTCGAGTGACTTTTCTCCCATGTTCCTATGTTATTTTTAATTTTGAGGATGAAATTTATTTAAGGGGGAGGGCTGTAATGCCTCGGGTTTTTCAGATATTTTTCGGATCAGGATCTGTGGCTTTCGGAGCACTTTCGGGGGTCCCGGAGAGTGTTTTACAATTTACGCGTGTTTTCCCCTGACGAGCCTTCGGAACCCTGTACGGGGTGAACCATTGCGTTCTCCAACTCTGGGACATTACCAGTGCATTGGGCGTATTTCGAGGGTCGAGAAAATGATTTTTCATAGTTTTTTGACTTTTTCAGATTTTTTGGATTTCAATAGAATAAACCTCTTTTCTTTTTCTTCTTTCTTCTTCTTCTCTTTCCCTCCCGTGACACCCTGCTCCCCCTCCCGACCGTTGCCCTCTCTCCCCCATGAACGGACGCGAAGCCCCCTCCTCCTCCGGCGATGGACGGCGGACCAAGGCGGCGGCGCGGTGACGACGTCGGCGACAAGGCGAGCGTGGTGGTGGTGATCTCGCGATGAGGGTGTGGAGTTCGTGGTTTGAACGTGATTCGAATATCGACGGTGATCCAGAGGTTTTGAAGCTTCATTGAGGTAGGGGGACAGATCCCTCCTCTTTGCATTCCCATTTCCATGACTTCTAGGCCGAGGTGAGGTCGAGAGGGGCGTGTTTCATGCCGGGAAGGGAAAATGATTGATTTGGGGTTGAGCGGCGGATCTAGTGTTTTTTTTTGAGGTTTTAGACCGATCTATGGGCATGTAATGATGCTAGGAGGGTAGGGGAAGAGCTCCCCTTTGTTTCCCCATCAGCTGAGGGTGATTGGGGCATGGTTTAGATTTTTTCGCCGTTCACGCCGTTTTCACGCTCGGATCGTAGTGGCGATCCTTCCAGAAATCACCTTCATCGTGGGGCGGCCCTCTGGGGGGCCGCTATCAGTTTTTCATCTGTCGGTGGGGTGTTGCGGTCTCGGGGAGACCGCCACCCTCTTTAGCGGTCTCGCAACTGATTGCTACCCTTGGGGTAGCGGCCAGCCGCGGACCATTTCTCTGGTCGGGTCAACGCCCCTTGAGGTGTGGGTTTTTGACCGTTGGGGGGACCCCGCGGGGTTGCGGCTATGGCAGGGCCGTTTCCTGATGGGTGCGGTCATTGGGTGACCGCCCCACTGGGGGTGGCGGCCTGGTGATGGGCCGCTACTCCACCCCCAAGGTTCGCCATGTGGCGGCCATGGAGATGGCCGCCTCCTAGTCCTCGCAGTCTCAGGGGGACTTCCAAGGCCCTGTTGCGGCCTTGGGGTGGCTGCCACTGGGAGCGACGGTCCAAGGAGGACTGCCACTCTATTTCCATAGCGACCGGGGTTTCTTTGGTGCCGTGTTAGCCTCCGGTTGAGCTGGTCCTTGGTCCTTTGTGGCGTATGGCTTAAAGGATGCCTTGTGCACCCAGTGAGAGCCATGGGTATGCCAAGAGGATCCCCGGAGGAGTGAATTTCCTCTGTTAGTGTACCCGTGTGTTTTGCAGTTCGATTAGACCTCGTCTGTGTCCCGGGCATCCGTATTCCCCGATTCGTGTCACCGACAGTCGGTGTTGGTACGGAGGGCCGTCTTTGTACCTTGTCTATCGTATTTGGTGATTCCCGTTGCTTAGTGAGTCCATACCTCCAGTGTCACGTCCACTAGACGTAGCCTTCTTACAGCACGCGTGTGCTGACCCACCCGGGAGTGGTGGAGCGACTTACCCGAGAGAAACGGTTTTTAGGCTGGTTACCGTAGGGCCCCTTCGCGCAGCCTGAGTCCGAGCTTTGAGGAAGAACCAGCTAGAGGATCTAACATAGGGCGCATGGTCTGTGTGTGCACACGTAGTTGGGGGCAGTTGGACCCATGTTGATGAGCGTGACCCTAGCTAGTCCTTGTTCGTGGTACTTGTTGCGTGTCTCAGTCTCCGCCTGGGACGTGTAGGGAGACACTGGGGCGCGGTGTAAGACGTCAGGAGACGCATCCGGCCTTACTTCTAGTGGGTGGTGCTCCTATCTTCAGGCAGGTATGGACCTGTTTTCCCATCGGTTCGTGGTCGATTTGTTCGGTATAGTATGCAGTCAGTGTAGTTAGTTGTAGTGAGATTTTTCTATTTATTTATTATGTTACTGCCATACTCCTATCTTTAGCGTACTTTTCTTGCTATCTTATTTTTCTCGTTGCGAGGTGGGGGTCTGCGGGATCCCTACTGAGCCAATGAAATGAGGCTCACCCCTGAGTTTTCAGGTGAGGCGAGGTTGGCAGGGAGCGCGTCAGAGGTTTAACGTGGTTCCAGTAGCCAGGGTGGTGCGGACACCAGGGCGATCACGTGACACGTCGGCGAACCGACGTTGCCATACGCGGAGCGCCAAGTGGACTACATCGGCTTATCTTCCAAATGGGGACACTTTGGCTTCTATTTGGACTCTTTTTAGCATTAAATTGGGCTTGTAATGTCACATTATATGTGGGTTTTCATATTGGGTTGGTTGTAAGGCTCTAAATGGGCCAACTGGTTAAGGCCCTTAAGACTTCATTAAGAAAGGGAGAGGCCTTGGTCCATTTGGATGGATCCATAGGCCATATATGGGCTCTTCATACATGGGCCAACTAGAGGAGAATGGCCTTGAGCCATATTAGATTCCTAGAAGGATGAGTGGGCTGCCATGACCAAAATGGCCCATTCAAGGCCCAAAATGGGGGGCGCCCCCTTTCTTGTCCTATTAGGCTAGGAAATTATCTTTTTTCTTCTTTCTTCTCTCCATTCACAACATGTGGTATTAAATGGCTGCTGGTCAAGGTTAATTGGCTGCCAACCTACCCCCCTTTTACCTTGAATGTCAAAGGTAGGCAGCCAACATGTCTCTTTGTCCCCTCCCTCTCCCTTTCATGGCCATGGGCGCATCCCCCTTCCCCTCCCCTTGAAACCCACGACCTCCCCACCCCTTATACCTCTTGTAATTGTCTATTTAAGGGCTTGTACATTGTGTGTGCAGAGGCTAATGATATTTTGTTGAAAGAAAATTGTTAAGAGAGTGATTCTCCCTCTTTCTCTTGCCCTTTCCCTTGGTGTGAATTTCCCAGAAATCTGGTCATGGACTCGACCTTCTCTTCCCATCCCCCTCTTATCATCTTGTTCCCTCCGATTTATCCTTGATACTACTACAAGATTGCAAGAATTCAGCGCTGGTTTGATGCCGTTTGGAGTTCGGGAGCACCGGCGGTGATTTTTCTCGTGGCGGCGCGCAGATCTGTCCCAGAGTGCAGTCCAGATCTGAGGGTGACTGTGTTTCGGTTTATGCAGCCCAACCACGACGTGATCAGGAGCTGGTGTCTGAAGATCAATTAAAGTATTGCAAGTCATCTTCACGTTGCTTCTGGTTTCGTTGCATTTCAAGGTCTGTGCTGTCCGTGGCGTCAATTCTCGTGAGGTCGCGCAAGAAGATCTGAACAGACTCAGTCCAGATCCAGAGGCGACTTCCCACATCTGTCCCGCCTCATCCAGCCAATATCTGAGAGAGAGGTCTTCAGAGGATTTGTTCCTATGGACGTCACGAACAACCTCCCACAGACGGAGTTCCATTTCGACATCGGCAACCCTTTTTCCACCATTTATTTGTCTGTCTGTGCAGTTCTGTGAACACCAAATCAGACGCTGAAAGAAATCATTGCTGCACCCAGATCTGAAAGTATCTGAATGCGCCCTCTGGAGTGAAGAAACTACGTCCAGTCACCGTCATTCTCCAACAAACGGCACCCCAATCAGACGTCGTGGCTAGGAGTTATAGTCGTCGGAAGATCGCTGCACAGGGTGCCCGGTGTGGACAGAACCAAGTCGACTCGCCCTCGGCGCGCTCGTTCGGCTCCAGCTCACCTTCCTCGGCTCCGTTGCTTGCTGCCCGTCAACCCGGGACCCAGCAACCCCCAAACATCATTTTGTAACCCTTTACCTCCCTGTGCGGAGTGGGTTTCCAGATCTGAAATTGTAAAATTAAATCATTTGTATATCGGGGTTGTTCGGAAAACGGCCGGGAATTCTTCCCCACGCCTAGACGTGGAGGTACGCGCTCATTCCATTCTCACATTGCTAATTTAGTATACATTCTATATTGCTGCGTTTGTGAGATTAGGGCCGTTAGCTTGTATCTAAATCACCGTGCTAATGAGTTGAGAGTGCCCGTTCCGTAGCTCCGATCGAGCACCGAACGCGAATCGGTACCCTAGGCGACTGTGGTTTCTTAATCGCCGCGATCCCCACGTTTCCCTCGCAAGGGACGATCGTTGGGCTAAAGAGAGAGCGCTATTGAGAGGCGTCTCCACCCGGAGAATACCACAGTGGCTAGCCGCCTGGCTTGCCTTAACGTGCTAGTGCTGGCCGCACTTGTGTCCGTCGTACGTCCTAGCCCGGTCGAGTCATCCGTCCCGCATCACAGGGCTAGTTGCCAGTTGTCGGAGCTGGGGTATGCCCTGCGTATTTGTACCTTTCTTTGTGTTGACTGTACTTATTTTGGACATGAGATATTCTAGACCTTGTAGCTATTTAGTGAGTATTTGTTCAATTCCATGCATTTTATTTCGTTCATTATGCTAGCTCTGCAGTTATTTTAGATTCTCTTATACCCTCACACCATCCTTTAACCCTTCCGAGTCTTCAGACTCGTGGGTGACAGGCCTAGGTTCGAGTCGTGCCGGTTCCTTTCCGGTACTCAGATTTTGGGTCATTACAGCGAGAGAGATTGGGGTTTATGGGTCTGGGAGCAAATAGAAGAAGAGGAAGGGGGTTGGCAGGCCGAGGAAGAAGAGGAGGAAGGGGGGCACCGATAGTGAGAGTAGGGATTGGGGTTGTGGGTCTGAGAGTAAATAGAAGAGGAAGAAGAAGATGAAGGGGGGGCGCGGCTAGCCGAAAGGTGAGAAGGTATCGGGAAAAAGACCGCTTGTGTGAGTTAGGGTATCGTGAAAAAGATTGGGCGCCATTTTTTCGCATCCATGGGGACCCCAAATCCCTACTTTTTTTTTCTTTTAATGCAACCTACTCCAATGCTTTTTAAAGAACGTGAGAAATTTTAACCTCTATTGCCACACTCAATTAAAAACAGTAGGAATACTCAATATTTTCCAACACTTTATAAAAAAGTGTAGGAATAAGGTGGACATATACCTACGCCATAATGAAACGTAGGAAATTTACCTTCATAGTTTCACAAGTGTCTGAATAAATTGTATATACCTACGTTTTATATTGAAACGTAGGTAAAATTCACAGTTATAGGTCCCATTTCTTGTAGTGTTAGCAGTCAAGGGTAGGAGAGTTTTTCTGACTTATGCCCATTACTGTTCAATGAATGCATATTTCGAATATCATATTTGAATTGTTTCTCAAAATAGTGTCCGGATATGCCTGAATATCCAATAAATGCATCACAATTAACAAGAAAGAAGGTTATGTTGTGGACCTAGTTGGAGATTATGTGGTGACAACAAGTGTCATGAATGTGGATAAAGATAAAGTTGTCATGGGCCGACAACTTGAAACAACATTTGTTGAGCTATCAGTTCGGTTTCCAGATATGCCCAATGCGTCACTCGTCATCAAAGATCAAAATAGAAATACAATTGGAGATGTAGTTGGGAGTCATATTTTATGGCTAGTAAAATATGTACGTAAAGTACTATTCTTTCATTTCTAACTTAGAATGGTTATATTGTTAAAGTCAATTGTGCAACTATTGTTAACTATTTTTTAAATTTTACAGGTATTGGTTGATGCCCCTAGGAGTCAATCTTCACTATGATGATCTACAGTTAGTCATATCTTTTTGGGTAGTATGTTAAAACTGTTCATATTTTGGCATGTAAATTATGGCAAAACTTTATATTTTTTGATTGTATAGTAGCACAACTAAGTGTGGACTTGTGATTTCCTTTCATTTTTCATTAATATAAAGTGAGTACTATAGAGGCGGAAAAATGGTCTCTCGAACCTCATATCATATTTTTAAGATTTATTTGTTGGGGAAAAAATATCCAGTCACCCGTGAAAGCCTTCAAACACTAGGAAAGTGACGTCAGAAGGAGCCCTGGACATTATCCCAGAGAGCAACCCTCCGATGCTTAAGTAATAACCGTGCTATATGGGGATCCACAGAAGATGAAGGAAAGAGAGGAGGATGAGAACGGAGTTATCAAGCCTAGAGTAAGGATGAGACTTTTGGAGGTGCTCGCTGTGTCCAGCATGCACTCGAAGAGTGCTCGCTAGGCTGGTGGCGTGCTCGGAAGCAGATCCATACCCTTCTCTGTAGGTGGCTCTTCTCTATTCCTTAGTGTCGTGTGACCGTATGCGTGCGTGTATCCCCGTATGGTTGTTTGTCCATCTTGATCGGAGGTCCATTTATAGCGATTGTCGTCGCAGTGGAGACCCATCTCTTAACAGGGAAGGGTGTGAGTGGTGGGGTAACGTCTCTCCGTGATCGTGAGGAGTTTCCCGTTGTGCGCCCGTTTATCCTGGCTGGGCGATCTTCAGGCGAGTCCTACGGCACCCTTGGAGCTTGCTCGTCTTTACTAGAGTGGAAGCCGATAATGATAGGAGTAACGTTCAGTTGTCGATGGGTCATCCGGTGTCCGATATGCCTGGGTCGATGCCCTTCGTGGATTGGTGAATCCTATGTCCTTCTTTATTGGGCCGCCTGGTGTGGGCCGCCGACTGTTGGGGATCCACTATGTGCTACGCGGACCTTGGACCGATATGGGCCTGACGTTTGTGTTGATTTTACCGTTTTCAAATACGTTTATATGATTTTATTGATGTAAATGAGTATGTTGACGTGATTTTAAGGATGTGAACGAGTGTGTTGATGTTGGAAGCGTACGTGTGGATCTGTAATTTGTGGATGTGTATATATGTGTGTATATGTTATCTACGGTTATGTGAGAAATACCTATGCCAATTTTAGATGGTAATACTAAGCGGGTTGTGGATGTGCTTACGATTATGTGTGAAATACTTATGATAACGTGCACGTGTAATATCTCACCATAAAGTTTAATAGCTACTGTTGTGAGAATTAACTACACTAATTTGTGATGACAATGCCCCAATAAACTTTTAATACCTACGCCAATTTTAAAATTACCTACGACATATTTTGCGATAGTAACGTCTCACAACTTATGACTTAATGTGTTTAAAATTTACTTACAACAGTAGACACTTACAAGATTATCTCGCGTAGGTAAGATTATCCTGACGCAATTTTAAGCTATGACATAGTCGTAGGGAGAGTCATACGTAAAAATTATGTTTTCGATATTTTTTTCACCTTTATCTGCTACATTTGTGTAGCTATATATAGGTCCTTGGTGTCGTGTGTACAGTATCACAACTTTTATGAGATCATCAAACCTAAAAATGAGTTTTGTTTATTTTTTTCCGAAACGAGATAATTAAAATACGTCAGCATCTTAACATCGATCTTCGTTCTCCACTTCGGACAGAAGGAAAGTAAAAACAACAACGGGCGAGATCTATAAACTCGATCGAAACGGCTCACACAACATATATAAGAATGTGATATGTATATATATATCTTAGTGGATAGATCGCCAGTTGTCATGGATCGCGATCTAGGTCAGGCGAGCACGTGGGACGGCCAGAAGCGGCTTCGCCATGCACAGGGTGATCCCGAACCGCTCCGTCATGTCCACGTCGCCCGGCGCCGTCCCCTCGGGGAGCCCCCATTCGAAGGACCACAGCATGTTGGCCAGTATGAGGGGTACCATCCTGGCCGCCAGCGACAGCCCCGGGCAGATCCGCCGCCCCGCCCCGAACGGGATCAGCTCCATGTTCGACCCCTTGAAGCCCACGCCAGGGGCGCCGGCGCCGCCCTCTTGATCCATGAACCTCTCCGGCAGGAACTCCTCTGCCGTGGGACCCCATGCGTCCGGGTCCCTCCCGATGGCCCACGCGTTCACCAGCACCGTCGCCCCCTCCGGCACCGTGTAGGTTCCGCCTTCCCCTCCCGTTGTTGTCGCCGTCGTTATCTCCACGGCCGCCCCGGCTCGGCGGGGGAGGAGGAGGGGCGCGGGTGGGTGCAGTCTAAGCGTCTCCTTGAACACGGCCTGCAGGTACGGCATCCGGTTGAGGTCGGACTCCTCCACCGCCTCCCTCCCCGGTCCCTTCATGGCCTCCTCCAGCTCCGAGCGCGCCTTCACCATCGCAGACGGGTTGCGTAGGAGCTCTGCCATGGCCCATTCCACAACGGTCGAGCTCGTGTCGCTGCCCGCACCGAAGATGTCCTGAAAGAGTAGCAGCGTACAGACGAGAATTGGCTAATTATATATATATATATATATATACTAGTTAAAGGAACACGCTTCACGCGTGAGTTTGGATACTAATGTCTGATCTCCGGTGGCATACTAATCGTTATCAATTTTTTTTTACCACCATAAAGCACAACAAGAATATGCAAAATACTCAATTTGACCTGATCCTTCATTTGTCCTTCTATCTTAAGAAACTATGTAACATAGAACATATTATATTTTACTTACCGGATGAAATTAATAATTTACAACAATATATGAATAGCAAGTGATGAGAAAAAATTACTTAAGGAGTAACTCTGCAATTTGACGAACAGTAAAAATTGGGAATGTATATATATATATATATATATATATATATATATATATATATATGGGGCCAAGGCACCAGCCCACCTTTCTACCCCCAGAAAGACAAGCAAGGTGTCAGCCTAGGCAAGGTAGGCAGGCCAAGGCACCCTGCCTGGGTGCCTTGGGTTGCCTGACCTGCCCATAGCCTATAATACACCAAAAAAAAAATATCGGGTCGGGAGGCTCTGCCACCCTAGCAACACCTTGGCAAGGGTGGCCACTCCCCCCCCCCCCCCCCCCCCCACTTGACTGTGCAGGATGATCCATGATGCAAGACCAGATAATAGGAAGATCAAGCTCCCCCTCCTTCCCTCCCTCTTTGCCCCCTCTCTCCCTCCATCTCTCACAAATTTTAATATTAAAATCTATAATTTTTCATCTCTCTCAAATTTTAATATTAAAATCTGCAATTTTTTCCATGTATCATATTCTTAATTTGCACATTAGGGGTATATATTTTTTGGGATTTTAAAGAGGTGCCAAGATATTACTTAGGCGACACCTAAGCTGACACCTTACCGCCTAAGCGCTTAGGGTCCCCATGAATGCATTGAGTCGCCTTGTCGCCTTGACAACTATGCAAAAGATTCAATCCTCAACCACAATTGCATTGGGCTGGGGTGAAGTCCATAGGTTTTGCCATGCAGACCCGCTATCGATATGCCCTAGCTGTTCAGGCCTTCAGGGGCTGCCTACTGTCCAAATTAACAGTAACATCAATGATGATTTTACTTTGCAGCTGCTAGGCATGACCAGAAAACCATGCTTCTGCATGTAAGAAGTTTACTTACTCTAGAAATATTTGCTGCAAGGTCCATTTGCCTAATCATGCACCAGGGTACCTGACAACATTTATGTTAACCTCAAGAACTGTGACAGAACTATCATATTAATCTTGTGGAATGACATGAGTGGCAGGAATTACAAAAAATATCATTATGTCCATGACTTTTCAGGTGCGAAAATTTCTGATGTATCCCACAAATCCTAAGGAATTCAAACATAAAAAGGTTGAATTAGATGGCATTTTTTTTGGAGGGGGGGGGGAGAATTGTGCCACCAATCTTATTAGACAAACAGAGGAAGTACAATAAGGTTAGTAGAGGTGGGGTACCTCTACTTACAACTATAAACTAAGTAATTACAAGATCCTCATCTCCCACCTCCAAAAGTCTTCTGATGGCATTCCCAGCAGCAGTAGCTTCTTTTGCCACTTCTCATCGTGTCCTCCATCCAAAAATTATTTTGATGTCTTCCAGAGTGAGAGGGAAATTCTCATTGTTTATAGTGTGTCACACATGGACGTCTTCTGGAAGAAGGCACGGCCATGACCAGTACACGTGTGTATAAAGTATAACCTTTTAATTACATAATTCAAAGTCTTGCATTCCATATTCCTTCAGAGAAGGAAAGGGGATCCTCCACATGTGAATTTCAAGATTGGTAACAAACAAATCTCCCAAAAAATTTAATGCTTCCACAAGGACCTAGCAGTGATAACTGACAGCCAATGAAATATCCTGAAGTACAAATCTATGGGAAGTAATCCCAGATTCATAGCACTTAAAATGATAGCTACCCACAAATGTGATCTGTCAGCCATCCAAATCTTATGCTAAACTCAAAAGCAAAATGGAGAGATAGAGTTGGATACCAGATGAAGAGCCCACCTCCTTTAATTCAAAAGTAATAACATGTAGCATCTGTCCCCAAGAAATCAATCATAGGTCCCCCAAATATATGAGAAACACAAGTAAAATCTAAGAAGGAGAACTCCTTTACATTCACAATTTACATCCATATTGTCCATAATATACCAGTTATCATTCGCAAGAAGGTTGAGCAAAGGAAGACCTAATACCTGCAAAACACCTTGTAAGTGAAATGGGTGGTCCATTGAACTCTCCCATGCCAAAGGAGATTCTGCATCTTTTCAGTCTAGCCACCATTATTGTCGGGTGTGAAAACAAGGATATTTTTTCTCAAAAAAAGAACTTCCTAAGTTGGATGTGAAAACAAGGATACATAATATGATCTGACCTATTAATTATCAGCAAATCCTTAACCCGAAATCAATCTTCTCAACCAGCCATCCAATTGTCAAAATTCTCTGCAATCACAAGTTGTCATCCTAGAGGCAGGTGAAGACCATGAAATGTTAAAATTACTTCCTGATTAGCTATTGTTTAACTGAGGGTCCAATTTGAATTATGCACCCTTTTCAAACTCCACATTCATGAAGCAATTTTTTGACAAGGCACTTCACATCCCAATTTGCACGTTTTTGGGAAGATGGAAACTATCCCAATTTGCACTTTCAGCTCATATTTGGATAAGGATATGTGAATCGCAGGCAAGCCACTTACAGACATCAAGCTTTCCGTTTGGTTGAACTAAGTTCAACGATTGTTGGTACAATCCTTAAAACGTCCATGCTTATCAGAAGTTTCATTAAATTGAAATGCTGCCATGCTGCCAATTGTACTGTTTTTGACATCCCAGTCACTTTATAACATATTCCAATGTTACACAGTTTCACTCCTTCGTAAATCTACTACAAATAATTAAGACGCGAACAAATCTGACAGAACAAGGACAGAATGGCAAGATTAGGCAACCTCGTTTAATATCCAGGAGTTCTTTTCCCATATTACCGACACTCATGTGACTGCGATCTGTTCACAAAATGTCACTAAATGTGAAACAACACGGAGTGGAGTAATGGGCAGAGGAAAACCTTTTTTTTTACCTGGAAGGATCTCCATGAGAAGCTAGCCATGGCTCCACCATGGACGCCCCGAACGGATCCATGATGCGCCTGTGCACATCCAATCTCCTCGTTTTTGCGCCTCCCGCACCGCCGCCCCTCGCGTTCCCCATGGACTTGCTGCACTCCGCCAGGTTCGCCTGCTTCGCCAGCCAGTTGAGCACTTTGAGTCCGTCTTCGAACGCCGCCGGGTACTTGCTCTCCGGGGCCAGCCGGTACCCCACCGCGATCACGATCACATCGCACAGCTTCGCGATGCGCCGACAGAAGAAATCGTTCGCAACCGACTCATTGCTACCGGTGACGAAGGCTCCCCCGTGGAACTGCAGAATCACCGGCAGCCTCCTACCGGCGCCGTGGTGGTGCCCCCCGGTGGCGCCATTCAAGGCCTCCTCCACGGAAGGCAGGTATCCCCGGTAGGTCCCGGTAGCAGCGTCCGGCTTCATCCCGGAGCCATCGTAGCTAGACCAGCGGGGATCGGGGGAAGCGGCAGAAGGGGGGATGCTGTTGCCGCCATAGCTATTGCGGCGCGAGACGTGGTTGTACCTGGCCCGACAGGGGGGTTCGACGGCGCCGTTGTCCTCCGGATCTGAGGCGGATCTGGCGCCCTTGGGCCGAGGTGGGGGTGGTTGGCGGCAGCGGGGGAGGGGGACGGGGAGGGGGAAGGTTTCAGGAGGAGGGCTGTGTCGGGGAGGAAGATGCGGATGGAGAGGGAGGTGAGGGGGTCGATGTGGATGTCCTTGGTGGCGACGCCGTCGGGGGAGGAAGGGAGGCGACGGCGAAGGAGGAGGAGGAGGAGGAGAAGGGCACTCCCCTGTAGCAGGAAGAGAGCGCGGTGGCACTCCCGGCGCTGGCCAGGCGTTGGGAGTTGGGGTTTGGCGGAGAGAAGACCGAAAGGGGCGGAGAGAGGGCATTCGCAGGCGCCGCGAGATCGAAGCCCCGTATCGGAGACGTTTATCGAATTGAACCGGACAAATGAACCGAGTCATCAATCAAATAATACAAAGGAACAGACGAACCGGCGAAAAAGCATCGAACCGGCGGAAAAAAACCGTCAAATTCTCTTATATAGTATAGTATATATATATATATATATCATCCAAGGGAAGGGTGATCGTTGGAAAGGTGTATGATAAGTAGCATCACCGGTACAAAAGCAGGTGACACAATTCTTCTCTTGTCTGGACTGCCGTTGAGTCGAAAGTGCCGTCTTACCTTGTCCCTGACAAGGTTTGCCATGCTGGTTGTATTGGCATAGCCAGTTAATTTCAGCCTCGTATGGCTCGACATGGTAAGGTATAACATCTTGTCGCGAATTGTATCGATAACCATTTTTTCACAATTATATTTTTTTTATAAAAACTTAATTTTTTAACGATTAGTAGTGGATATAACTTATAAAATAATATATTCAACTTAAGAATAATAGGTTTAATTTTTTATATATCTGAGTGTCATATAATTAAATAGAATATGTACAGAAATAAAAATAGATAAGATCAAGAAAGCAAATACATTATTGATACTCATTTAATAAAAACATGTAAGGTCAGACTTCCGAGACAAGTTATTTATTTACTCCTCAAAAGTCATGTGACTCCGCCCATCTTCTTGTGTTTTTTCTAAGAATAGTGGATTCAACTTGTAGAACAGTGGATTTAATTCTTTCTTTTATATGACGGCATACTTAGTTATGCTTTTGAAGAGTGGAACATGAAGTTGTTCGGAGGAAGCGACTTAGTTGGAAGACTCGATCAAAACTTATTCAAAGTGGGAATGTTGCTGGTGTTTCAGTTGGAAAGTTGGAACTCACTCTGACTGGAACTCTTGTTGCGACGTTGCAAATTGACCTGCATGCTAAGGTTGTGGGGATCAAGGGGGCAACGCCTCTTGCGGGGGCTCTCCGAGAGGCAAAGCCCCCCCTCCCCCCCCCATAAAATATTCAAGGGTATTACTATCATTGGTGATTAGTGATATGCCCCCTTGGTCGTGGATTTAAGAATAATGGATTTAATATACCTGGCCAGAATTATAGCCGGTCGGCCGTCCCCTTGGACAGATCCGGTGTTAGTCTATTGTCTGCCAACCAAATCAAATGGTCGGATCTACCCCCTCCCTCATCCACTCTTTCGTTAATGAAAAAAAAAACCTCTCGAAACTGTCGCTGCCTCGCCCTCACCGCTCGCTGCCTGGAACCGCCCTACGCCACAGCAGGATATTTTTCCACCAATCACAAGCGATTGATATTTATTTACATCAGACATAATCTGAACACCCTTGTTTCTACTGTCAAAAGAAGAAAGTCAAGGACCCTGGGGGCCGCGACGTTAGGAGGGCTTGACATAGTATAACAATGATGTGACAACAACACAGTGTGGATAACCAGAGGTAGGGAGATAAGTCCCAATGTAGGCACTAGAAAGGGCACATACTCTAGGTTTAGGGAAGCGAGGCATTAGCTCAAAAATGGAGCGATAGATACTAGCTAGCTCGACTAGGAGCTGATAGGTTCTGGCCTGAGTATGGAGCTGCTGACATTGGCTCGGCTAGGAGCAAGCAGGTACTAGCTCAGATGTGAGGTCCATTCTGTTGGCCGAGTAGGGACCGAGCGATGAGGAGGACGACAGTCTGACGATGATGTTGAGACCGACGATTGGTGAAGATGGGAGTCAATTCCCTGACTAGACTTCATTGATACATGCTATGAAAGGATTATATGTTGCGTTGAGAGCCCGATTACAAGTTGTGTGCAAGTCATAGGATAATTTCATCATTTATGTCATTCCCGGGTCATTGCATTATTACACAGGTATTTCTACCTTTGTACTTAATGTCTGCTAAAGGACTCGTGATTTAGCAAGATGCCGCTCGAGGGGAGTCATGATGTACCCTCAATATGTAATGCATGACGGGTTACCCAGCCATGAGAAGGCTTGTAAGTTCTTTGTAGTTAACCACTAGAATGTTGTCATCTATTGTCGTGTGCCTTGCTTGGGTGAGGAGCTGATGGGCGCAGCTCGTGCGAAGTAGTCGGGCGCGGCTCGGGGTGAGCTGTCAGGCTTGGCTCGGGAAGAGCAATCGGGCCCTGCTGTGACCAGATTAATTGGGTGTTGTGGGCACCTCTATGACTAGAGCGGTTGGCCGTCGTTGAGACTGGGGCAATTGGACTCCGTTAAAAGCAGAATAGTCAAGTGTCGTGGGCACCGCTATGATTGGAGCGATCGGGCACCGCTGAGATGGGGCAGTTGAGCACCATTGAGACTAAAGGGGCCAGGTCTCATAGGCGCTGTTGTGACTAGAGTAGCTGGGCGCCGAGGGCACCGCTGGAACTGGAGTAGTCGGGTGCCATAAGCACAGCTGGAATTGAGGTGGTTGGGCACCATTAAGATTGAAGTAGTTGGGTGCCGTGAGCACCGCTGGAACTGGAGTAGTTGGCTGTCATGGGCACTGGTGAAACTAGGGTGGTTGGGTGCCGTTAAGACGGGAGGGCGCCATCCAAGGGTTGTTTGATGAAGATGAACCTCACCGATGCGATAGCCATCAGACAGTTGTCAAGGCTTTAATGCGATCTTTGGCAGTGACACGTTCTAAGATGAACATGGTTGTCTCTATGGCCGCGTCCTGATCATGACTTCCAGGTGAGGTGTGTTCTTCAAGATAGAAGCGAGTTCTAGGTAGGGCACATTCTTCGAGATAGAAGTGGCCCTGGGCACATTCTTTGAGATAAAAAATTAAGACCCCTGGGTAGGGCACATGGGCACGTTCTTTGAGATAAAAGATTGAAGCCCAATCCATCATGATGTACCGTCAACGTATCAAAGATTAAAGCCAAATCGCCTTCCTCGTCGGGTGCTGAACCACCTTGAACCCATTGGGGTTCTCCCTGGGGTGTGCACGCTACTGATGCTTCTTTTTTTGGGCCCCTAGGGGGTACTTGTCGGCCCAAAACTGTCCCAAAGAGAGGGTACCTGGTCCGGTTGGTGAGCCCAAGGGAGGCACCTTGTCTGACTGGGGCACTGGGAAGGGTCAACTAGTCCCATAGAGCCGTTGGGGACCCCCACTTGGTCCAATGGATGCAGGGAGCAGGCGTAGCACTAGCAAAGGGGACCAGGTTCAATTGAGCCATCGGGAGGGGTCACCTAGTCCAGTAGTGTAACGACCCGAGAATCCGATTACCGGGAAGGCCTGATAACCCGAGACTCGAACCGCCGCCCACGAGCGGGGAGGGCTCGGAAGGGCTAAAAGGAGTGTGAAGGCACAAAGAAATAGGAAATAAAGTAGGACAATTCAACAATTAACAGAAATAAATAAACAACTACAGCTACAACAGAGTCTACTCCAACAGAAAGTACAGTCTAAAGTAGTAAAGTGTACCACATGCCGAGTGAACACTCGGCCTGACGAGCTGGCAACTGAGAACCTCCGCACCGCACCCTCGAACCTCGAGGAAGAACTGCCACACCTGAAAAGCAGGGAATGAGTCTCCAAAATAGAGACTCAGCAGGGATCCCGCGGAACCCCAATCGGAAACAACGGCGGTAGCGGAAAGGAAGGCTACAAGAGCAACCGCAACAGCATGAACAGTAAACCCGGTGGCCGGTCGAAACCCGGCGCTACAACTACTCCTACTGTACCAGAAACACACCTCGATCTCGCAGTCAAGGCTACCGAACTACACTAGTATCACTTACCGAAGTAAAAACCCATGGCAACCACGCCGTAGAGGCATGTCTCCTAGGACACGGCCAACCTGGACACACTGTCCAAAGTGCAACCCCGACCATCCGGTCACGGGTTCCGCACAACAAGACGTAATCTCGGTAAAGTCACTAGCACTAGTCTCACGGCGCGAAAATCGACAGACGCGCCACGGCAAAACAACCGAAACTCAACGGTCAACACGACCGAAAACCCGAAGGTCGAAGTCGCGGAAACTGATAGTCTGTCACTCTCTATCCAGAACAGGAGTACCACCCACTAGAAACACAGTCGATAGTGTCCCCTGACGTCTTACACCTCATCGCAGGTGAACTGCCTGACGTGGTAGCGCCTACCAAAGGCACGGACACCGCACAAGTAACCACAAAGCAACTGACTAGCTGGGGTCACGCTCGTCAGCGTGGGTCCAACCGCCCCCAACCACGTGTGCACACACAGACCGTGCGTCCCTGGTCTTGCCCTCTGACCGGTTTTCCCCTCAGCAAGACTCTGGCTACAAGACGTGGGGCCCAACGAAAACCGGTCCATAAACCGTCTCTAAGAGTAGCCTCTCCACCACTCCCTGGTGGGACCACACGCGTGTAAGCAGGCTACGACTAGTGGAGGGTCACTGAGAGAGTAGACTCTCAAGTCAACGAAAAACCATGTCTGAACCCGACGAAGTACGGGGACTGTAATATCCCGGACCTTTCGGATCCTTCTTCGTGGGTCCCGGATCTAGTTTTCGGAGCGTTCGGCTCTGTTGTGTTCGAAATTTCATTTCGGACATCTTTCGTGTTCGGATCGGCGCGATCCGGAGTCGTTTCGGAGGCCCGGAGGCGTTCCGCGGCTTTTCCGTGCGTGATTTCCGATTTCCGGCGCGGGTTTCGGCTTTTCTCTTCGGACGCTCGCTGCGGGTGAACCAGGCTGTTCACACGGGCACGAGTGGTACCGTTGCGATCGGTACGTTCCGAGGATCGTGGGGGAGTAATTTCCTAATTTTTGGAATTTTTCGGATTTTTCGAGTTTTTCTATAAAACCCTTTTTCTTTTTTCTCTCCCCCACCATCTTCTTCTTCCTCTCTTCTTCTTCCTCCTTCCTCCTCTACCGTGTCTCCCTCCCTCTCCCTCTTTTCCTCCCGGTTGGCCACGGCGAGCTCCCCTCCGGCTGTAGACGGCGGCGGGGCGACGGCGCGGTGACGTGGGCGGCGGCGAGGCGGTCGTGGGGGCGTGCGGTGAGCGTGGGAAGCTTAAGGAAGAACGAGGGTTTTCAAGCGTTCTTCGCGATTCGTGGACGATCCGGCGGAGCATTCGCTCCATTGAGGTAAGGTGACGTTCCCTAGCTCTTCGCCGTTCTTTTCCGTGGTTTGTAGGCCGCGGGGAGGCCGAGAGAGGCATGTTTGGGCATTTTTGGGGTTTTTCCATGTTTTGGGGTGAGCCGCCCGATCTATGGTTTTAGCCCACGAATTTGTGTTTTGGTGGCTTAGGTGCATGCTAGGGGTCCCCAGGGGTCTTCCCCCTTGTTTTCCCCCTCTCCGGTGGAGGTACGGGGGCGTGGTTGGCGTTTTTGGGATTTTCCCGCCGTAGCGTGCTCGGAGGCAAGCGACGGTCCTTCCAGTGACCGCCACTTGCATGTGACGCCCCTAGGCAGGAGCGTTACTTCTCCTGGGTGTTATCTCTTGGGGTCAGAGGGCAGCGACGGCCCTACGATTGACCGCCGTTTGGAGCTTGACGCGCCAGGGCAGGGCCGTCACTAGCTTTCGACCATTGGTTTTTGACCGTTGGGGGTCAGGCCATGTAACGCACCAGGCTAGGCACGTTACATGCGTGTAACGCACAGGGGCAGGTGCGTCACTTCCTGTTGTTACCCCAGGTGGATGGGCCAAGTGACGCACTGGGCCCAGCGCGTTACTTACTAGTGACGCGCTGGGGAAGGCGCGTCACTTCCCCTTCCCACCCCGAGTGTAAGGGCCATGTGACGCGCTGGGCTAGGCGCGTTACATGTGAGTAACGCACTGAGCCCGACGCGTTGCTTGCAAGCGACGCGCCGGGGTAGGCGCGTTACTTTCCCTGTGGTTTTGGAGGGTGTGGGGCGCCGTGTGACGCCCTGGCCTAGGTGCGCCGCTTCCAAGCGATGCACTAGGGCAGGCGCGTCGCTTCCCCTATCCCCCCTGGCCGTGTGACGGTCCGCCTTAGACCGCCATTTTTAGTGACGGCCCTAGAGTGGACCGCCATTTGGCAGTGACGGTCTGAGGGTAGACTGCCACTTCCTGAGTTGCCCCATGAGGGTGGCAACCTTACTTTTCTCCGACCGTGGTCTCTGTGTGACGGGACTAGTGCATGGGGTGATTCCCACACGTTGTCGGGCTTGGGCGTTGTTTTCCGTGACTTGAGAGTCTACTCCTTTAGCGACCCTCCACTAGTCGTAGCCCACCAGTACGCGGTGCTGGTCTCACCTGGGAGTGGTGTATGGGCACCCACCTTTCGAGACGGTTTGTGGACCGGTTACCGTAGGCCCCTCGTCGTAGCCAGAGTCCGGCTGCGGGGGAAAACCGGTCAGAGGGCCAGACCTAGGACGCGTGGTCTGTGTGTGCACACGTGGTTGGGGACGGTTGGACACACGTCGACGGGCATGACCCCAGCTAGTCACTTGTTGTGAGTTACTTTTCGGTGTTCGCGCCTCGGGTAGGACCTACCACGTCAGGTGGTTCACCTGCGGCGCGGTGTCAGACGTCAGGGGGCGCTACCGGCTGTGCTTCTAGTGGGTGGTACTCTTGTCGAGCACGGAGTGACAGACTGTCAGTCGTGTGTTTCTGACCTTCGGGTTTTGGCAGTTCGACCGTTGAGTTTCGGTCTGCGTGCCGTAGGGTCTAGTTTTGTAGAGTACAGGGCTTTCCTTTCCGAGGTACTCTCCTACCGCTAGAGTAGTGGTTTCTCGCTTTACGAGCTAGGGTTCGAGTGATCCCTACTGAGTCTTGTTCCGAGACTCATTCCCTGCATGTTTTCACCATGTTTCAGGTGAGGCGCCACCTTCGGGGAGCGCGTCCGGAGCACAGCGTGGTGCGGGTGCCCAGAGGTAGTGCCAGAGGTCTGAGCCGGGGGATGCCCCGTGTAGCTGTACTTTTCTTTCTTGTCACTGTACTAGTCGTGGACTGCTGTCGTGGTTATTTTATTTTGTGGACCATGCAAATTGTTATCTTATTTCCTGCTTAATATTATAACTGTTTAATTTCTGCAATTACTTGTGATAACTATGTAGTTTCCACACCATCCTTTTAACCCTTCCGAGTCTTCGGACTCGTGGGTGGCGGTGCGAGTCTCGGGTTATCGGGCCTTCCCGGTAATCGGATTCTCGGGTCGTTACAGCTGGTATCAGAGCGCGGTTGTGGAATTACATGGGAATCATAGGTAATTGTAGTGGTCCACTAGTCCATGGCGATGATGTACAGGTGACGCTGGCCTTGGGCACCGCGTGTTTTATTCTGACATTGTCGTTTCCATGTTTTCTGTCTTGTGTTTCAGGAGCGAGGATGGCGCCGAGGAGGAGTTCTCGCTCTCAGCAGGGGCAGTCGGCTGGAGGTCAGGAGATCCAGCAGGGGGTCCAGAGGGACCAGGAGGAGCATAGCAGAGTTCCGGGAGCTACCGAGGCCGCGGATGCTGCGAGAGCTCCGGGGGCCGAGGATTTCTTCCGTGGCATGTACCATCTCATGTCTCAGCAGTTTGGCGGAGAGGCTGCTGAGGGCTCGTCAGTCAGGGGTGGGCCGGGCCGAGCAGTGAGGGACTTCATGCAGTTCCATCCACCTTACTTTAGCGGCCAGGCAGACCCTGATGCGGCTCGTGATTGGCTCGATGAGATGGAGCGGGTGTTCAGTTCTGCGAAAAGTACTGCCGAGGACAGAGTGGTGTTGGCCTACAACCAGTTGCAGGGTACGGCTCGGAGGTGGTGGTCTTCCGAGTGGAAGACGTCCTTTCAGCTTCGTCCACTTGAGCAGGTCGAGTGGGGTGACTTTATCAGTGCTTTCGAGCGTACGTACTGTCCAGACGTCGTTGCTACGCAGCGGATGCGGGAGTTTCTGGAGCTGGTGCAGGGTGACATGTCCGTGTTGCAGTACAGGGCCCGATTTGTCGAGCTGGGTCGATACGCACCTCATGTCATGGAGCATGAGAGGGTGAGGACCACGCAGTTTGTACAGGGCTTGAGGCTGGAGCTGAGGCACCATTTGATCGCGAATGGGGCCACTGATCTAGAGACAGCGTCTCGTGTTGCGATTTCCTTGGAGATGGATATGCAGAGGACTCGAGGACTGATCAGCCAGAGGCAGTCTGTGTCAGGTCGCGGCCAGCAGTCGGCTACCCAGCAGCAGGGTTTCTTCCAGCATGCGTCGGGTGGTTCAGGAGTACCGGCATCGGCAGCTTCAGTGACAGGATCTGCGTCTTTTAGCTCGAAGGTCAAGAAGTTCTTGAAGAAGGGTTTCCGTAAGAAGCCCAAGGATCAGGGGCAGGCTTCATCGGGCAGTGTACATCAGCCGATTCCTTTTCAGCGTCAGGGATCAGGGGGTGGATCACGAGGACCTTGTCCACGGTGTGGTGGGACCCACCCAGACAGGCAGTGCACGGCGCAGATTATCTGTTTTCGGTGTGACCAGCCAGGGCACATGGCGCGTGACTGTCCACAGAGACCGCCGCAGCAGCAGTTTCCCCAGCAGCAGAGGCAGCAGCAGCAGCAGCAGGGACAGTATCCGCCGCTACCCAGGTCAGCCAGCGTGGGAGGTAGGCAGAGAGCTCGAGGCCAGATCACGCACTTGACCAGGGCAGAGGCAGTGGCGTCGCAGCTCGTGGAAGGTACCGTTCAGAATTTGGGTTGTGCGGCTCGGGTTTTGTTTGATTCTGGCGCGTCTCATTCGTTCATTTCGGAGGATTTCGCGTCGAGCGTCGAGGAGCCGGTGACCCAGTTGTCCTGTGATTTGGCAGTGGAGTTGCCTTCGGGTGACTTTATGGTCACTCCGTATTGCTTCGACCAGGTTCCGATGTGGATCGATGGGCGGAGTATGCTAGGCAGGTTGTATGCGTTGCAGCTTCGGGATTATGATGTGATTCTAGGCATGGATTGGCTCGAGACTCATGGAGCGGTGGTGGATTGTGGAATGAAGAGGGTCTACTTCCAGCATCCGAGCAAGAGGACCTTCTATTTCCAAGGTATCCGTTCCACCTCTTCTCGATTCCTTATCTCTGCTATTCGAGCCCGTCGGTTGCTTGATTCAGGTTGTCAGGGTTTTCTCGCGTCAGTGGTTGTGTCTGACCGGATGGAGCCGGATGTCGAGGACATCTCGGTGGTGTGCGAGTTTCCCGATATTTTTCCTGAGGAGTTGCCTGGATTACCTCCCCAGCGGGAGATCGATTTCGTGATCGAGGTTGTGCCTGGTACGGGACCTTTGGCGAAGGCTCCCTACCGTATGGCCCCCGCTGAACTGAGGGAGTTGAGGGCGCAGTTGCGGGAGCTGCTGGCCAAGGGGTACATTCGTCCGAGTTTTTCCCCTTGGGGTGCGCCCGTGTTGTTTGTGAAGAAGAAGGACGGTAGTCTGCGGCTGTGCATTGACTATCGGCAGCTGAATGAAGTGACCGTTAAGAACAAGTATCCGTTGCCGCGGATCGATGACTTGTTCGACCAGCTTCAGTCTGCGCGAGTGTTCTCGCGGATTGATTTGCGATCAGGTTACTATCAGCTGAGGATTCGCGAGTCCGATGTGGAGAAGACTGCATTCAGTTCGAGGTACGGGCATTATGAGTTTCTGGTGATGCCGTTTGGGCTCACCAATGCCCCAGCTGCCTTTATGGACTTGATGCAGAGGGTGTTTCATCCGTATTTGGACCAGTTCGTGGTCATTTTCGTGGATGACATCCTTATTTATTCGCGGTCTGCTGAGGAGCACGCGTACCATTTGAGTGTGGTACTGCAGACGTTGCGAGATCACCAGTTGTATGCGAAGCTCAGCAAGTGCGAGTTTTGGCTCAGCGAGGTGCACTTTCTGGGGCACGTGATTTCTGGTGATGGCATTTCCGTGGATCCCGCCAAGGTCGAGGCTGTGATGCAATGGCCGAGGCCGAGGTCGGTGACGGAGATCCGGAGTTTCTTGGGGCTTGCGGGTTATTATTGTCGGTTTATCCCGGATTTTTCCCGCATTGCGACCCCGATGACTAGGCTCACGCGGAAGGATATACCTTTCGTTTGGTCTGAGGAGTGTGAGCAGAGCTTCAGGGAGCTGAAGAGATTGCTCACCTCGGCTCCGGTGTTGGTTTTGCCTTCTGGATCGGGAGGTTTCGTGGTGTGTACAGATGCTTCCGGCGTTGGATTGGGTGCTGTTCTAATGCAGCATGGTAGAGTGGTGGCTTATGCATCTCGGCAGCTAAAGCCCCACGAGGAGAACTACCCTACCCATGACCTTGAGTTGGCGGATGTGATCTTCGCGCTGAAGATCTGGAGGCATTATCTGTACGGTGAGAAGTTCGAGGTGTTCACTGACCATCAGAGCTTGAGGTACGTGTTCTCGCAGAAGGACCTGAACCTTAGGCAAAGGCGTTGGAGGGAGTTCATGAAGGACTATGACTTCACCCTGTCTTATCAGCCGGGTAGGATGAATGTCGTTGCCGATGCCTTGAGCCGGAAGGTTGCGGTCAGTGCCTTGATGTTGAGGAGGTGGAGGCTCTGGGAACAAGTGCCCGAGGTTTCTTTCAGGCTCAAGATTCCCCAGGAGTCAGGGTTGGCTGTGCTTGCGAGTCTGACTGTCACTCCTGCTATCCGTCGTCATGTGACAGAGGCTCAACATGCGGACCCTGAGTTGCCCCGGATTTTGGCTATGGCTGACGTAGAGCTCGGCGAGGACGGTGCTGTGAGGTTTCGTGGCAGGTTGTACGTCCCAGCTGAGGAACAGGTTCGTCGTGCGGTGTTACGCGAGGCTCATGGGAGCAGGTACACTGTACACCCGGGTGCGACAAAGATGTATCGGAACTTGCGGAGGCAGTTCTGGTGGCCTGGCATGAAGAGAGATGTCGCAGAATTTGTGGCCAGGTGCCTGATCTATCAGCAGGTGAAGGCGGAGCATCAGCGACCAGGCGGTACTCTCCAGCCTTTGGATGTTCCTACTTGGAAGTGGGACCATGTGACCATGGATTTTGTGGTGGGGTTACCGAGGACCCCGAGTGGGCAGGACAGTATTTGGTTGCTGGTGGATCGGCTGACGAAGGTGACTCGGTTGCTACCGGTCAAGGTCAGCTGGAACGTGCCTAAGTTGGCTCGTCTTTATGTGGAGCGGATCGTTCCGTTGCATGGGATTCCCATTTCGATTGTGTCGGATCGGGATCCGCGCTTCACTTCTGGATTCTGGAGGAGTTTCCAGCGAGCTCTTGGCACGGAGTTGGCATTTAGCTCGACATATCATCCTCAGTCAGATGGTCAGTCTGAGAGGACCATTCAGACTTTGGAGGACATGCTGAGATCCTGCTGCCTGGAGTGGCAGGGGAGTTGGATTCATCACCTACCATTGGTGGAGTTTGCCTATAACAACAGCTATCATTCGAGCATCGGCATGGCTCCTTATGAGGCATTGTACGGGCGTCCTTGTCGGACTCCACTCGATTGGTTTGAGGTGGGTGAGCGTGTTTTGACGGGACCGGAATTGGTGCAGCAATGTGTGGATGTTGTGCACCTGGTTCGTCAGAACATGTTGGCGGCCCAGAGTCGGCAGAAGAGCTATGCTGACCGTAGGAGGCAGCCCCTCGAGTTCACCGTGGGCGATCATGTGTTCTTGAGAGTTTCTCCGATGAAGGGGGTGACGCGTTTTGGACGGCGTGGGAAGCTGGGTCCCCGCTATATTGGTCCTTTCGCGATTGTAGAGCGCATCGGTGAGGTTGCTTACCGGTTGCAGTTGCCTCCTGAGTTGGCGTCGGTGCATGACGTGTTCCACGTCTCGATGCTGCGGAAGTATATGCCCGATGACTCTCATGTGCTCGAGTTTTTTGTTTGGCCTGAGGTGACTCCAGATCTTTCTCTCCCAGAGTTTCCGATCCGCGTGGAGGATAGGCGAGAGCAGCGCCTGCGGAATAAGGTCATTCCCTTGGTAAAGGTCGTGTGGCAGCGACACTCTGGTGGTGAGGCTTCTTGGGAACGTGAGGACGAGATGTGTCAGCAGTTCCCGTATCTGTTTGAGTGAGTCTTCCTCTTCTTTCCCCTTTGGTTGTTCTCAATTTCGAGGACGAAATTCCTTAAGGGGGGAGGGCTGTAATATCCTGGACCTTTCGGATCCTTCTTCGTGGGTCCCGGATCTGGTTTTCGGAGCTTCGGCTCTGTTGTGTCCAAAATTTCGTTTCGGACATCTTTCGTGTTCGGATCGGCGCGATCCGGAGTCGTTTCGGAGGCCCGGAGGCGTTCCGCGGCTTTTCCGTGCGTGATTTCCGATTTCCGGCGCGGGTTTCGGTTTTTCTCTTCGGACGCTCGCTGCGGGTGAACCGGGCTGTTCACACGGGCACGAGTGGTACCGTTGCGATCGGTACGTTCCGAGGATCGTGGGGGTGTAATTTCCTAATTTTTGGAATTTTCCAGATTTTCCGAGTTTTTCTATAAAACCCTTTTTCTTTTTTCTCTCCCCCACCATCTTCTTCTTCCTCTCTTCTTCTTCCTCCTTCCTCCTCTACCGTGTCTCCCTCCCTCTCCCTCTCTTCCTCCCGGTTGGCCACGGCGAGCTCCCCTCCGACTGCAGACGGCGCGGTGACGTGGGCGGCGGCGAGGCGGTCGTGGGGGCGTGCGGCGAGCGTGGGAAGCTTAAGGAAGAACGAGGGTTTTCAAGCGTTCTTCGCGATTCGTGGACGATCCGGCGGAGCATTCGCTCCATTGAGGTAGGGTGACGTTCCCTAGCTCTTCGCCGTTCTTTTCCGTGATTTGTAGGCCGCGGGGAGGCCGAGAGAGGCATGTTTGGGCATTTTTGGGGTTTTTCCATGTTTTGGGGTGAGCCGCCCGATCTATGGTTTTAGCCCACGAATTTGTGTTTTGGTGGCTTAGGTGCATGCTAGGGGTCCCCAGGGGTCTTCCCCCTTGTTTTCCCCCTCTCCGGTGGAGGTACGGGGGCGTGGTTGGCATTTTTGGGGTTTTCCCGCCGTAGCGTGCTCGGAGGCAAGCGACGGTCCTTCCAGTGACCGCCACTTGCATGTGACGCCCCTAGGCAGGAGCGTTACTTCTCCTGGGTGTTAGCTCTTGGGGTCAGGGGGCAGCGACGACCCTACGACTGACCGCCGTTTGGAGCGTGACGCGCCAGGGCAGGGCCGTCACTAGCTTTCGACCGTTGGTTTTTGACCGTTGGGGGTCAGGCCATGTAACGCACCAGGCTAGGCGCGTTACATGCGTGTAACGCACAGGGGCAGGTGCGTCACTTCCTGTTGTTACCCCTGGTGGATGGGCCAAGCGACGCACTGGGCCCAGCGCGTTACTTACTAGTGACGCGCTGGGGCAGGCGCGTCACTTCCCCTTCCCACCCCGAGTGTAAGGGCCATGTGACGCGCTGGGCTAGGCGCGTTACATGTGAGTAACGCACTGAGCTCGACGCGTTGCTTGCAAGCGACGCGCCGGGGTAGGCGTGTTACTTTCCCTGTGGTTTTGGAGGGTGTGGGGCGCCGTGTGACGCCCTGGCCTAGGTGCGCCGCTTCCAAGCGACGCACTAGGGCAGGCGCGTCGCTTCCCCTATCCCCCCTGGCCGTGTGACGGTCCGCCTTAGACCGCCATTTTTAGTGACGGCCCTAGAGTGGACCGCCATTTGGCAGTGACGGTCTGAGGGTAGACTGCCACTTCCTGAGTTGCCCCATGAGGGTGGCAACCTTACTTTTCTCCGACCGTGGTCTCTGTGTGACGGGACTAGTGCGTGGGGTGATTCCCACACGTTGTCGGGCTTGGGCGTTGTTTTCCGTGACTTGAGAGTCTACTCCTTTAGCGACCCTCCACTAGTCGTAGCCCACCAGTACGCGGTGCTGGTCTCACCTGGGAGTGGTGTACGGGCACCCACCTTTCGAGACGGTTTGTGGACCGGTTACCGTAGGCCCCTCGTCGTAGCCAGAGTCCGGCTGCGGGGGAAAACCGGTCAGAGGGCCAGACCTAGGACGCGTGGTCTGTGTGTGCACACGTGGTTGGGGACGGTTGGACACACGTCGACGGGCGTGACCCCAGCTAGTCACTTGTTGTGAGTTACTTTTCGGTGTTCGCGCCTCGGGTAGGACCTACCACGTCAGGCGGTTCACCTGCGGCGCGGTGTCAGACGTCAGGGGGCGCTACCGGCTGTGCTTCTAGTGGGTGGTACTCCTGTCGAGCACGGAGTGACAGACTGTCAGTCGTGTGTTTTCGACCTTCGGGTTTTGGCAGTTCGACCGTTGAGTTTCGGTCTGCGTGCCGTAGGGTCTAGTTTTGTAGAGTACATGGTTTTCCTTTCTGAGGTACTCTCCTACCGCTAGAGTAGTGGTTTCTCGCTTTACGAGCTAGGGTTCAAGTGATCCCTACGGAGTCTTGTTCCGAGACTCATTCCCTGCGTGTTTTCACCGTGTTTCAGGTGAGGCGCCACCTTCGGGGAGCGCGTCCGGAGCGCAGCGTGGTGCGGGTGCCCAGAGGTAGTGCCAGAGGTCTGAGCCGGGGGATGCCCCGTGTAGCTGTACTTTTCTTTCTTGTCACTGTACTAGTCGTGGACTGCTGTCGTGGTTATTTTATTTTGTGGACCATGTAAATTGTTATCTTATTTCCTGCTTAATATTATAACTGTTTAATTTCTGCAATTACTTGTGATAACTATGTAGTTTCCACACCATCCTTTTAACCCTTCCGAGTCTTCGGACTCGTGGGTGGCGGTGCGAGTCTCGGGTTATCGGGCCTTCCCGGTAATCGGATTCTCATGTCGTTACAGGGACCGTCCCACGTACCAGCACCGTCCCACGGTGACCACGGCCAGAGAAGAAACGGGACTCACAGTCCACAAGGAAACGCAGAAGCATGGTTCCCAAGGTTGCTCATAGGCCGCCAAACCGAATCCCACTCTCAGGGAACAACGGGAACCCTCCAACTCTAGGCTGGACAACTGGACTTGCGGTCCAAGGCCACACACATGGCCCATGCGGAAAGCACAAAAGCACGATTCCCAGGGCAACGCACAAGCTGCCACGCCGATAACTGGACTCGCAGTCCAAGGCCAAACACATGGCCCACTCGGGAATCATCTTCCATAAAACTCACGGCATGCGGGGGAGACCCCACCGCACTTACACCGATGCATGGTGACTCGATGAAGCGTAACACAAAAGCCAGGTACACGAGGTGTAACGACCCGAGAATCCAATTATCGGGAGGGCCCGATAACCCGAGACTCGAACCGCCGCCCATGAGCCGGCAGGGCTCAGAAGGGCTAAAAGGAGTGTGGAGGCACAAAGAAATAGGAAATAAAGCTGGATAATTCAACATTTAACAGAAATAAATAAACAACTACAGCTACAACAGAGTCCAGTCCAACAGAAAGTACAGTCTAAAGCAGTAAAAACGTACCACATGCCGAGTGAACACTCGGCCCGGCGAGTTGGCAACTAAGAACCTCCGCTCCGCGTCCTCGAATCTCAAGGAAGAACCGCTACACCTGAAAAGCAGGGAATGAGTCTCCAAAACAGAGACTCAGCAGGGATCCCACGGAACCCCAACCGAAAACAACGGCGGTAGCGGAAAGGAAGGCTACAAGAGCAACCGCAACAGCAGGAACAGTAAATCCGGTAGCCGGTCAAAACCCGGCACTACAACTACTCCTACTGTACCAGAAACACACCCCGAACTCACGGTCGGGGGCTACCGAACTACACTAGTACCGCTTACCGAAGTAAAAACCCACGGCAACCGCGCCGTAGAGGCATGTCTCCCAGGACACGGCCAACCTGGACACACTGTCCAAAGTGCAACCCCGACCATCCGGTCACGGGTTCCGCACAACAAGACGTAATCTCGGTAAAGTCACTAGCACTAGTCTCACGGCGCGAAAATCGACAGACGCGCCACGGCAAAACAACCGAAACTCAACGGTCAACACGACCGAAAACTCAAAGGTCAAAGTCACGGAAACTGACAGTCTGCCACTCTCTGTCCAGAACAGGAGTACCTCCCACTAGAAGCATAGCAGGCAGCGTCCCCTGACGTCTTACACCGCACCGTAGGTGAACTGCCTGACGTGGTAGCGCCTACCAAACGCACGGACACCGCACAAGTAACCACAAAGTAAGTGACTAGCTGGGGTCACGCTCGTCAGCGTGGGTCCAACCGCCCCCAACCACGTGTGCACACACAGACCGTGCATCCCTGGTCTGGCCCTCTGATCGATTTTCCCCTCAGCCGGACTCTAACTGCAAGATGTGGGGCCCGACAGAAATCGGTCCACAAATCGTCTCTAAGGGTAGCCTCTCCACCACTCCCTGGTGGGACCACACGCGTGTAAGTAGGCTACAACTAGTGGAGGGTCACTGAGAGAGTAGGCTCCCAAGTCAACGGAAAACAACGTCCAAACTCGACGAAGTATGGGGACCGTCCCACGTACCGGCACCATCGCACGGTGACCGCAGTCGGAGAAGAAACGGGACTCACCGCCCACTGGCCGCACACCCAGCCACGCAGAAATGTGGAAACACGATTCCCAAGGTAGCTCACACGACGCCAAACCAAATCCCACTCTCAGGGGAAGGCGAGAACCCTCCAACCCCAGGCTGGAAACTAGACTCGTAGTCCAAGGCCACACGCATGGCCCACGCGGAAAGCACAGAAGCATGATTCCCAGGGCAACGAACAAGCTGCCACATTGATAACTGGACTCACAGTCCAAGGCCAAACACATGGCCCACTCGGGAATCATTTTCCAGGAAAACTCACGGCAAGCGGGGGACACCCCACCGCACTCACACCGATGCACGGTGACTTGGTCAAGCGTAACACAAAAGCCCGACGCACGAGGAGTCACTCGGACTCTCAAACCCACAGGTACGCTAAACGAGGTAACACGATCCTCCCGACACCCTCAAGACACAGACACAAAACCCTCGGGGTGTCTGGAACACTCACGAGACTACAGGTCGACCACTGGGTCCCAACAGGGTCAACCGGGGATCCACACATCGCGGAACAAGGCGGAGAACACGAAAACCCACCTCGGCGCAACACAGAGCCTGACGGTCTAGCCTTGGGCCGTCACAGTCTGTAACGGTCCAAGGCTCGACCATCACAACAACCCTAACGCACCCACACAGGGTCGTCATACACTAGGCTGTAAACTGGCTATGACGCGCTAGTCCTGGTGCGTCACAGTCTGTGACGCGCCAGCCCTGGTGCGTCAGCGTCTCTGACGCTCCCAACCCAGTGCGTTAGAAGACTAGAGAAAATAGGCTGTGACGCACCCCTCTTGAGGCGTCACAGTCTCTGACGGTCCTACCAAGGCGCGTCAGAAAATGGGCTACATCAACTCTGACGGTCCCAGGAAGGGGCGTCACAAGGCTCTGACGGTCCTACCTAGGCGCGTCAGGGACTCATGATCCCAACGGTCCGAAAACATGAAAACGGACGTAGCGGTCGAGCCCAGGCGCGTCACACCCTCTGGCGGTTTATCGTAAGACCGCCAGAGCGACCGACGCCTGCCGACACTACAGGACCCTGTGACGCACCCACCCTGGGGCGTCACAGCATGTGACGGTCACTGGAAGGACCGTCACACCCGTCCGAGAGCGAAACGACAGAAAACGACCCAAAAATCCGATCCACGCACCGATCACCCCCGGGGTGATGGGGAAACGAAGGGGAATCCATTCCCAAGCCCCTAGGCATGCATCTAAACCCCTGGATCGACCAAAAATGCCGTAAAATGAGAGATTCGGCTCACTCCCCAAAAATATGGATTATCCCCAAAATGCGGAAATAAACCCGCTCGGATCGCCACGGCCTACAAAACTCGCGGGAAAGGGAAAGCACGAGCTGGGGGTCCATCTCCCTACCTCCACCGAAGATTTTGCACCCCGAGCTTGCCGATTCGCGAAGAAACGCCGTTGAATCCTCGCCGGGTCGCGACCGCGCCACGAGCTCCCATGCGCCTCCACCGCCTCGATTCTCAATCATCCTCGCCCGCGTCCTCGCTAGCGCCGCCTCCGCCTCGCCCCCGTGTCACTCCGTCGGCCGTCGGAGAAGAGAGGGGAGAAAGAGGGCGTGAGTGAAGAGAGAGGGAGGGAATAGAGAAATGAGAGGGGAGAGAGAAAAAGGGAGGGGGTTTATATAGAAAATCTAGAAATTCCAGAAAGTATCAAAAAAATAGGAAAATTACGTTTCCGCGATCCTCGGAACGCACCGATCGCAACGGTATCACTCTCGCCTAGGTGAACGACTCGGTTCACCCGCAACGAGGTTCCGAAGGAATTACCGAAACACACACCGGGAATCAAAAAACACACGCGGGAAAGCCGCGGAACGCCCTCCGGCCTCCGAAACAGCTCCGGATCGCGCCGATCTGAACACGAAAGATGTCCGAAACATCACTTTGGACACAATGAAGCCAGATACACCGGAAACGCAGATCCAGGACCCAAGAAGAAGGATCCGAAAATTTTAGGGCATTACAGCCCTCCCCCCTTAAAGGAATTTCGTCCTCGAAATTCAGGACCTAGCACGAAGTCACAGGGGAAGAACACTGAACCAACTGACAACGCTGTCAGAGCCCCAGCACCGAAAACCTCAATTTACATGAAAACACCGATCCTGAGGGACACAGCCAGACTTACAATCACGAACAACACCTCGCTCTGTGCGCCATGCACACCGGCCATCAGAGCAGGCATATACCAAAGGACACAGTCCGGCATCACCTCAGACACCACAAAAACCAATCATGGCATCGCTGCCACCATCTGACCCACCGAGGAGACACACCCCTCACATGAGAAATAGCTACCGATGCAACCCATGGTCGGCAGAGAACCCAGACACCAGTTTCGCAAACCCACCGACTGGTCTCACGCCCGACACAAAGGAACAACCAAAACCGAGCTCCCACCAGCTCACGCAGCCATCTCAACATACCACAACCAGAACATCAGCTCAGCGCCAAGGAACACCTCACACATGGCAAGCTGAAAGCCAGACATAACACTGTGCTAACTCTATCAGAGGATAAACTTCGACAAAGCCTAGATCCCGTCCGGAAAGGCACACCACAGAAACGACCACCAAAGGTCTCGCTGGCACACGGCTCTCGCCACGCTCGAGCCCCGACAACCAGCACTTCTGTCTGTGAAAAGACCATCCACTGGTCACCAGATACACATTAACGGGAAACCTCCATCGACCCAACAGGCACGATCCAACTCACAACAGGCCATCCGCTGACTCACACACAGACAATTACCACCCTCGGCTGAACTCCTCTCGGACACTGCATCCGAACTTAAACATCGCACCGACTCGACCCTCTCAGAGGAGCACGATGAAACCGGATGATAGATCCCGGTGTCTCCAGTCATCACCTCAGTCGACTCAGACTTACAGGGGAACCATCCCATGCTGGTCTCCAAACCAGGGATAACCATAGCGACACCAACGTCCCATCAAGGACCACCATCCGACGCCAATCTCACAAAAAGGCCTCCGCCCACAGGCGTCACTCCTCCATCTTGTCTCATCGAAGCCTTCGTCTCAATTAATCCAAGTGGACACCTGCCAATCCCGATTCCGTCCTTACCACAGAGCCACGGGACACCACCTGAATAATGCTCACAGGTCCCCAAGCAACATACATCTCACCGGGGTCGGCTACGAGACTAGCCTTACCAGTCACTCGCAGCTACCTACAAGAACCCACAGCCTGCCAGAGATCACTTCTCCAAAAATGATCTCACCCGAGGACACGACTGGGAACACAAGTCGGGCACCAAGCCACCGACTCTCACCAACACGTCCTCGACCTCCGTCAGGCGACATCCTCAACAACCCCATCCGGGTCCAACACCGACGCCTGACACGGCTTCCATCACAGGAACATGGTACTCATGCGGCGCACTAGCCAGCACTTTTCCCAACACTCCATCCTGCTAGTGTCAAAAATCATAATACCTCGAGCAACGTCACGGCAACAACACGTTTCGCACAGAGGAACCAATCCTCCAATGCTCAACGCAAACTCAGGAATCCTCCCGTAGCAACCAACGCTACGATCTTGAACCAGTGGGTCACAAGCCCACCACGCTTCCGCTGCGCACTCTGATCCACGCGCACAGCCACAAATTCTCGGAAACACCGCCCAACCGGCACTCATCCTTTCGGAAAAGCGCCAGCACCCTTACATGACAAGGGAATGGGCACAACTTCTCGCAGACAACCACCTTGCCAAGACAAGGAGCACGTCTCGCACGGACTTCATGGCACATAAGGCCAACCAATCCAAACACGCAATGCAAGACGACAAACCTTAGCCCAACATAATCTCTCCAACCAAAGGGGAGACCAACGCACTTCCGACCAATGGAAGAACTCCACGCTCGACCTGACCTCAAACCTCACGCATGCTGGAATCAGCCCCATCCAGCACCAAAGAAAAACATTGCTTCCATCAGGTCAGTGCCTCCGACACACTCGGTGGGTGTCACGCCAGACCACGATCACAGCATCTCTCGATGCACCGCCGTTGCAATTCCTCAAACTGCAACACGGCATGCCAAGAGCCGCAACACGAGCCATAACGACAACCGTCAACGCTCATCCTCGAGTCCCGAAACTCACCGCGGAACCTTCACATCTCAAGCCAACTCCAAGGCGGACACCACCCATTCGCACGCAAGAGCATAGGAGTAAGACTTACTGGGACACCACAGCCCAATCTTGCCTCAAAATCCGTAAAATAATTGAGACTGACACGTCATTTCTGATGCAACAGAGCACGACAAGAACACCAGGCTCGACGAAATAGCAGTTCACCGAGAAGATCCTCCGCTCACCCAAGCACACTTCTCGATCAAAACACCCGCTTTGCCACCTTAAACCACGACCAGAACACCTCAGGGGCTGGATAAACCTCAAACTGGAGTGGCCAAAATCGACAGCAGATCCCTCAGAGCACGCTCACGGCCACTTAACCACGAACAATCCTCTCCAACCACCTGACCACGCTGCAGATTCCTCGAACGCAACACCGCGAGCTCACGCCTTCCAACAACCTCTGCCCAACGCAGCACAACCAGGGCCACCACCGATGAGGGAGAAGGCTCTCGACCTCGATCCTTAGACCCCATGCTAGCACGAAAGCCGCGGATAGCAACCACCTTCACAGCGTCACGCAGCGCACTCAAGCTCTCAAGTGAGAAACAAAGCGGAAAAACAAGCACAAAACCCTATGCCAGTTGCCGACTGTACTGGACCTTATGGACTCTGATCACTGCAATATTTCGAATTCTCATGTACGTCCACAACCACCGCTCTGATATCAGGTGTAACGACCCGAGAATCCGATTACCGGGAGGGCCCGATAACCTGAGACTCGAACCGCCGCCCATGAGCTGGGAGGGCTCGGAAGGGCTAAAAGGAGTAAAGACACCCTCCTCCTCTATATTGCCGGTGACAATAGTTGCATCATACACAGATCTCCCAGGTGTTGGCCGGTGGGGGGGGAGGCCCTAGGCCTCCCCCTTCCCCTCTGGTGTCCTCTGCCGCCGGTGACCCTGCTATCCCACCGTCTGCCCTTGCGTTCGTCTCCACTGTCCACCCCTTCGCGGCGGCTTGCTCGTTGTCCCCTACGTCTTCTCCGGCCATGGAGGCTGTGGGAGGGGGGCCTGTTCCCTTTCTGGATCCTCCTCCTTGTCGTCGGCCACCCCCGTCGATGTCTCCGTCGCCCCCCTTGCTCCGTCGTCCGTCCTTCGCCCCCCTTGCTCCGTCGCTCGTTCTTCTACCCCTGCATCGTTTGTTAGCGGTGCTGTTCTTGGGCTCTCGACCTTGCTGGCCCCTCCAGCGTCCTCTGGCGGCCTCTTCGGTGAGGCTGTCTTCTCCTCCGTCGTGCCCGACGCCTCGCACCTTCGACCCGTCTTTGGCCACTCCATCACGCTACCGTTGGCGGGAACTTCCCCTTCGAGCGCCTCCCTCCGTGCTGGCTCCTGCGTCTCCCTTCCTGGCACGCAACCGCTGGCAGGAATGGGGTCCCTAGGCATTGATAATGCTTCTGTGTTGACCGCTCCTACCACCTTACCTTTTCCTCCTTCGGCCTCGACGTCCCCCCCCCCCTCGATGGGACGCTGGGCGATCACGGTACTCTATTTTGCGAGTTTCCCACCCCTCGCCCTCTGCTGTTCCCGCCGGCCATGCGCCCCTGGCCTCAGGCCGCCTGCCGCCGGGCTTCGTTGCCGTTGGCGGGCCCCCTCCGCCAGTTGCCGCCCCAGAGGCCTCCGTCGCAGGCACCGTAGGTGCCCCTCCAGCCACGTCCTCTGTTCACTGCCACGTTGTCCCTCTGGTCGTCGCCGAGCCCTCTCTCGGTGGCTGTGCTGCCCACCATTCTGAGCTCCCCCCTCCCAAGCATTCCTCCGGCCAGCTCCCACCGCTATTTTGCTTCCCCTCCTGTCCCCTCCATCTCCCTCCCTTTAGCCCTGCCCCTCCCCTCTTGTTTCCTTCATGCTCCCTTGCCGTCGCCTGCCTTGGCCCCGGCTTCTCTTCCCCTCGTCCCTCCTCCTGCTCTCTTTCCCCCCCTCCTGTTGCTCATTGGCCACCCTCCCTTGGCCCCCTCCCCCCCCTCACTTTGACCCCTTCTCGCTCCCTGCCCCTCCTCCGTCGCCGGCCGTCCAGGTTTCCCTTCCCCCCGTCTGTCCTCCTACCCTCTCTTCAACCCTCTCTCTTGTGCCCTCCTGCTCCTGCCACCGGTGATTCCCTTCCTGCTTTGTCCCCCTTGCTCCCTTGCTCCCCTCCCCCTGGTGGATGCCTATTGTGCGTCTCCCTTTCCGTCCGTCCTCCCAGCCCTCCTGCCTCCCTCCCTTCCCCACCTCTGCCCCAACCCCACCCCCCCGGTTGTGTCTGCCTCTGGCCTCCTTCCTTTGGCCCCCTCTTCTCCCCCTCTTGCTCCCGTCCTTTCCCCCTGCTCGCTCTCATGTTGCCTTCTCCTTGACCTGCTTGCCTTTGCCCTTGTCTCCCCTCTTCTCCCCCCTGTTGTCCGTGCCTCCTCTCCCAATCTTCCTGCTCCCCTGCCCGCGACGGCACCCTTGCCTGTCCCCTGCCCTCCCATCGGTTGCCCCCTCGAGCTGTTCTGCTTCCTCCGTGCTCCCCTTCCTTTCGCGGTCGTCGACCCTCCTGCCTCTCTTCGGCCCTCTTGCGTCCCCTGCTCTCTCTCCCGTCGCCACCCGCTTGCGGCCCGTTCGCGATGGCTTGCTGCTGCCCTCCTTTGCCTGCTTGCCGCAGCTGGTGGGCTATTCGTCTCTGCTCCAGCATGGTCCCTCCAACCACCCTCGTGTCCCTCACCCATTCGTGGTCTCGCTTGCTGATGCGCCCACGTCTTTTGGGTTGGTGGCCTGCCCAGGCGCGCTCCCCGTCCGCCAGCCTTGCTACATCCTCCGGCGGCCTTGTCCTCCACGTTCTGCGTTGACGGGGGGCGTCCGTCCCAGAGTGGTGTCCCTTCTTGGTGGCGCTTCCTCCCATGTTGTGTAGTGGACAGCAGATCTAGAGGGGAGGGGTGAATAGATCAGCCCCACTTTTCGCAATGCGGCCCTCTAAACAGCTAGTTAAAATGAATTGCAGCGAAATAGAAACTAGCTTCCAAGAATGCTATGATTCACTTAGCAAGATAAGCAAGATATATAATAATTCGATCCTAAGCATGCATCTAGAACGAATCAATCACACAAGCAAACCACACTAGACAGGATTTTTAAGGTGGTTCGGACTGAATCCTCAGCCCTACGTCCACCCCTCACCAAAACCCGATGAGGCTTCACTTGTGCAGCGCACCAACCCGCAAATCGGAAACCACCGATTGCCTTCCTACTAACCAACGGTAGGGACGTCAACACCGCAGATCGGAAACACCTCCGATTGCCTTCCTACTAACCAACGGTAGGGACGAATCACAACTTCAATGTTTAATCAATATTGAAAGGAAAACAAATGTGAGTGAACTAAGACAAGAAATTGAGTTATGAGTAGAAATGAATTGGCCCTTGTATGAAATGTTGATCAGCAACAAGGATCCTCTTGTCTTCAACTCAATCTTCTTGATTCACCCTTGATTGGATGAATGTTCTTCACGGAGTACTGTTCACGTGAACAGTACCTCTTCCTTCAATTCTTCTCTATTGATCTTCTCTTTGAACTTGAATGAGGTTGAAAGAACTTGAATGGATGAAGATGATCTCCCTTGAGAGTGAGCTTCAATGGATCCCCTTGAGATGATGAAGAGGATGGATGAAGATTTGATGAAGAGCTTCTTCCCGGAGTATCTTGATTTCCTTCTTGAAGTATACTCCTTCTAGCTTTCTTTAATCACCCTTCTTGCCCTTGATTGCTTCTTACTTTGTAGGAGGTTGCTTGGCTTCAGATCTGAGCTTGAATCACCTTGGATGGATGAAGAACTTCCTCCCGAAACACTGTTCACGGAGGTGCTACAGTAGCTCGAAAATGGGCTCCCTTGAAGGCTTGAAGCATTAGGGTTTTCATCCCCTCATGTGTTGGTTTTATAGACCTTGAATGGTCTATAGACAAGCCTCAGAACAGATCCACAATTTGTGGGTGATTAGGTGACATTTGGATTAAAGAAATCAAGGTTGAATGGCCCTTTTCGAAGTTGGAAACAAAGTCAAAAATGAAGGCTCGGGGCTGGCGGTCGACCGGAATTCATGGGCCGGTCGACCGGAACCTGCTGCAGCCAGAACGTTTCGGCTCTGGCAAAACCGGTCGACCGGACGCCTGGGGGCGGTCGACCGAAACCTGTAACAATGTCAACATTTCAGTTCTGAGAAAACCGGTCGATCGGAAAAGTAGGGGCGGTCGACCGAAATCTGTAATTCCCGAAGTGTTTCGTTTCTGGAAGAACCGGTCGACCGGAAAGGCAGGGGCGGTCGACCGAAACCTGTAAAACGTGGAATTCTTAGGCTCTGGCAAATCTGGTCGACCGGCCAAGGTGTATAGGTCGACCGGAAATACCTATACCTGCAAAAATGAAGTGTTAGACCAATGAAACATGTTCATAAGTCAAGATATTCATGTCCTCATCAATTTCATGTATTTTGGGATTGAAATCAACATAGAATATGCTTTGAGCATTTCTAAATTTTGTTCCGGGGGCTCCGCCCCCGGAAACCCCCGCAAGGGGCGCTGCCCCCTTGACCCCCGCGACTTGACCGGGCAGGTCGATCCCCGCGACCTGACCACGCAGGTCGATCCGCGTGCGAGGGCGCAACATTGAGCTTTCATGTGCATATCTGTCATAAACACAACAGAACATATGTCAGTCATATAAGAGTGAAAAACAACAATGACGAATAGTGTTTAGCCATTATCAAAACCAAGAATATCACAGAACACATATGACCATAGAATGATGTCGAATGACCCAAGTGACCATATGAAACTCAAATAACCACAGGGGCACAACATCCCAAACTAAGGAAGGCTCCTTCGTCTTCTATCGCGGCGTATACCGTGGGCCCATGCCTGTGGCAATTGCCAGTGCCCTGCTGCCCCTCCTCGTCTGCCCGCCGCCGCTGGTGGGCTCATCAGCTCTGCTCCGACGTGGTCCCCCGACCACCCTCGTGTCCTGCCGCCGCTCGAGGGCTCGCCTTCTGCTGCGCTCTCATCTTCTGGGTGGGTGGCCCTTCTTACAGTGGCATCCCTGCTGTGGGCCAGGCGGCTACCTCCTCCGACCAAGGTTTGCTGTCTCCAGCGACGACGTGCTGCGCTACACGCCGACCACGCTACTGCTGCCACCGGTGACTCCTCGCCTAGCTGTGCTGTCACCGACGTCCCGACGGCCACGTTCCTGTTACTTTGCCCTTGTGTTGCGCCTTGTTGTAGGTTTTCCCTCTTTTGGGCTTATTGGGCCTTGCCCCCATGTTGTAATTGGGCTCCTCCCTTCCTTAGTAGGATGCCCACCCCTCGACCCTCGTTGTACCGTGTATCCCCCTCTCTTCTTCTCTCCTCTTAGCTTGATATATATATAATTTCCTTGTGAGGTGGCCGGGGTCGAGCTTCTCCCCTTGTCCCTTGCAAGTATGACTTTAGTTAAAAAAAGGGCTAAAAGGAGTGTGGAGGCACAAAGAAATAGATAATAAAGCATGTCAATTTAACAATTAACAGAAATAAATAAACAACTACAGCTACAACAGAGTCCAGTCCAACAGAAAGTACAGTCTAAAGCAGTAAAAACGTACCACATGCCGAGTGAACACTCGGCCCGGCGAGCTGGCAACTGAGAACCTCCGCTCCGCGCCCTCGAACCTCGAGGAAGAACCGCTACACCTGAAAACCAGGAAATGAGTCTCTAAAACAGAGACTCAGCAGGGATCCCGCGGAACCCCAACCGGAAACAACGGCGGTAGCGGAAAAGAAGGCTACAAGAGCAACCGCAACAGCAGGAACGGTAAACCCGGTGGCCGGTCGAAACCCTGCACTACAACTACTCCTACTGTACCGAAAACACACCCCGAACTCACGGTCGGGGGCTACCGAACTACACTTGTACCGCTTACCGAAGTAAAAACCCACGGTAACCATGCCGTAAAGGCCTGTCTCCCAGGACACGGCCAACCTGGACACACTGTCCAAGGTGCAACCCTGACCATCTGGTCGCAGGTACCGCACAACAAGACGCAACCTCAGTAAAGCCACTAGCACTAGTCTCACGGCGCGAAAACCAACACACACGCCACGGCGAAACAACCAAAACTCAACGGTCGACACGACTGAAAACCCGAAGGTCAAAGTCATGGAAACTGACAGTCTGCCACTCTCTGTCCAGAATAGGAGTACCTCCCACTAGAAGCACAGCCGGTAGCGTCCCCTGACGTCTTACACAGCACTGCAGGTGAACTGCCTGACATGGCAGCGCCTACCAAAGGAACGGACACCGCACAAGTAACCACAAAGCAAGTGACTAGCTGGGGTCACGCTCGTCAGCGTGGGTCCAACCGCCCCCAACCACGTGTGCACACACAGACCGTGCGTCTCTGGTCTGGCCCTCTGATCGGTTTTCCTCTCAGCCGGACTCTGGCTGCAAGATGTGGGGCCCGACGGAAATCGGTCCACAAACAGTCTCTAAGGGTAGCCTCTCCACCACTCCCTGGTGGGACCACACGCGTGTAAGTAGGCTACGACTAGTGGAGGGTCACTGAGAGAGTAGGCTCTCAAGTCAACGGAAAACAACGTTCAAACCCGACGAAGTACGGGGACCGTCCCACGTACCAACACCGTCGCACGGTGACCACAGTCGAAGAGGAAATAGGACTCACCGCCCACTGGCCGCACACCCGACCACGCAAAAATGCAAAAACATGATTCCCAAGGTAACTCACATGACGCCAAACCAAATCCCACTCTCAAGGGAAGGCGGGAACCCTCCAGCCCCAGGCTGGCAACTGGACTCGCAGTCCAAGGCCACACGCATGGCCCATGCGGAAAGCACAGAAGCATGATTCCCAGGGCAACGAACAAGCTGCCACGTCGATAACTGGACTCACAGTCCAAGGCCAAACACATGGCCCACTCGGGAATCATTTCCCAGGAAAACTCACGACATGCGGGGGAGACCCCACCACACTCACACCGATGCACGGTCACTCGGTCAAGCGTAACACAAAAGTTCGGCGCACGAGGAGTCACCCAGACTCTCAAACCCACGGGCACACTAAACGAGATAACACGGTCCTCCCGACACCCTCAAGACACGGACACAAAACCCTCGGGGTGTCCGGAACACTCACGAGACCGCAGGTCAACCCCTGGGTCCCAACCAGGTCGACTGGGGATCCACACATCGCGGAACAAGGTGGAGAACACGAAAACCCACCTCGGCGCAGCACAGAGCCTGACGGTCTAGCCTTGGGCCATCACAGTCTGTAAGGGTCCAAGCCTCGACCGTCACAACAACCCTAACGCACCCACACAGGGCCGTC
Source organism: Amorphophallus konjac (assembly GCA_022559845.1). Lineage (NCBI taxonomy): Eukaryota > Viridiplantae > Streptophyta > Magnoliopsida > Alismatales > Araceae > Amorphophallus > Amorphophallus konjac. The sequence continues at coordinate 398,574,340 of CM040122.1, forward strand.
AGACATTAGGCTGTAAACTGGCTGTGACGCGCTAGTCCTGGTGCGTTGAGGTCTGTGACACGCCAGCCCTGGTGCGTCACCGTCTCTGACGCTCCCAACCCAGTGCATTAGAAGACGAGAGAAAACAAGCTGTGACACACACCTCTAGGGGCGTCACAGTCTCTGATGGTCCTACCCAGGCGCGTCAGAAAATGGGCTGTGTCAACTCTGACTGTCCCATGAAGGGGCGTCACAAGGCTCTGACGGCCCTACCTAGGCGCGTCAGGGACTCGTGATCCCAACGGTCCGAAAACATGAAAACGGACGTAGCAGTCGAGCCCAGGTGCGTCACACCCTCTAGCGGTTTATCGTAAGACCGCCAGAGCGACCGACGCCTGTCGACACTACAGGACCCTGTGACGCACCCACCCTGGGGCGTCACAGCATGTGACGATCACTGGAAGGACCGTCACACCCGTCCGAGAGTGAAACGATGGGAAACGACCCGAAAATCCGATCCACGCCCTGATCACCCCCGGGTGATGTGGAAACGAAGGGGAATCCATTCCCAAGCCCCTAGGCATGCATCTAAACCCCTCGATCGGCCAAAAACGCTGCAAAACGAGAGATCTAGCTCACTCCCCAAAAATATGGATTTTCCCCAAAATGCGGAAATAAACCCGCTCGGCTCGCCACGGCCTACAAAACTCGCGGGAAAAGGAAAGCACGAGCTGGGGGTCCATCTCCCTACCTCCACCGAAGATTTTGCGTCCCGAGCTCACCGATCCGTGAAGAAACGCCTTTGAAGCCTCACCGGCTCGCGACCGCGCCACGAGCTCCCACGCGCCTCCACCACCTCTATTCTCGCCCATCCTCGCCCGCGTCGCCTCCGCCTCACCCCCGTGTCGCTATGTCGACCGCCGGAGAAGAGAGGGGAGAAAGAGGGCGTGAGAGAAGAGAGTGGGAGGGAAGAGAGAAATGAGAGGGGAGAGAGAAAAATGGAGGGGGTTTATATAGAAAATCCGGGAATTTCGGAAAATACCGAAAACATAGGAAAATCACGTTTCCGCGATCCTCGGAATGCACCGATCACAATGGTACCACTCTCGCCTAGGTGAACGACCCAGTTCACCCGCAACAAGGTTCCGAAGGAATTACCGAAACACACACCGGGAATCGAAAAACACACGCGGAAAAGTCACGGAACGCCCTCTGGCCTCCGAAACAGCTCCGGATCGTGCCGATCCGAACATGAAAGATGTCAGAAACATCACTTCAGACACAACGGAGCCAGATACACCAGAAAGGCAGATCCGAGACCCAAGAAGAAGGATCCGAAAAGTCCGGGGCATTACACGAGGAGTCACCCAGACTCTCAAACCCACGGGCATGCTAAACGAGGTAACAAGGTCCTCCCGACACCCTCAAGACACAGACACAAAACCCTCGGGGTGTCTGGAACACTCACGAGACCGCAGGTCGACCACTGGGTCCCAACCGGGTTGACCGGGGATCCACACCTCGCGGAACAAGGCGGAGAACACGAAAACTCACCTCGGCGCAACACAGAGCCTGACGGTCTAACCTTGGGCCGTCACAGTCTGTAACGGTCCAAGCCTCGACCATCACAACCACTCTGACGCACCAACAAAGGGCCGTCAGATGCTCGGTGCAAACCGGTTGTGACGCGCCTACCCTGGTGTGTCACGGTCTGTGACGCGCTAGCCCTGGTGCGTCACCATCTCTGACGCACCCAACCCAGTGCGTTAGAAGACGAGAGAAAATAGGCTGTGACGCACACCTCTAGGGGCGTCACAGTCTCTGACGGTCCTACCCAGGCGCGTCAGAAAATGGGCTACGTCAACTCTGACGGTCCCGGGAAGGGGCGTCACAAGGCTCTGACGGTCCTACCTAGGTGCGTCAGGGACTCGTAATCCCAACGGTCCGAAAACACAAAAACAGACGTAGTGGTCGAGCCCAGGCACGTCACACCCTCTGGCGGTTTATCGTAAGACCGCCAGAGTGATCGACGCCTACCGACACTACAGGACCCTGTGATGCACCCACCCTGGGGCGTCACAGCATGTGACGGTCACTGGAAGGACCGTCACACCCGTCCGAGAGCGAAACGACGGGAAACGACCCAAAAATCTGATCCACGCCCCGATCACCCCCGGGAGATGGGGAAACAAAGGGGAATCCATCCCCAAGCCCCTAGGCATGCATCTAAACCCCTGGATCGGCCAAAAGCGCCGTAAAACGAGAGATCCAGCTCACTCCCCAAAAACGTGGATTTTCCCCAAAATGCGACAATAAACCCGCTCGGCTCGCCACAGCCTACAAAACTCGCGGGAAAGGGAAAGCACGAGCTGGGGGTCCATCTCCCTACCTCTACCGAAGATTTCGCACCCCGAGCTCGCCGATCCGCGAAGAAACGCCGTTGAAGCCTCGCCGGCTCGCGATCGCACCACGAGCTCCCACGCGCCTCCACTGCCTCGATCCTCGCCCATCCTCTCCCGCGTCCTCTCCCGCGACGCCTCCACCTCGCCCCCGCCTTGCTCCGTCGGCCGTCGGAGAAGAGAGGGGAGAAAGAGGGCATGAGAGAAGATAGAGGGAGAGAAGAGAGGAATGAGAGGGGAGAGAGAAGAAGGGAGGGGGTTTATATAGAAAATCTGGAAATTTTGAAAAATACCAAAAAATAAAAAAATACACCCCCGCGATCCTCGGAACACGCTGATCACCGTGGTAACGTCCCGTCGTCGGAGAACGCAACGGTTTACCCTATACGGGGTTTCGAAGGTCCGACAGACGGAAAACATGCATAAAACCCACAACGTAACCTGGGACCCACAAGGTGCTCCGAAAAATATAGAAAATTACCGGTGTGCTCCTCACAACACCACGGACCCAAGAAAACTCACGGGCATACCACCAGTGGGTCCGACAATCCGATAAAATAGTCTGAAGCTCAATCTGACTCAAATCCGAAACACACGGTAAGGCAATCCGAATCCACGGATCCAGATCCAAAAAACCCGGGGCATTACAGCCCTCCCCCCTTAAAGGAATTTCATCCTCGAAATTCAGGACCTAGCACGAAGTCACAGGGGAAGAACACTGAACCAACTGACAACGCTGTCAGAGCCCCAGCACCGAAAACCTTGATTCTCAAGAAAACACCGATCCTGAGGGACACAGCCAGACTTACAATCACGAACAATAACTCGCTCCGAGCGCCGTGCACACCGGCCATCAGCGCAGTCATACACCAAAGGACACAGTCCGACATCACCTCAGCCACAGCACAACAAAACACAGCACCGTAGCCACAATCTCGCTCATCGAGGAGACACAGCCCTCACACGAGAAACAGCTACCGATGCAACCCATGGTCGGCAGACGACCCAGACGCTAGTTTCGTAAACCCGCCGACTGGTCTCATGCCCGACACAAAGGAACAGCCAAAATTGAGCTCCCACCAGCTCACGCAGCCATCTCAACAAACCGCAACCAGAATATCAGCTCAGCGCCAAGGAACACCTCACACATGGCAAGCTGAAAGCCAGACATAACACTGTGCCAACTCTATCAGAGGACAAACTTCGACAAAGCCCAGATCCCATCCGGAAAGGCACACCTCAAAAACAACCACCCAAGGCCTCGCTGGCACACGGCTCTCGCCACGCTCGAGCCCCAACAACCAGCACTTCTGTCTGTGAAAAGACCATCCACTGGTCGCCAGATACACGTCAACGGGGAACCTCCATCGGCCCAACAGGCACGATCCAACTCACAACAGGCCATTCGCTGACTCACACACAGACAATTACCACCCTCGGCTGAACTCCTCTCGATCACTGCATCCGAACTCAATCATCGCACCAACTCGACCCTCTCAGGGGAGCACGATGAAACTGAATGACAGATCCCGATGTCTCTAGTTGTCACGCCCCAAGCGCGGAAGATTACTCGGAGGCGTGACGCAACTATATCGATCGTGTCAATCATGTAAATATCAGAGTGCGCAAATAACTAAGATTTAACTTAAAATTAATACAAATAGTACGAGCTGAAAATTGTTACAACTAATCAAAAGATAATTTACATGCATTCCTCGAATCCAACTACTAGGCTTCAAGCCTTTAACACAGTTCTAATCAAATGGACTAATACAAATGACATAGGCAAACTGATACAACTGACATAAGTGAACTAATACAATAACACAAATGACATGACAATTTGATAACTTCACTCTAACACTCATCACTCAGTCTCATTCCCTTCCGAGTGTTGGTCGATATCCAAATTACCTGAAAATATTAGAAAACAACTAGATGAGCGAATCGCTCAGTAGGGTTTACATATCAAGATTTAACATGCTTTAAGTGGTTTACAAGTTCAATTAATGTAGGTAAATCTATGCATGTAGACAAGTAGACGTCAAGGATTGTAAAATCGACAAGAGCAGTATAGGAAAAAAAACAAGTGAGTATGTAGATTTCAGCTTCAATACAGCAATAGCAAGAGATATCAAGCAAGTAGGAACTGGAATTAACAACAATTTTCCAGGAAGGTAAGAACTCATGTCAAGCAAGCAATAGTAAGCAACGTAATTTCAAGTGTGTATAACTGGAATTGGCTATTTATTCAATTTCCTTCAAGCAAATACTTTTACCCTTCTGCGGGCCTCAAGTCAATCAATCAAGTAATATCACGTGAATGAGTGGAATGTCTAAAGTCTAACAAGCAAGTATTCCGGTGTAATGCCAACCACCGTGGTTAATAAACTCCCATGGGCACAAGTACCTTCGGGTGCTCCTCCCAGGACCAGACCGGGCCCTATATACACGGCATTAGTCATGTTTGTCGACATCCACTCTCATTATAGCCAATATGAGATTTCCAAGGATTGAACATGTAGGATTTATAAGGTGGATTTTATAGAATGGAATCCAAGGGTGTACTGTTATGTAGGGACAAACTAGTAGTAAAACCAGCAACGTTTGATATACGGAAAAACTGGTGAGATTGGTACCTTATAGGCTTCCGGACATATTCAAAAATGACATCCTCACAGAGGAATGCCTCTTTTGTGAACTATACAGGTTTAGAGAACCATGTCAGGGGTTAAGTGGTACCTCTCAAGGCTGCCATGTCAAGCTTTAGCTTCTCTGATAAAAATTTTAACATGGTCGTTTGTTTCATGCTTTAGTTTCCCTGATATAAATTTTTTAACATGGTGGTTCAAGTGTTTAACGGAACATGGTCATTTGTTTTATGCTTTAGTTTCCCTGATATAAAATTTTAACATGGTGGTTCAAGTGTTTAACAGAACATGGTCATTTGTTTCATGCTTTAATTTTCTTGATATATATATATATATATATATTAAACATGGTGGTTCAAGCGTTTAACAGAACATGACATAATGACAGGTCATTTACTAAAGCATGATCTGTAGTAAATCTGGTGTAGTTATTCAGCGTAAAACAGGTCGGTAAAGTAAGTAACATGGAGGTTTAGCCTAACAAGTAATTAGATTAGGCTAACAGATTTACCAGTTATGCTAATAGATTATTTAACATATTAGTTAATAGATTACATAAAAAATATATGATAAAGCTAATAGATTGATAAAGCTAATAGATTACGTAAAAAGCTAATACATCATGTGATTAGATTAGGTAATCTAATTGATTAGCTAACATATTCTTATTAGGTAATCTAATTGATTAGCTAACATATTCTAACAGATTAGCTAACCTTTACTTGATCTATGTGAAAGTATGATAGAAATTGCTGTAAACATGGTTTATCGCATGGAACATCGCATGGAGATGAGCTAATACTATTTTTTTTCTAGATTAGCTACCTTAGATTAGCTAGTATTTGGTTAAAAGTCTGAGAACACCTACCTTTCTGAGATGACCACTAGGTACAGGCAAAAGAAAAGGACAGCTTTCTTCCCTCCTCTATAACCTCTGCAACTTCAGAGAATGCTCCCCCTTCTCTGCAGCAAGCCTTCGGAAGAATGGAGGGAGCCTCAATATAGGGAATATTATAGTGTTTTGGGTAGACAGGAGGGGAAACAAGATCCTAGATAATCGCGTCATAGTGCGATGCCAGCTCAAACGTGCTGTTCATGTCTGAAAAAGACAGAGGATAATGGGATGCCAACGAAGGTTTGTCTGGAAAAAGTTACAATCTAGAGGGGGTCGTTTTAAGTAAAATGAGGAAAGGCCGCATGGGCGGCCTTTTTAAGTAAAATTCAAATGCTTGACGCGTCTAGGTGCCTGGACGCGTCAGTAAAAAAAAAAAAATCATTTATGACGCGTCCAGACGCCTGGACGCGTCAATAAATAAATAAATAAATAATAAAAAGAGAGAAAAACATAATAATAATCATAATGGACGCATCCAGTTACCTGGACACGTCTAAAAATAATAATAAAAAAAAGAAAGGGGGAAGGCGAAAAAAAAAAGAATAAAAAAAATAATTTTTTAAAGCGTCCAATCTTTTGGATGCGTCAAAAAAAAGATAAAAATAGATAAAAAAAGAAAAAAAGAAAATCATAAAAAGAATAAAAAGAAGAAAGATTAAAAAATTAAAAAAGAAAAATAAATAAAAATAGATAATACATAATAAAAACCAAATTTTGCACACAACAACTCCACATTTTATTTCATTAAAAAACAGGGTGAGCTACATCAGGGGTTTAGACACTTCGAGCCTTAACTTCCCCAGTTCAGTTACATAAGTCCTCCACAGCTCGCGTTCTTTCTCTACATGCACTAATGCCTTTCCCGGAATGCTCATCTTCCATGACACTTTGATGGCATTCACTCCCTTCGTATCTTCTTCCGTGCCTAATTCTCTCTTCTTCAAAGGAGCGATGCCAGGTAACAGCGATAACAAGTGGCGGGGAAGGCCGATTTGAATGCAGCACCGATGTGCATTGTAGAGAACAAACTCAGTCGCGCCAATGAGTTGGAGTTCAGCTTCAGGGGAAGACCTCGTAAGGAGCTCGCGTGAGAGTAGACATGCCGGTGCACAAGTGAAGAAGCTGTGTGTCATAGTTCTAAAGTGAGACCTCCAGTCTTCACGTTTCCTCAGCCACGGAACGCGGTTCACTATATTACCGCCAAAGTCTAACACATCGGCTATGTGGTAAAGGGGGCTTTGTTAAAAGATCTTCGAGGCAGTTGGCATCCCCTCACGGTGATCAAATTTGAAATGTAAATCAACCCAGCAATTCAGAAGAAGCGCGCAACCAAAAGGAGGCTTACCCATGCTGGAAGCAGTAAGGCCACTATAAAGGTAAGCAAGGACGGCATGTCCCACCCTTTTGCCATTCCAAATTCTGAAAATGGCGCTTAGCTGATCTTCCTCCACTATGTTATCCGTATAAGGGAATAAGAGAGCACCTGCCAAACAGATTGTGAATCCCTTCATGATTTCTTCCAAACGATCATCATCTGACAATCCTCTCAGGGCATCCATGAACCATTCCGTGAGCTTTTGCAGGTTAATTCCCTTCTGAGTCTGGACGTTTCTAACGGCACCAGACGGCATGAAGCTCCCAAGGACATCCTCGGAAGTCACTTTCTCCAACATCGGCATGATCTTTATCATGCCATCCCTTTTGAATCTTTTCAACCCAAGTAGGAGTTCCACCTCCTCTAGAAGGATGGTCACCTCGAAAGTGGGGAAAATGAAAGTGTGAGTCTGAGGATGCCATATCTTCACCAGCGCACCCATAGCCGCCCACTCCATGCGAATCTTTTCGTAATGCTTGGCGTGAACCAGAAGCCCCTGAAGATGCCACCTCGAAATTGTGGCCCTCATGCCGATAGAGATGTTGGAAGTTAACTTCGAAAGGCACGGTAGTTTGGAGAATTTCCTCGGGCCTGGGAAGAGAGGGTACGGCTGGAAAAGAGGAAGAAAAACAAAGGGGGAAGGAGGTGAAAGAGAGGTCGTATGAAAAATTTGAAATGAATCAACTCAACATGCGCGATTGGATCAGCCCACTCAGATGTCCTTCGAGGTCAGAGAGCCGCCTGAATTCGCTGCTGGGCCTGCTCCTCTTCATAGGGGGAGAAGACTCGCCTTCCATCTTGAAGAACCCAAGATTCTTCTCCTCCTCCCCTTAAGCTTCAAAGCCCTCCTTTATACATTTGGTTGAACTAGGTAAGGGGGGATACTTATAGGAAGGGAGGGATGTATGAGCCAGAACGCGTCACATCAATGTCGAGTCATCGTCGTTGACTTCAGCAAAAGATATTTTATCTTGATCTCCCTTGTACTGTGGTGCAACTCTGCTGCTTTTCATAATGTTGATCAGTGCAGGTTTCACTAATGGACGCCACCGTACCATCGTGTGCCACCATTCGGTAACTAGTCCCACCATGTCATGCATTGTATTATATGATATTTACGTTATTAGAACATGTCAAGGACCTTGCGACCTGAACGGATCTGGAATTTGAGTTCCCCTTCAACAAAACAGTGATAATTTCAAAAGAATTTGGGTTGTACGGATAGGGCATTAAGTTGCGAAAGCAAGGGGATGATGGTTCCATTCGATGAGTTGGTGCGTGGATAAACGGGTCCCGGCTCAGTATCAGCTCACCGGATCGGTATCCTGACCCATTCTTAACAACTTGACAATATTATCCTTGGCTATTTTCTATTTTAATTTGTTTAAGTTTTCCTTTAAACCCAGCATGCATTCATGTAGGACTTTGATTCCATTGCGGAAGATCATTCAAAGTAATTCTATTGTGAAGACCACTGTACTCCAGTTCTTACAAATATGAGAAATTCCACTCCGAATGAAACACTGAGCTTCCTTGAGACGGCCCTACACTGTTCTTTCGAAAGAGACCCTTGTTTGGACTGATCCTCAAATATTCCTTTACTTTTACTCCATTTGACCCACCTTGGCCGCAGCACTTCCACATTGGCTGGTAACCGCTCCCCAAAGGTGAAACCTGTAGGTTTACGACCCAGGTACTTCCACACAGAGAAGTTGGTCTCTTTTTCTACTTGTGCCTGAGCGCACATTTTCCCCTTCCTTGTTTGATTTCTGTCCAAGCAATTGTTGAATTCGGAAGACCTTCTTCAAGGTCGTCTCATTGAAAACTCTGAAAACATTCCAAATCATAATGTTGAAAGCGTGTCTCATCACACCTTGGCATCAACTTTTCAGTCCATTCTCACTCCATTCCACTTCACTTCAATGCCATTCCACTACGTGTCACTCTCTTGCAAAGTAGACGCCAAGACAGGACAGTTGTAGACACGCTATTCCTGACATCATCTTGAGTAAATCTCATATTACCATATGACGCCCCGCAGTGGTTTTCACATTCTGAATCACTTGAGTGCTCCCCTTTCTTTCCTTTTACCTTTTGAGCGGGGGAACGTGATGCTTCTTTGGGATCCGAGCGGAAGCCACCTCACTAAGGAAATCGTGCAGCACGCGGACGGCGCCGCTCCCAACCGGACGCTCCGGAAGAATCCAAACACGAAGACGTCTAACGGTTAGACGCCGACGGCTTTTCGGGGCCGATCCGGCAGAAGTTCTTTGAGGCGTCCAGGTACCTGGACGCCTCACTGTGTCTCATTGAGGTGTTCAAGAGCCTGGACACCTCACTTTTTTTAAACTAAAGTTAATACTTGCAAGGTGGGAATGGGGGAGGGGGTTCATCCCTTCATTTCGGAAGAAGATGAACACACTACCCCGGCCGCCAGGTAAGCGTTTTCATAAATGAAAGCAGTAAAAGAAAGGGGTATAGAAGGAGGGGAGGGGGAACGCCCGAAGAGGGGGAAGAGGCGTACAAGGCCAAAGGCCCAAGAAAGCGAAAAAGCCCAAGAGGACCCAGGCGAGGGCAGAAACAAAAGCCCAAGAACCCACAGAAGAATCATAGCCCCTACAAATAGGAATCTTCATCGAAGACCCCTTCAGAGTCGGACGAGAACACAGAACGGACACCGCGCTAACGAGCCGGAGAGCTAGGCCAATCAAGAGAATCAACCTCCGAACCGTCGGGATCGAGCACCTCCGTGTAGGAAGGGTCGGCCGGTGGCGGGGGCACCACCGAAGAAGACTGGATCCGAAGAGAACGATGGGGAGGGGGAGCAACATCCTCAAAACTGCACTGCCGATCACGCGAGGAGGATGTGGAGTTGGAATGCCGAAAGGAACGTCGTGGTGCTCCGCCATCCATCCTCAAGGGCAGTCGAGAGCGGTCCTAGCAAGAGGTGCCCACGAAAGCCGCATGAGCCGCTGGAAGGTCACGGAACCCCGAAGCAGGCTCACGCCCGGGGACATTGAGAACCTGGAGGAGCTGAGGCAACTTGAAAGGCATGCCAATATCCGAGGGGGGCACATCACCCACGCGATGCACCGGGGCAGGAGGCGGAGTTGAGACAAAGAGCGGACCGGGCAGGGCCCGGTTGATTTTCTTCTTCAGAGCTTGGGCGAAGGAGAGGCGAGGGGCGGCCGTCGGAGAAGAGGAGGAAGCCAAGGACCCTTCAACGCCAGCCGCCTGGGAGGTGGGCTGCGCCCCTGGGGACCAAGCTACCGCATCGGCATTAAGCCCAGCAGGAGGCAAGGAAGGGCCGCCAAGGGGGTGAGCATCCGGCGTCGGGGGGCTGAGGACCAAGGAGGAGGACACCCGGGCAGCAGGAGGGACAGCCGCGGGTGCATCTGAGCACGGAAGGGGATCGCCCTTCCCGGAAGGATGAACTGGGTGGAGGGGGGATTCAACATCAGAAGAAGATGGTGACGCTGCACCTATCGGTGAAGGTGTGGTGTGTTCAGGCAGGCTAGGAACAGCCAGTGGTGACGGTGATCCCCTTGAGGAGGGGCTGGAGGAAGGGTTGGCTGAAGTGGTTGGGCAGGCGGAGGGGCCAGGAGGAGGTTGGCATGGGAGGTGGGGAGGCTTCACGCAAGGGTGGTGGGGAGCCGCCTCCCAATCAGCTTCATCCACAGGTGCACCTCCAGGGAGAGGTTGGCAGCGCAATACAGCAAGGGTGTCGACCCCTTGGGCAGGGGTGTCGACACTAGAGGTGGTGGGAATACCACCTCCAGGGAGCGGTTGGTAGTGCAACAAAGAAGGGGTGTCGACCCCTTGGGCAGGGGTGTCGACACTTGAGGTGGTGGGAATACCACGTTGCATGTCTGGGCAACAGCCAGTTGACTTGGCAACATCCAAAGCAGGGCCTTCGGAGATGCTGGCTAAGGCAGCAGAGGAGGCAATGCCCAGCGCAAAGAGGGCCTCCTGCTCAGGGGGATCTGGTGAACGGGGGAGGAGCCCGGCGCCAGAGGTTGCAGAGTCAAGCCCGAGGGCCAAAGTCTGGCCATAGCTAGCCTCGTTGTGAGCAGAGTTAGCAGCAGGGCTGGCACCAGCTGTGAGGCTTTGGCCTCCAACAGCAGGTGGAGTCTGAGTGTCTGGAGGAGACGGGGGCCGAGCGCCAGAGGCCAACGTGGAGGGGCGACCTGGTCGGGCCAGCCGAGGGGCAGGATCTGCAGGAGTGTCTTCAGGAGGCTTTTTGCACTTGACTGGAAGGTGCCCGAGGCGCTTGCAAGAGGAACAGTAGTGGGGAGGATTCTTGTATATGATGGGTTGCCAGTAGCTGTTGGAGCCATAATGGATGAGGACCCGCGAAGGGAGAGGCTTGGAAACATCTAACTGCACACACACACAAGCAGCTAATGAACGGGTGAGACACTTAGTGTTCCTGTCGATTTGCAAAGGAGGACCGATGCTACCCGCAATGGACAACAACATTTCTTCATGGTAAAAGTTCACGGGTAGATCCGGCAACTCTAGCCAGACTGGAACCAATGGTGAATCAGCCATCTTGGAGAAGTCTAGCGTCTATTTGAAAAAATAGAATGGTTTGCCTTGTATAAACAAGGTTTCCTTAAGTAGCACCTGCAGGTAATCTTGTTGGGTTTGGAAGCGCAGAAGAAGGTGTCTTGAATCCAACGAGCTGATGACGAAGTCCTTGATGAACTTGAACCTCTGTGCGAGATGATACCGGATGGCTTCGAAGGGCGGCCGTCCCCGAGCAGTGCGTGCAATAATGACGCCTCACTTGCAGGCCTGTCCTTTGAGGCGTCCAGGAGCCTGGACGCCTCACTACTTAGACACATGGACGGTGTCGATCCGCCGCTCGATTTGACGTTTCGAAAAAATCCAAAATATAAAAACATCTTGTCAATTAGACGCGCCCTTCATAAGTCACAGTCACGCGCTGAAACCATGCGCTTTCTCCACTGTCTACGGCTTTCGGCTGTGATTCGGTGGGCGAAAATGGGCGCATCCAGGGCCCCGGACGCCTCATCATTGAGGTGTCCAGGAGCCTGGATGCCTCAATGAATATATTAAGATAAAAAATAAAAAAATATAAAAAAATATTTATTAAGGCGTCCAGGCTCCTGGATGCCTCAACAGTGAGGCGTCCAAGAGCCTGGACGCCCCAATCAGCTTTTCTTCCATAAATAGAGGACCCCCTCCCTCGAAGGGAAGGAGCTTCAGATTCGACAGAGGAAGGAGAGACTCTGCCGGATCCCATTTCTAACCCGTGGGGTTTTGTAGGGGGAGGTTCTGCCAGCTCCTCGGGTGTCCGCGCTCGCGAGAGGAAGGCTAGCTCCGTCCATTCTGCTTCCACGTCGTCCCTACGCTGCCGAAGCTCCGTCGGATTCCATCATCGGCATTTTCAATAAGCCATTCTCTCCCCTTTTCTTTTGTCATTTCTGTCGCATGCATCATCCCGTCATCTATCATCCCCTTTCATAAGGGAGATCCGTTTTTTTGCACGTTTGCACGATCCTCCATTCATCATAGCATTTTCCTCCTGCTCATGTCCGAGAGGGGTTTAAAAAAAATAACACCAACTAGGTGTGTGTCTCGCCATGATTTCATCATTTTTTATTACAAGGGACTAATACTACACTGCCATTTTTCTGATTCATTTGTCATCTGTCTATTTCTTCTTTTGCAAGGGTAACCAAGGAAAGCCCTCTCCATCGGCCGGCCAAAGGGAGAGGAAGAAGCAACCCGCCACTTCCTGCTTTTGAGGTAGGCGCGATCACTCTTTTCATTTTGGGGTCTCTGGCCCCTGGCGATCACATCATATTCTCGAGGTCGCGGAGAGTCATTTCCCGCAATGGCCGTTTAAATTTCTGTCACTTATATTCTGAATTATTCTTATATCTGTTTCTTATATTTGTTATATTCTCGAGGCCGCGACGAGTCATTTTCCGCAATGGCCGTTTAAATATCTGTCTCTTATATTCTGTTCCTTATATCTATTATATTCTCGAGGCCGCGGCGAGTCATTTCCCGCAATGGCCGTTTGAATTTCCGTCATTGATATTCTGTGATGTGCTTATATCTGCTCATATTCTCAAGGCCGCAGCGAGTCACTTCCCGCAATGGCCATTTAAATTCATGTTGCTTGTATTCTGTACTGTGCTCATATCTACTTATATTCTCGAGGCCGCGGCGAGTCATTTCCCGCAACGGCCATTTAAAATTTTATCATTTATATTCGGTGTTATTCTCATATCTTCTCATACTCTCGAGGCCGCGGCAAGTCACTTCCCGCAATGGCCGTTTAAATTGCTGTCATTTAAATTCTGCACTATTCCCATCCCCCGAGGTCGCGGAGAGTCATTTCCCGCTACGGCCGTTTAATCCCCATATCTTGTTACGTTGTATCTGTTCTACACACCCCGCCAGAGCAATCTCCCGTGGTGGTCCCTCCTCTTCTCTCTTTTTCTGTGTCGCAGCAAAACGAACCCCCGCGCTCCGCTTCGCCTCCTCCGGCATTCCGCGTGACGTCGCTCACACTCACAATAGACAACGATAGATAGTTCAACATTGTTGTCTTCTGAGAGAAGTGTTTGGAACTAGGGATTTGGAATCACGACACCTCGGTGGAACATCCACAGGCCAATGGTATAGGGGAGAATGCTAACAGGATTCTCCTCCACTGCATCAAGACCCACCTATAGCAAATCGGCGAGTCATGGGTGGACGCCATCCCAAGCATCCTGTGGGCACATCGTACTACTACCCGAGTAGCCACCTGGGAGACTCCATTCCATTCAGCATACAGAGTCGAGGCAGTCAACCCGATTGAGATATCCAACCCAACCCTAAGAGTCAACCAATTTGACAAAGTGCAAAACAATCAAGCATTGCGAGAAAACGTGGACTTACTGACAGAAGATAGAGATCGCGCCCAAACTCGGTTGGCTGCCTACTAGCAGCGACTGGCCCAATACTACAATGCTCGGGTCAAAGAGCATCTCTTCTTTACGGGGACCTCGTGTTACGTCATGCTAACGTCACTGACCCACGAGCAGCCGCAGGATAACTCGCTCCAAACTGGGAGGGCCCGTACCGGGTTACAAAAGTGCTTGGTAAGGGAGCCTACAAGCTATCGTCCCTTGGGGGCTGGGAAATCCCCTGTAGTTAGAACTCTGTAAATCTTAAGGCCTACTTCTAATAAAAGAGTGGATTGGATTATAGTCTTTCGCCATTTTGTCCCATCTCTAGTACTCGTAGGGATACTGGTAGCTTTTTTAGCTTCCAAGAGGTGAGCAATGTTTCTCTCCATTTTAAGAGAAAGATGCATACTCTCCTAAAAAATACACTGGGTGGATTTTTAACTTTCAAAAGGCGAGCAGTGTTCCTCTCCACTTTAGGAGAAGGATGCACACTCCCCTTGGAAATACTAAGGGTGAGTTTTTAGCTTCCAAGAGGCGAGCAATGCTTCTCTCCACTTTAGAAGAAAGATGCATGCTCCTCTCAAAAATACTAAGGGTGGATTTTTAGCTTCTAAGAGGTGAGCAGTGCTCCTCTCCACTTTAGGAGAAGGATGCACGCTCCCCTCAAAAATATTAAGGGTGGGTTTTTAGCTTCCAAGAGCTGAGCATTGCTCTTCTCCACTATTGGAGAAGGACACGCGCTCCCCTCGAAAATACTAGAGTGACTTTTCAGCTTCCAAGAGAAGAGATGTCTCCTCCTCTTAAAGAAAGACTAACTCCCCTAGAAAAGGAGTTGGTCATTTCATGGTCCCACTGGTTATGAGTACGATAGTAGACCACCGACTACTCCACAGGTGTACCCAAGTTGGTACTTCCTAAAAGATGGCACACGAGCATTCCTCCTCTTAAGGAGAGAGCCGAACACGCCCCTCGGAAACAAGAGCTGGTCATTTCATGGTTTACCCTACTCCTCTTCAGAAGAGCCATGGTGAGACCACTGACTACTCTATAGGTGTAACAAACATGGTACTTTCTAGAGTATGACACACGAGCATTCCTCCTCTTCATGAGTGAGCCAAACATGCCCCTCAAAAATAGGAGTTGGTCATTTCATGGTTCACCCTACTCTTTAGGAGAGCCAGAGTGAGACCACCAACTACTCCACAACTATACCCAGCATGGTACTTCCTAGAGGATGGCACACGAACATTCCTCCTTTTCAAGAGAGACTTGAATACGCCCCTCAAATATCGAAGCAGGTTGTTTCATGGTTCACTTTACTCTGTCTTCTTTTCAGAAGAGCAATGGTGGACCACTGGCCGCTCCTCCGATCGATCGGTCCAGACTTAGTCCAGCCGAGGTTTAACCCTAGGGACAAAGGTCATGATCACCACTCGAGCACTCAGAGATGGAAACAACAGCAAATGAACACAGCAAAGATAGCAAAGGAAGGAACATTTTAATTTGCAAAAGGGGGAGTACAAAGGATGTTAGTTGTCTCCCTCCGGACCATACAAGTCTGGGGTGAGACTCAACACCCCCTTGATGGCATAGAAGCGATGAACCTTCACCATAGCATCCCGCCAACCTTGAAGGTAACTCTCTTGTAGTCCTCTGAAGCTCCGGCCTTCCCGTTGCCCACCGCCACGGGTTGGCTAACCTTTGAGAAAGCCTCCTTGTGGAAACATGGACGCTTAGGGGACTTTTCCCCTGAAGAGGAACTCGAACCCTGCTGAGACATTACTTTAAGGAGACGGGCTTGAAGGTGTAAAAGAAGGTGTCATATGTTCAAGAGTTCCCCATGGACCTCCTATTTATAGTGGAGATGACCCCTCTAGAAGGTCACGAGAGGTACTTCCCCAAACTAGTCACCTGAAAAAAAGGCACATATCTCGAGAATCATGTTGGTCAATACCTGCTACTTCCTAGGAAGACCCAACTAGCTTTTCACATTCCCAAAAAGACCTAGAGTCAAAGGATCGTTCAATCTCCATCAATGATACGATAATGGGAGAGATATAAGAAGTCTAGCCTGTCATCAAGAAGTAGGAAAGAAACAGAGCCTTTCTATTTCAAATAATCTAAAATTACAATAAGGCCATGCCATTTTGGGCGCGCCAAGGGAAATTACAAAAAAGAGAGGATAAAAGGCTTCAGGCAACCAGCGTGCTCTCCATTACAGCACCCTGCTCAGCAGCACCTTGCTCGGCGGTGGCACCTAGCTCGACATCAGGCTCTATGGGTACAGCTCTAGACGGTTAGAGACTGTCTACTGAAGTCCCGCGATCAATGACACCCAAGAGGGGGGTGAATTGGGTGTTTACCAATTTTACGAAAACTTTTGACCTTTTCAAAATATGTGATACAATGTTAATCAAGAGGTTCAAAACTGTTTGTTCACAAATTGGATTTATCAAACTGAATTGGATGATGATATAGATTATGCAAGATATACGAGGATAAATCCAGAATCACAATTATACTAACACTCATGTAGAATGGAGGTAGAAGAAAAGGACCAAACCACATAATACAAAACACAATGCACAGCGATTTTTAAGGTGGTTCAGATGCAACGACGGCAATCCTACGTCCACCCCTCACCAAACTCGGTGAGGCTTCACTCGGGGATAAATCCCCAAACGGAGACGACGCTCCAAACACACACGCAGGACGGCACCTGCCCACACACACACACACGGAGATGAGGTCTCCAACACGATCCAACAAACGGATCAACAAGACACACACACGCTGCGACAAGTGCAGCAAACCACACACTAAAACAACTGGATCTAAGTAGATCCACACACACACACACGTAGATCTAGGAAGATCTACGCACACACGAATGGAACACAATGACTACACACGACCACGGATCCACAACGATCCACACACACACGAATGTTTCCAGATTGTGAAGAACACAAATATAAAGCCCAAACATAACAACAATGAGGCATAGTTTAGAAGACTCCTGATTTGGCTTCCCTTGAGTGTATGATATAGAGCTTGGAACGATGCTTCCTGCTTCACTTGAATGACTTCAGATTAAGCTTGAATGGGCTTGGAGTGGATGTAGAGTTGCTGCACGGAGTACTGTTCACGGCTATAGTACTCTTCCTTCTTCACTTGGATAACCTCCCTTTGATCTCTTCTTGAAACTCTTGCTTGCTTCTTGATAGCCTCCCCCTTGATCTCTCTTTGTTGGTTGCTTGATTCTTCACTTCATAGATGCTTGTTGGCTTGAGAAGTACCTTGAATGGCTTGTAGATGGATGAATAACTTGCTGCACGAGGTACTGTTCACGGAGCTACAGTACCTCTTCTTTCTCCTTGGATAGCCTCCCCTTAGATCTCCCTTGAAGCCCTCTTGGTTGGTTAGGGTTATGGCTTCAATGAGATGGTTTATATCTCTTAAATGGTCCATAGACAAGCCCCAGACCAGGTCCACAAATCATGGTGGATTGGGTGTCTTTAGGATTAAACAAATGGGTGGAAAGGCCACTCCTCGAGCTTGAAACAAAAGTCAACAAAAGGGGGCCTCGGGGCTGGCGGTCGACCGGTGGAGGGCTGGCGGTTGACCGGAATTTTACAGGTTTCAGTCCATTGCTTGCTGGGAAAAACGGTTGACTGCCCCTGTCTGGGCGGTCCACCGCTGCTGGCGGTCGACCGGTCCTGGACCGGCGGTCGACCGCTGGCAGGGGAAGCCCCAGGTTTCTCCCGTTCAGCCCTTTAAACCCTTGAGCAGCTCATTCACGTTTGTGGCATCAAACTCCTTCGACCTTGAGGATTTGTACTGAGTATATGGACCTGAAAACACATGGATAATTGATTAGAACTATAGCTCAAACATCCATATGATAAATGCATAAACTCCATGCAAACCATTGATTGTGAAATCATAATTTGTTCCGGGGGCTCCGCCCCCGGAAACCCCCGCAAGGGGCGCTGCCCCCGCGACCTGACCGCGCAGGTCGATCTGCGGGCGAGGGCGCACGATGGCCAGAAGGGTTTCATGTTGAATGTGCATGAATGAGGTGTATACATAAGATACACAAGGTGAGATCGATGCTAAGCATGAGATACACAAGGTAAGAGTCTCACCAATGGTTCTTGATACTAAATGACATGTACCACCTGTTTTGGATTGTAGAGGAGCAGGGTGCTTATCCACAAGTTTAGTTCACCAGGTGACTGCCATGTGTTTGATCCTGCAAGTAAGATAGTTAAGGTTAATACCATGCTTGTTCACATTAAAGAGGTTATGAAACCTCTTACCTCTTGTAAAAATAATTCAATCAAGCATGAATCAAGACCATATACCATTGCCATTTGCCATCTCAAACATATTTAAACATGAATGTGTAATCAACCATAAGTTTAGTTATCATCACTCAATCATACATTAAGTTTAGTTATCATCAAAACCATAACGCCAACAATCATCAAAACCATAACTCAACATCTACAAGGGTGATCAACTCTCAGTTCCCCTCTAGCAGTTCCCCAACCTGTTCGACTTCCGTGTTATGGCCTGCCTCCCGCCAGTCGTCCTCGATCTCATGCGAGGAAGACATGGGCTGGAGTACAGGCACCAGAGCGTCGATGGCATCAACGATGGCCTTCAAGGCTGCAATCCACCCACCTCAGAAGCCGGCGTCCTTGGCCGATCCATAAATGGAGACAGCCTGACAATGCAGCTCTTCCCCGTACTCCAAGGACTCCCAGCTGCACTTGATCTCCTCCTCTACCGCCAATGCCACGTCAACCTTGGCCGCGATAAGGGCAGTCTCCGACTCCGTCGCCTTTGCCTCAACCTCCTCTGCCTGAGCTTTCATCTACTGTCAGGCAACCGCAGACACCTATAGCTGCTCACAAGAGGAGTCTCGATCCCACTTGGTCTCGCCAGAGAATGCCCCTAAGACTCCAGGAGAGCTTGGAGGCCAATTTGCTCCAACTCCAACACTTGAACCCGGGTCGCCAGGACCCGTTGCTCCTTCCGGCTAGAGGCCCATTGTTGCTCGGCCTCCAGGAAGTGGGCGTCCCGGAAGCCGAGGACTTGGCCCATGGATGCCATGTTCTTCATCGCCAGCTGCACCCGACCCTTGCTAACTCCAGGGGAGAGGCTCATGTGGATGCACTTTTATGACACGCTTCTTTGTTCGTCTGTTTAGTTAGTTTATTACGCGGGTTTATTTGTTTATTAAGTGTGTGGGCGTGCCAGTCACAGAGTGATGATTTGTTCGGGCTTCGTGGAAGTCTTGGTGCGCCATCTGACTGATCATACGATTGTGTGGTTCGTGTCGGGACCAAAACCTGCCGTGCCATAAAGGCCACGATGTCATTTACATCTCTCCAGAGGAGAGAACACCCTTTATTTATCGTCGAGAAAAGAGGGCCCTATGGCCTAAAGAGTTGTAGATTAGACGAGATTAAGAAGGCCTAGAATTGTACTGAAAGGTTTCGTGCTAACGGTGCAAACAGTAAAAATATGTGTCGGTCACTCGTGGACCATTTTATGATCGGATGGGCGTCCGTTTCGGAAAACGCAATGAAAGCGGGAATAAACCCGTAGAGATGTCTACCGATTATACGGCAAGTTTAATATTTGATTCGAAAGAGGGTCAGATTGAAAAGAAAGGATGTTGGCCCGAGCGAGGCTGGCCTATGGCCATGCCAGGGAATAATCCCCGGGGTCCATAGTCGGCCGGCAGGGCAGCTTTGATATTCCCTTCACGGGGTAAAGGGGGAGAGGGGATCTCCGAACGTGCATGCCATGAGGTTGCAGTTTTATTTTGTTAGTTTAATTCCACTTACGTGTGAGTTTTATTCCATTTATATTTTCTTTAACATTTCCTTATTTTGGGGTAGCAATGCCGGAAGGCCTGAGGTCGACGCATGCAGGAGCTGACCTGAAGGGAGGTCGACGTAGGAAGGAGCTAACCTGAAGGGAGGTCGACGCAAGAAGGAGCTGACCTAAAGGGAGGTCGACGCGGGCAGAAGCTGACCTGATGAGAGGTCGACGCAGGAAGGAGCTGACCTGATGGGAGGTCGATGCAGGAAGGAGCTGACCTGAAGGGAGGTTGAAGCAGGAAGGAGCTGAACTGAAGGGAGGTCGACACGGGCAGAAGCTGACCTGAAGAGAGGTCAACACAGGAAGGAGCTGACCTGAAGGGAGGTCGACGCGGGCAGAAACTGTCCTGAAGAGAGGTCGACGCAAGAAGGGGCTGGGGTCGACGCAGGGGGTTATAACGGTGAATCCATATCCAAGGTGTGTCACTTGGAAGGCGCGTCTACACATGACATGGCTCATGCTTATGCTGAGTGCAGCAATTACATGCATGGTTTCAAGCACGCATTGGATGGAGTTGGGTTCAGGAGTTGGTCCCCGGTAAGAGGCGGAGGTGAGTCCTCACACATAGGGACGGTTTCCGACCGGACGAAATCCGATCTTTCACACATCACCATTTTATATACCATGGGATCGTGGCACACCAGCACACATGAAATGCAATGATGCAGTCGTATGCCAAGGAACATGGTCTCTTTTATTCATGATATGCGTATGTAGGATTTTAATTAATTCTCTTCCTTGTTCATGATGGATGCCCATGCTCATGCTTGTCAATGTAGTGCGGCAATGCTCGTGTTCAATCTTCTTTGTGTCTTCCACGGTTCTCTATTCCAGTCGGAACGTCTCATTGTTATTTATTCCGTTTGTTTGTTGCTTCCTTTTGTATTTTTAATATGTGTATAGTTTTGGCAAAAATTCGGCAACATCTCTCCTGAACCCTGATGCGGGAGGAGTAAAACGGGTACACGGCCACAAGGAGTGACGTAACCCCCAAAGTAGAGGTGCGCACGGAAGCGGCAACACCTTGAAAAAACTTACAAACTAACGGATGGAAGGCACAAACCCACACTCGAGACAAAGGGCTAGAGGGAACGCTCCACCAAATCAAAAAGGAACGGTGGTAGGGCCACCGGATCACACGCCAACTGGATAAACTTAATGGAGCCAACTATGACATGTGATATTAGAAAATTTGATATGCTCTCGTCCAGGGCAACATAGAATATGTTATTAATATCGATGCTCCAGAAGTAAATGAAATATCCACGGAGGTTGAAAAGAAAAAACGGGAGCAATAGTTGATAGATGACATAAAGGCTAATAGCTTAATGCTCATGTTTATGAAGGACAATTTGATTAAGCTTTTCAAAACTTACAAAACCTCTAATGAAATGTGGAAAGCTACCAAGGAGAAGTATGATATCAAGACTAAGATGAATACTCAACTCTTGTTACATTGTTACAACACATGTAAGATGCAAGAAAGTGATAGCGTAATTTAGCATGTAAACAAAATGATTGTCATGGATAAGGAGTTATCGACTGTTAGAATTAAAATTCTAGAGAAGATGCAGGAGACAACTATATTGAATAGTTTGTCAGCATCACTAGATATGACTGTCATAATCTTAAAAATGAGTGGTTCCCTTATAAGTTTCACGGACTTGCCAACTAGGATAGCAATTGAGCAAGATATAATGGCCAGGAGAAAAGAGCTGGAGATGAACTTGCAGAAGGCCAATGCTATACACCAGAAGCCCACTGGTCAGAATCGCCTACTTGCAACAAATAGGCCATAATTTAAGGGTAGTAAATTCCAAAGAAAATGAAAGAAGATTCTTCGTGGTGCTTGCTACACATGTGGGAAGTTCGGTCATTTTAAGACAAACTATCCCCAAAGACAAGAGAATGAGGGTGGAAACAAACGTCCAAAGAAGGAGAGAATTCGTTGGCATCACAGATTCACATAATGTAATGTCACAATGGCTAACTCAAATGAATGGTGGATCGATTTTGGAGGGCCCCTCGGCATATTGAAAAGATGAAGAAGAGTCTGGTGGTGCTGAATAATCTCAAGGTAGGAGAACATATGATATAAATAGGTAACAACACTTATCTAGATGTAAAAGGTGTTGGTACATATATGATGGATCTTAGGGATAATATTATGGTCCTTAAGGATGTGCTTTATGCACATGAAATTTGGCAGAATCTAATCTTTGTATCAACCTTGATAAAAAATGACTTAGAAGTGAGATTCTACAATAATAAAGTGTCAAGAGGGAAAGACAAGAAAGTACTCGCTAGGGAGAGGTTTGTCTATGAGCAAGATTTATTTTGTATCCCTGTAATTGACACTGAGAATAATCATATTGAAGTTTCTAAGTATTCTTTGTGTTCTTTATTGGAATATGATCTATGACATTTTAGATTGGGACATCTCAAAAAATCTAAAATATAACAAATGATAAATATGGGACTATTATCGGATTTGACAAAGGTGGAACTAGCACATTGTGAATATTGTTTAGTTAGAAAAAATGATTAAAAAACTCTTCACAATAGGGCATAGATCGGAAGAATTATTAGAGTTGGTCTACTCGGACATTTGTGGCTCCCTAAGTATAAATATATATAACGATAAGGAATATTTTATAACCTTCATAAATGATTATTCCAGATTTACTATGTTTATCCGATTTCTGTAAAATCAGAGACATTTGATTACTATCATAAATATAGAATGGAAATAGAAAGACAGCATAGAAGGAATATTAAGATGTTAAGAACGAAAAGAGATGGGGAATATAACTCAAGGGAATTTGAGTCATATTGTCAAGAACATAGAATTAAAAGATATATGATAATGTCTTATACGCCACAACAGAATGGTATGACAGAAAGAAAGAATAGTACGTTAATGAATGTTGTTAGATATATACTATCAAATTCAGCTCTCCCTAAGAATTTGTGGGGAGAGATATTTCTCACGGTAAATTATGTCTTGAATAGAATTTTTACAAAATCTGTAGAAATTATATCTTATGAATTATGGAATCGGAGGAAACTTGATTTGAGTCATCTCAAGAAGTGGGGGTCAATTACCCACGTTCTCATTTCTTTTCAACTTAGAGATAGTTGGACTCAAAGACATTAAAATCCATATTCATAGGGTATTGTGAGAAATCATCTAGTTATAGATTTTTTCATTAAGAAAAAGAGATTATTGAATATAAGGAGGCGACATTTCTAAAAAATGTAGAGAAAGAAAAATCTCATAAAAAGGATAAGGAAACTCTGTTTATAATAGATGATAACTATTACAATGATATTCCTAAAAATATCCAAAAATTGAGGAGGAACTTTAGAATATGGAAAATAAAACAGTACCTATGAATGAAGTATAACCTGATCAACTTGGAATAGGTAACAAAAGATTGAGAACTTCAACGACATGGATGAATGATTATTATTTGTATTCATGTGAGCCTTCGTGTCTAGTAATAGATATAGAAGAAGAAAATTACATAGATCACATGAATTATATAGATGCGATAAAATTGCATGATTCGAAATTATGACAAGGTGGCATGATTAATGAAGAAATCATTTCCATTAAAAGGAATAATGTATGGAAATTATGTGATCTATTAAAGAATAAAAAGGTTATGAGATGTAAATAGATATTTAAGAAAAAATTTTGAGCTAATGGATCTAGTGATAAATATAAGGCCCATATAGTTGCTAAGGGATTTACATAGAAACCAGGCATAAATTTTTAAGAAATGTATTCTCTAGTGGCTAAGTTTGCATCTATAAGAATGATATTGGCAATTGTTGCATATTTTAATCTAGAGCTGCACCAGATATATGTAAAAATAATATTCTTTAACGGATGTTAAAGGAAGACAACACTTCAAGAAAAGGTTGGATTTTCGACGGACTATTTCTATCGGAAATCCGTCGCAAACACTGTCAGAAACCATTTTTCCGATGGAAATCCGTCGTAAATCCGTCGAAACAGGTCCGTTGTATATTCCTTGTCACAAATTTTCAACAAAAAGTTTTCCATCCGAATTACGTCTGATAATTCTGACAGAAAATTAAAATTTTCGACAGAAATAGATCAGATGGAAAGTACGTCGGTAATCATTTAGTATGTCATTTTTCTGATGGATTATTGTCCGTCCGAAATGTCGTCTCAACATTCCAATGAAAAGTATCAGACGGAATCGTCCGTCGGTAATCATTTAGTATCTTGTTTTTGCGACCGACAAATTTCCGTCCGAACTTTCGTCTTAAAATTCAGACGGATAAATTTACGTATAAGATTGCACCATGGTTTTCCGACGGGATATATGTAATAACATGAGGGATTTTAGGAGAAAGGTCAAGAGAAAAGGGTATGCAAGTTAAAAAAATCGATATATAGTTTAAAATAATTTTTTAAACAATGATATCCCAAATTTTACGAAATAGTTGTCCAACTAAAGTTTGTTTCAAATAAGTTAGATAACTATGTGCATGTCATGAAAAGTTGAGCAAATATATCATGTTATCTTTGTATGTGGGATGTTATTTTACTCACCAGTAATGACAAAAAGATATTGAATAAAGTCAAATTTGAACTTAGTGGAAAGTTTGAGATAAAAGATATAGGTGAGACATCCTATATTATTTGTTTACAAATTCTAAGGGATGAGAAAGTCTAGAATATTGAGTATAAACTAAGAACAATATTTAAGGTTTATATTCAATACATTTGGAATGCAGAATTGTAATCCAGCACCTACACTATTAGTCCATCAGGAACGGTTGTATAAGGGTCAATGTCCCAGAGGGACAAGAGCCGTTTATGGTGCCATATCCATAAGCATTCATAAACTTGATGTATGCGATGATGTGTACGAGACTGGACTTAACATACCTAGTCAGTTTGATAAGTAGATACCAAAGTAATCCTAATCTAATATATTAGGAAGCTTTTAAAAGGATTATAAAATATCTGAGATGATTTTTGCACACAATTTTGTTTATCAAACTGATATGTTTAAGATTCTCAAATATTTAAATGTATATTTTGGAGGAGATAAAGATGACGAAAAGTCCACATTGGGACATTTGTTCATTTTTGGGTGGTGGTGTTGTTTCCCAGGGAATAAGAAATAGGGGTATGTCGCTCAATATATATAGGAAGCTGAGTACGTTGCATGTAATACAACTGCTACTCATGCAGTTTGGATCAGAAAGTTCTTGAACGATTTGAATCTCTACTTAGTAGATGGACCAATTGAGATATATTATGATAATCATGCAGTAATTAGTTTAATTAATAATGGAGCAAACAGTTCAAGAGGAAAATATATTGAAGTACAATATCATTATATTAGAGATATTGTACAGAAAAAGAAAATAAAAGTGACTTATATTTCCACAAGTGATATGATTGTCAATCCTTTGACGAAAAGTATCTCAACATAAAATTTTATTAAGCATGTTGGTTTAATGGGACTTAGGAACATATAAACCAGAAAGAAATATTTTCATGAATAATGAGAATAATTATACCTCTGATGGATAGTAAGAGTGTATAAGAATAGTACTCACGGACAATGAGATAATGGGAATAATGATATCTCTAATAGATAGTGGGAGTATATCGAAAATACTACTCACGGATATTGAGAGTATGCCGAAAACTACTCATGGATGGTGGGAGTGTTTCGACGAAAATATTATATTACTCACGAATAGTACTGGGAGTATAATGGTTTGTTGGCAAAATAAAAGAAATGTTATATTGCTCATGGAAAGTGAGAGTTTAATGATTTGTTGGCCAAGTAGGAGATGCTTGTGGGTGACAAACGTCTAACAAGTTGATAATGTGGGCACGGGGAGTGGCATTCACAACGTGGGGAGGGGGCAGACATAGGGGCAATGAGATGTAGGGGTTGGGAAGGTGTAGCTCTCCGGTCCCCCCCCCCCCCCCCAGGAGACGGGTAGCTCTGCTGCTCCCATAAAAAAAACACATCATGAAATTCATCCCATCGCCAGAGTTTCAAACCCAATCCCACACAGATGGTATCAGACATTGCAGATAGAACTGGCGTTACAACAAGGGTCTCCAGGTAAAGCTAGTAAAAAGTTGGGAGCTCCTAGTAAGATGAGTTATGAGATAGGGGAGAAAATAAAATTTATCTAATTATCTCTATCATTTTACATTTGTCATTATCGTGTAACAAGAGCATGGAATGAACCTTTTACACTTTTAGATGATAAAGGATTATTTCATATAAACTTCTTGTATAATATCGATGATTTTCATGATATGGGTGTAAATATAAATATAAAAATAAATTCTCAAGAAAATAATGATTATAGATTAAAATCTCAAGAAAATAACTTAAAACACGACCGCGTGTGCATGTGTGTGCGTGTGTGTGTGTGTGTGTGTGTGTGTGTGTGTGTGTGTGTGTGTGTGTGTGAGAGAGAGAGAGAGAGAGAGAGAGAGAGAGCAGTTACCACGAGAAGGGAGTTAATGGTCCTACGATCCAGCTCCGATCTAGACAAGGAATCCAGCAGCACTTGTAGAAAATCTTCGGCATCGCCCCCAGCCCCACAGGATCTTGACTTCATCCTGCCATCGATCAGGCGACCAAACAGCCTATGCAGCCTCCGAAAATAGAGCGTCAGCCGCCGCCGCCGTCCCTGGGGATCCACCCACGAGAGGAGCGGGAAGTAGTCAGCGATGTTCGGGCGGCCCACTTCCTCCAAGACCCCCCGCACGAGGTCTTTGAACTCTGTCGACGATTCCGAGCCATGGTCCACCACGTCCGTTGAGAACAAGGTGTTCGATATTAGGTTGAGCGTGGCAGTGAAGGCCGTCCGGCCGACGTCCACCGCGCGCCCCGACCGGGAGCACTCCCCGACGAAGGAGACGAGCTCCCGCACCTTCCGGGAGCGAAGATGCTGGTTGGCATCGAGCCGCTGGGGGGTGAAGAGTTGGGCGTTGCACAGCCGGCGAAGCCGCCTCCAGGCCGCTTCCGGCGGCAGCCACGCCATAGACAGCTCGTTGTGGTGTAGAGCGCGAACCGAGTCCGGGGGGGCGCGGAAGGAAAGCACGTTGTCGTGGGTGTGGAGTACCTGCTTGGCGATGGACGGAGACGAGACGACGACGGTGGTCACGCTGCCGAGGCGGAGGGACATGAGAGGGCCGTGGACCGTAGCGAGCCCGGCGAAGGTGCGATGCGGCAGGTCGCCCAGCTGCAGGAGGTTCCCAATGAGGGGGAGAGGGCGAGGGCCCGGGGGCGGGCGTTTGCTGACAGTGGCACAATGGCCCGTCGCGCCTCTTGCCGGTGAGCGGCTAAGCACAGCAAGAACAAAACATGAGAAGACCAGCAGGAGAACCCACGCGAACACTACGTACGGTGAATCCATTCCCTTCTCTGTGTGTGTGTGTGTGTGTGTGTGTGTGTGTGTGTGTGTGTGTGTGTGTGTGTGTGTGTGTGTGTGTGTGTGTGTGTGTGTGTGTGGATCCACCCTTCTCTCTCCGACTTCGTATGGTTTCTCCGATCGTTCAATTATTGACGAGGAAAAGAGAGACAGGTAGACGTGCGACTTCCGTTCATAATCACTATGCTTCGCCTGCCACGCATTTACATGGCCAAACGTGATTTCTGTCCGGTCCCCATTTGATCATATGGCGACAAGAGCACACAGCTGGCAGGTTAGGCTCGCGACAGTAAGTTAGATCTTCGCGACGGTAAGTTGGATCTTCGACTTTCTATTGAGGAGAATCCCACGTGACCGCACACAGCTCTGCTTCATCAGCTGTCGAGAACCGCGGAATCCCTTTACCGTGGTCTCTGGTTCCTGAGATTATCTTACAAAATAATAATTTTCTCTCTTGTCATCCGTCTACTTTAGACCTTATTTTCTGTTTTGATACTATGTTCATTTAATTGATGACTGTGACGTAAATCGGATGTTGATATCTTCTTGTGTTTCCAACGACAGTTCTGTCCTATGTTCATTTAAGTGAGTGCACGGGCTATTCGATCACCTATTAACTATCAACCGGTAGTTGAGAATTTCGAGTAAGCTGAATGATAACTAAAAATTATCTGACTCATATTTAATTTTTAAAAAATACGAGCTCGAGATTTACTAACGTTACTAATTTTCATGTCATCAAAAAAACTTCGATTAATGACTGAGTGGACACCCTCTCCATTTAGCAAGGGTTTAGGATTTAAGATCTCGAGTTCAATCTTAGATTCCCTCTCCTCATTAAACAAAATATCCACTGAAAAAAGAGATTGTTAGTTCCACCTACTTATGAGTTAATTTCACTTACTTTTACCCGACACACCATCTCATAGCTATCAGCCGGTAAAGGCGACCTAATGGTTTCCAACTACTAAAGCATCGGTTAAACAGGTAAAACGATATCAACTTACTCCATCGAGCGAAAGGGCTACGAACTGATTTTCTCGAGCAAAAGGATCAGCGATTGACTAGGTCTATAAGATAAAAGAGCAATCCAGTTGACTTCATCAGGTTCAAGGGGTATCAACAGATGACTGTCAACTAGTTCATATCAATTGGCACCCAATGACTAGCACTCAACGACGACTATCCATTAATTGGCCTATCAATTGATGTTCATTTATGTTAAAATAATTTGAATGTGTTACACATCAAGAAAATTATAGTATGTTATAAATAAAAGATGACAATGTTAAAGGCTTTAGAATGACAGTAAAAAAGGAGGAGTCTAGAATCACCTTCAAAATTCTTCTCCACTGACATTTATACCTACAAAAAGGGTGAAGTAATGCGTGAGAGAAAATGAAAAAAGTAACCTCAAGTCTTTTCACTCCCAAAACTAAGAATTATTCTTCCTTACGTAACTAAACCTTCCATCCTCCTTTTCTTCAAAGAGTATCTAATGTTCCTTTTTGTACACACCTCTACCTTATATATTGAACTTATTTTTATATTGAAAGATCTCATATTAATGGTATATCTATTTTTAATAGAAAACTAAGTTCTTTCATCAAGCTTGTGCCCTTTTCACTTCTTCCTGCTCTAACAAATTTGGTATTAGATCGAGTCATAATCTCTATTCCCTCAAAGTTTCAATTATGGCAGCACCTACGATCACTCTTTTCAACTTATTCTCAATTTTGATAGAGAAAATTATGATTTTTGGAGTCTTCAAATGAAGACTCTATTCATCTCTCAAGATCTCTAGGTGGCCGTTGAAGAAAATACGAGGTACCGAAAGAAGCAGCAACTCTTGCATCGTTGACGTCGACAAAGCAAAAGGACTATAAAGAAAATAAAAAGAAAGATGCAAGGGCATTATTATTCATCCAAAAAGAGATAAGTAAATCTATCTTTTCTCATATTATGACGTCCGTAACTTTGAAATATACTTGAACTTTTCTAAAACAAGAATTCTAAGGGTCGTCAAAGATAATCTCCATTAAGTCGTAGTCATTATGGAGAGAGTTTGATAATATTACGATGAAAGATAATGCAACTGTATAATTTTTTTTACTTAAGTTGTCAATATCATAAATCAGATTAGAAGCTATGGGTATAAAATTAAAGAAAAGAAAATAGTTGAGAAAATATTGAGAAGTATTCCAATCAAGTTTGATCATATTATTGTTGCCATTGAAGAATTTAAGAATTTATCAAAGCTTTTTATGTATAAACTAATGGGTTCGTTGGAGGTGCAGAAGCAAAAAATGAACAGATTTTCTTATCAGATATTGGGGCAAGCATTTCAATAAAAAATATCATTATCAAATAAAAGATGAGAGTTAAAGAATGAGAATATGAAAAGCTATTCTTCACAGCAACAATAGTTCATGAGACGCAATTCAACGCAAAAAAATTTCATGAACTAAGGCCAGGGCAAAGGAAGAATGTATAAGAAAAATCATCTAAAAGGTACGTCTACCTCCCAATGTCGAATTTATAAAAATTTAGATATTTTACATAAGATTGTAGATTTAAATGCACCAAATATAAAATTACTAATCACTCTCAAAGAGTTTATTATTATCAGTAGAAGAATGAAGTTAATTACTCAGAGATGTATCAATTATTTTATTCATACTTTTCTAGTCATTCAGAAACTAGTGATACATGATATTTGAATAGTGGTTGTAGCAATCATATGACAGGAAATAAAAGCAATTTTGTCAAATTAGACGAAGAGATAAATTCCCAAGTAAAGCTCGGAGATGGTAAGTTGCACAAGGTAATAGGTAAGAGAGTGCTAACGGTGCACACAAAGGGAGGTGAGGAGGGTAAAATCGGCTAAGCCCATGTAAGGCCCATTTTCGCCAAGCTCAATTCGGCCCCAGGTCTACAACGCACCTAACGGGCCCCAATAGCCGCAACCCATAGCAGACAGACCGAGGCGGGTAGCCCTCAGGTTCGCTAGTGCACGAAGGGCATCAACACAGGTGCAACGGCTACCGGATGACTCTCCGACGACCGAACGTAACGTCCCATGATGTCGGCCTCAACCCCACCAAGGGCGAGCACGCCTCACGGGCGCCACAAGACTCACCAGGGAATCACCCAACTCCGGAGGAACGAACAATCAATGGAAAACTCCCCACGATCACGGGGAGACGTTACTCCATGACTTACGCCCTTCCCCGTTAAGGGATAGGCCTTCGCCACTAGGACAACCCCTATAAATGGGCCCTCAACAGACAAGGGGGGGGGGGAGGAAGGTAGAGATATTCACCCAGAGATAGGCTAAAGAGAAGAGAAAGCATCGACTTGCAGCTATAGTAACAAAGGCCTCGACTGTCCACCCCTCGGGAGTGGATCCCACAAAGGAGAGCACAAGAGGTCTTCCGAGCACACTTACCGCCCAGCGTGTAACGTCCGTAAATTTTTTAAGAATTTTCCTAATTTAAATATAATTATTTAAGTCCTAAATAGATTTAATGGACTAATTAAGGAATGAAGGCCTAATTGATAATTATTTAAAGGCCCAAATATTAGATTAGACTTCACTCCACTCAAGTAGGCCCAAAAGACTCAAAACGTAACCTTTTAGGCACAAGCCCAATTATAGAAACGTAATTGGGGCTAATTTAGAATTAAAAGGGGATAAATAGGATAAATAGGGGATAAATAGTTGATAAATTTAAAATTCTAAAAATTTTGGACTAAATGCCTAGAGGCGGTCTATCGTGCGACCGCCTTCGTATAGAAGCGGTCCCCATCTAACCACTACTGGCTTCCATGAGCGAGACCAATAAACCCTAAAAAGAATGGATTTTTATCCCTCCCAAGGGCCAGAGATCGAAGCTACTTGGACTAGAAACTTGGTATAGGACTCTTAGGGATTGATTTGAGCCAAGACTAGGACTCTATGTCGACCTAATCTAGTAAACCTGATTCAAAACCCTAGAAATAGACCCAACTTCGACTCATGCGAACCCTAATGTTAGATCGCGCTTTTTGAAGGTAAGGAGACACTATCTCAGGTAAAGCTTTTTAAAGGTTTTGTTCCCCTTGGTATTGTCTAACACTCCTCCAATTTAGGTACTAGGAGGTCGAGTCTCTAAGGAGCTAGAAGCCCTAGAAGTCGATGTCCCTCTGTAGTCTGCACAGAAGACTCCGCGTCCGTCCAAGAAAGATCAGGAAATTAGAAGCCCTAAACGAGGCTAGTTCAAGTTGAGTTTTTAGAACTTTTTGTTCCCCTTTATATCTTATATCTACCCTCCAAATTTTATGGATTTAGGTCAAGAAGATCAGGAGATAGAGGGACGAGAAGTTGCTGGCTTAGCACAAGACGTGCAGAAACTAGGGTCGACTTCCAGTCAGAAATTTAAAGTTTAGAGACCGAATCTGTCACGCCCCGAGCGCGGAAGATACCCGAGGTCAAGGCCAGCTTATATAGACACATTCAATCAGAGCAGTATACATATTTTTTTGTGACAAAAGATAGAGTGCGCAATTTATCTAAATCATAACTAAGATTAAATTCTCAAATTAATACCAATGTCCAAGCTGACAATTATCCAAATGGTAATAATTCTAATCTATGACATTCCTTATTCAACTCCAAATACTATGCTACAAGCCTTATCAAACTTCAATCAACTAGACCAATCATAACTAGAAGTACATGGTATAACTTAAAACATAAAGGACACGACTAGTTGGCAAAAGACAACCAATGACTCTAGCACTCTTCACTCGATCTCGTTCCCATTCATGTGGATGTCGCTATTCGAATTTCCTGAAAATGTTAGGAAACAACTAGATGAGCGAATCGCTCAGTAGGATTTATATCTCAAGTTCTAACAATCTTTAAGTTAATTACAAGTTCATGCGGTATAATGATGCATGTTGGATTAAGTAAGAATATCAAAAATTGTATCAAGAGAGTATCACATGAATTTCAATAATGTGTTTCAATAAGGAAACTAGCAAGTAAATTGTAAGTAATTGCACAAGTCTTTCCAAGAAGATAATAATCAATATTCAAGCAAATCCTTTCAAGAAGGTAATAATCCATGATCAAGCGAGTAATCTCAAGTTCATATAATGACAAGTAGTGCAATGGAATTGGCTATTTCATTCATTCAAGTAAGTAATTATCCTTTTTCGGGCCACGTGATTCAAGTCAAGCATGTAGAGAGAGAGGGAGTAAGTGTGAAATGTCTCAAGTCAAACAAGTAGTGTACTTTTACCCTTTTACGGGCTCAAGTCAAGTATTGCCCAACTCTGTGCCATGCAAGTCAAGTATTGCCCATTCTGGGCCAAGCAAGTCAAGTCAAGCAAGTAATTCGGTGCAATGCTAAACACCGTGATCCATAAACTCCCATGGGCACAAGTACCTTCGGGTGCTCCTCCCAGGACCAGATCGGGCCCTATATGCACAGCATTTCATGTATACTTTTAGACATCCACTCTCTTTTATATAGCCAATGTAGAATTTCAAGAAGTTTACCCATTGTAGGAACACAAGGTAGATTTTCAGGAATAGAAATCAAGGACATCTCGAGTGTAAATGATGAATTATGACAATATACTTGAAATGCATGACACATAGGCAAATCAGGGTTAAGGAGATGGCCAAAAAGTCATGTAAAGAAGGTCAACACTATTGGTCAAAGGCAACGTTATTGGTCAAAGTCAATGCTATTAGTCAAAGTCAACATTATTGGTCGAAGTCATCATTATTGGTCAAAGTCAAAGTTATTGGTCAAAGTCAACGTTATCGATCAAAGGTGTCAACCGGTCAAGGTCAGGTATCGTTTTACTTTTCATGTAGAAATGCATAACTAAGGTCGATGCATATTAATATGCACATAGAAGATTTATGCATGTTACTATTCATACATATAGAAGGTCTGTATACGTTAAGGTTGGTGCAGATCACTATTCATGCATATAAGGTTGGTGCAGATCACTATTCATGCATATAAGGTCAGTGTATATAAGGTTGGTGCATAATACTATTCATGCATATAAGGTTGATGCATATCACTATTCATACATATAAGGTCAGTGCATATAAGATTGGTGCAGAACATTATTCATGCATATAATTAAGGTTGGTGCAGAATACTATTCATGCATATAAGGTTGGTGCATATCACTATTCATACATATAAGGTCAGTGCATATAAGGTTGGTGCAGAACATTATTCATGCATATAATTAAGGTTGGTGCATATAAGGTTGGTGCAGAATACTATTCACGCATATAAGGTTAGTGCATATAAGGTTGGTGCAGAACACTATTCATACATATAAGGTTGGTGCAGATCACTATTCATGTATATAAGGTTGGTGCAGAACACTATTCAAGCATATAAGGTTGGTGCAGATCACTATTCATGCATATAATGTTGGTGCATAACACTATTCATGCATATAATGTTAGTGCATATAAGGTTGGTGCAGAACACTATTCATGCATATAAGGTTGGTGCAAGTTTAGTTGTAAAATAGTCAAGGTCGGTGCAAATTACTGTACAAGCGTAGGTATAGATCTATATAAGATCGGTGCGATTCACTATTCAGGTCGGTGCAAATCATTATTCAGACTACAAGGTCAGTGCAGTCACTATTCAGGTCAGTGCATGTTTTGTCTCGGTGCAAGTTTTTCTAAGCATATAGGAGGTTACTATATTTTCTACCTCGGTGCAAGTTTTTTTTTCTAAAGTACATAGGAGGTCAGTGCAAGTTCTGCCTCGGTGTAAATTTTTCTAAGGCACATGGGAGGTCAGTGCAAGTTCTACCTCGGTGCAAGTTTTTCTAAGGCACATGGGAGGTCAGTGCGAGTTCTGCCTCGGTGCAAAGTTTTCTAAGGCACATGGGAGGTCAGTGCAAGTTCTGCCTCGGTGTAAGTTTTTCTTTAAGGCACATGGGAGGTCAGTGCAAGTTCTGCCTCGGTGCAAGTTTTTCGAAGGCACATGGGAGGTCAGTGCAAGTTCTGCCTCGGTGCAAATTTTTTTCTAAGGCACATGGGAGGTCAGTGCAAGTTTCGCCTCGGTGCAAGTTTTTCTAAAGCATATAGTGTAAGGTTTCGCACAGCACCTACGGGCGATGCAGCGGATAACAAAAATTTAATTTGCCCGATTCCGGTGTTATGGAAAGCTTAATATGTGCTCTAATCGGTGTTTCTAATACCCTAATTACGGGTTGCGTATTTCACCTTGCGCGGAACGACGCTGTCCGCTAAGCCCGATGCAGAGAAATCGAGCCGCACAGCAGTACGGCCTCTAGAGACGATCCACACGGACCCTTGCGCAACGGCGGTACCTCCCCGGTGCAACTTTCTCCGGCTCTATCACCTTCTGGAGAGAGAGAGAGAGCAAAGGGGAGAAAGGGGGGGAGGCTAATCCTCCTCTTAAGCTTATGTGCTTGCTTAAGCTTAAGAGGTTGGAAGAAGTGAAGGCTCGAATGAGCATCACGTAGGTGGCTATATATAGAGTTTAGGTTTATTAGAAAAGGGTTCTAAAAGACCGAAACTGTATATATGTCCTATCTACTATTATACATATGTATTAAGCTCCATTTACACTCCTTTTCAAAAGGAATTAAAAGGAATTAATACATACATTTGTATAATAATAATCCGTCACCCAAGAATTCATTGTGTGTGATCCTCTAGGCTCACAGTCACTCTAGTTTAAGGTCCATTAACTTCTAATTCTCAATTAGAAGTAAATTAAACGTATTCTTCGCTTCTACTAGAGCCGAACAATAATTTAATTTATTCCGAACCTTTGATCACGTTGGGTCAAGTAAATCCGCGTGATCCTAGAGGACCCCGGGTTTAAACCAGCCTGTCTGGTACCTGTAAGTCCACAGTTACCGCATCGATATAATCCCTCGCTCATTCTATGAGTCTGGTACGATCGAGGGTACGGTTTCTGTCAAACCCCATGATCGTGTCATTTGACCATGACCTCCTTAAAGTGTATGACGTCCGTCCTAAACGAACTCATACGACCCTGGCCAGGGATTTAACGGAGCGTCAATGTCATGACCCATTAACTGTCTGATATATACCCGATAGTGAGCGATCCCTTCTTGTCCATTAATGATCTTCACACGTATCCTGGAGTGGTTAATGACTCGGCAACTCATGACTTATGGTTAAAGTCACTTAGCTAAGTAATTAAACCATTCCAGTCCTCGTGTAAGATCCGATCAATGTCTCAGGTCAAAGGACCAACGATGCTACTGTGACCGTTGGATCTTCAGTTGACATTAGGTATAATCAACCATCTGAAGATCCAATAACGGATCAGTTCAGTGCACATCCTCCAAGGACATACACCTACACATATGTGTTGGTGCCCCGCACCAATGACCATGAGACAGGTCACTGACACATCATGTGTACTGGTTTAATAGGTAATCAAAGTCCCCGAGTGATTACCCTCCAACCAGGAACAGTTTAAGGTATGTGTACATGTAAAGTCAATCTCATGTTCGAGATCCCATCTCGAGCTGACTTTACAACCACATATCCTAGGGACAACGTAAAGTAACACAATCGCATATTTACGCTCAAACACCACTTTATTAATGAACAAGATCGTACAACTATTGGGCCTACCCGACCCGAAATTGGCCTGTAGCACACCAACACTAACAATCTCCCACTTGAACTACAGCCAATTGCCCATAACTTTGAGGCCCATCTTATCCCGATGACGCTCAAATACAGTCTGTGTCAATGGCTTAGTCAGTGGATCTGCTATGTTATCTTCTGACGATACACGCTCTACCATCACATCTTCACGATCAACAATCTCCCGAATAAGGTGAAAGCGCCTGAGAATATGCTTTGACCTTTGGTGAGATCTCGGTTCCTTCGTCTGAGCGATGGCCCCATTATTATCACAAAATAATGGGATGGGAGCTGATATGTCGGGAACTACGCCAAGTTCCAAGCTGAATTTCTTCATCCAGACGACTTCCTTAGCAGCTTCAGCTGTAGCAATATATTCCCCCTCCGTCGTCGAGTCTGCAGTCGTGTCTTGCTTGGAGCTTCTCCAACTGACTGCCCCTCCATTCAGCATGAATACAAATCCAGACATGGATTTGCAGTCATCTTGATGCGGGACGGACACGGGAGACGACACTATACAGTGCCACCCTCGGACTCTAGATGAAGACGCGACCAGCAATACACACCAGGGAGACACTAAGCCCGACACTACGAGCTCCTAGTGGCAAACGTCGCTAACAGAAGTAGAAGCTCACTCGTCGTCCCAAGCGAGGGAAAGCGCGGACCGTGCGCGGTTAAGGAACCGGCGGAGGTCAAGGGTAGTCCGACTCAACTTCCGGACTCGGATCGAGTCGCGGGACGGGTCACTCTCACTCTCACAGCGGTGACATGGACACACGGGCTAGTACCTACACTCTCGGCAGCGGCATAAGACCGTATACTAGCTAAGCAATGTAACGCCAAGAAGTTAAGACCTTTACCTCCACGCACCCGGCGTGGCGAAGACACCCCGGCTGACTTACGGACCCCCGGTTAACATAATTCACAGTGGTACAAAAGGATTCGACCCACTCCACGCAGGGAGGTAAAAGGTCACATGTGGGCCCCGGGGATCACGCAAATCAGGTCGACAGGCAGCATCTTGATGTCGACTCGACGCGCCGAACTCCGCGTTTTCGTGCTTCCCGAACGGCGGGTTCTGCGGGCCCGTGGGGCCCACGGATGGCGCTGTCCTCCGGATCTGCGGAGGTGGGTCCCACTATGATGGAGACCCCTGGTGGCGCGCCTCCACGGACGGCGGTCGGCCGGAGACACCGATTGGTGGCCGGTCCGGTCCGATCTTCAAGTTGTGGAATGGCTGCCCACGGATTTCAGTTCTGTTTTCCCTGCGCGCGCTCCGGCGAAAACAGCCGCTGCGGTCGGCCCCGTCGCCGGAATGCGACAAGACCAGCTCCGTTGGAAAGAGGACTCAAAATCCTCCAACCTAGGGCCAGTGTAATCTTCTGAACCTCTGCGGACCTGGATCTTAACTAATTTTCAATTCTCTGTTACACAGTTCCAGAACTCTCAGATCAGCACCTTAGTTCCCTGTAAACAGCCGTTGACCGCCTACTTACAGTGGGATTCAGACATCAAGCTCTTCTTCGAAGTTGTATATATTTAAACCACGAGGCTGGGACAATTTTTGGAATTGGATTTCGAGGTGGTGATGATTTGATAGGATTTTTAGAGTGTCTGGTGGTCAGATCTGGGAACTGGCAGAAAGTACTGTAGCTAGGGAAGAACTCGATTTTTGTAAAATATAAGATGGACTCAAAAAAATTCAAGAAAATTTGGGGATGGAGGGGATAGTGGACAGAATGCCCAGTAAAATTGGGCGAACCAACAAAAATCAAGTAGTGGACCTAAGACTTAAAACTCCGGGCGGGTGGAAATGGAAACAGACAGGAGACAGATCTGGAAACTGGGATTGGACGAAAATAAAAAAAAACCAAATGAGATCTTTATGACCAACCAAAATTCTGAGGATGTGCTGGACACCTCTGGGACATCCAGTAAAATTCCCAGCTCGATCTGAGGCCGTGGCTGAGACTGAAATTTCGTGGAAGTGGCTGTGGTACTGCACGGACAGAACTCCGGCGGTGGCGATGGCGGCTCGTGGCGGCGGCGGCGGCGACCGGAACTGATAGGGTGGAGTCACACCACCAAGAGGTAGCCTTCACAGCTGCAAGGGGGAGAGGGAGAGAGGAAGGGGGCGGCCTAGGCCTTGCTCCAACATTAAGTTTGATTCAAATGGCATTAATTCCACTAAAATGAAAAAATACAACTCTTTATAGGTTACATGCCAAATCCAATATCCACCCTTAGATCTAGGTATGGGGGAATGGATGGCTTGGATTGGATGTGACCAACCACAAAAAGAAATATTTAAAAGAAACCAATTCATAATTTTATCCCATGTGGTCAAAGAAGGAGAGGAAAGAAAAGAAAAAAAACTAACCTAGCCTAATAAGGCCAAAAGAGGGGGCGCCCCAAGCTTGGGCCCTTCTTGGGCCAAATTGCTTCAAGTCTCATAAGGCCTTCCACAAGTCCATATTACTCCAATCTAGGAGGCCCATGTGGAGGGGAGGCTTAATTGGGCCTTAAGTGGCTTAAGAACCCAATATGAAGCCTAATGAGGCCTTATTACCCAATATGGCAATTAACCCTAAATGGACCCTAAAGGACTCACCCATTTGGCACCCATTTGGCTTATTAAGAGCCTTACATTGAACCCAATATGAAAAACTCACATAAAACACTCATTACAACCCAATGGCAAAGCAAACAATTGCTAAAACAATGCAAGTAAATGCTAAATGTGACTAAAAATCAAAGTGGGGACTCCAGGCTATCGCCTAGCCAAAGAGATGCTGCTGTAGCTCGAGTGGTGCTCCGTGTACGGTACTGATGACTCGCTGGCTCGTGCCTCTCGCGTGCTCTGGTGTCCGCACCAATTCTCCCCGGGTGGGAGAAACTCGACCCTGTCGAGTAAGGGTCTGCATCGCTCCTGTATCGCTCCAAAAGGTCCGGATCGATCCGCTGCAACTCGCCATGTGTGATCCAAGTGTCCTCAGTAGCGGGCCGTCCTCTCCATCGCACTAGGTAGCGCGGGTAAGATCCACTCCTGGTAACTGTCACCTGCTCGTCCAGTATACGATCTATATGCTCACGCTGCCGTGAAAAAGGGGCTGGAGGTGGAAGTGGACACTCAGGTGTGGGATCACTCTCAAGGGGAGGAGATGGCTCAAAAGGCTCACTAGGGATCACCGCTGGGTCCCTATATGCAACAAGATCCGATACATTGAAGGTAGAGCTTATACCATATTCGTCGGGCAGGTCCACAACATACGCATTGGATCCAACGCGTTTCAACACTCTAAAGGGACCGGCTCCGCGAGCTTGCAACTTCTTAACGGTTCCAGAGGGAAACCGTTCAGGTCTTACCCTGATCATGACGTATTCACCCTCCTGGAACTCTCGGTGGTGTCGGTGGGCATCGGCTAACTCCTTGTACCGTGCATTGCTGGACTCAATGTGACGACGGATGTCGTCATGCAAACTCCTAACATGCCTAGCAAATGACTCGGCCGACTCCGACACTCTAGCATGGACAGGCATGGGGACAAGGTCAACGGGTTTCCTAGGCCTACGACCTGTGACAATTTCAAATGGACTCATGCCAGTAGACCTATTCACTGAATCATTATATGCAAACTCAGCCATAGGTAGAATGAGATCCCAATCCCCAATGCGGTCCCTAACAAGACATCTCAAAAGATCACCCAGACTCCTATTGACCACCTCGGTCTGACCATCTGTCTGGGGATGGTATGCAGTGGAAAACTTGAGGTGCGTACCCATCATATGTCATAGTGTCTTCCAAAAATAGGAAGTGAACCTAACATCACGGTCAGACACTATAGTGCGAGGCAACCCGAACTTGCACACCACATGAGTAAGGAATAGGCGGGCTACCCTAGAAGCATCCGAAGTCTTTGAGCAAGGGATAAAGAGGGCCATTTTCGAGAAACGGTCAACCACCACATAGACCGAATCATGCTTCCTGGAGGTACGTGGCAATCCCAAAATAAAATCCATGCTGACATCCTGCCACGGGGCATCAGGCACGGGGAGAGGCGTATAAAGGCCCGAGCTTTGCTTCTTCATTTTGGCCGTAGCACATGTACGGCACTGAGCCACGATGTTAGCAACATCGCGCTTCAAGCTCGGCCAATAAAATCGATGCTCCACTGCCTCAATAGTCTTGTTCCGACCAAAGTGGCCGGCTAGACCTCCCGCATGTAGTTCCCACACTAGGAAATCTCGAACCGAAGTTCGGGGAACACATAGCCTGCTACCTCGAAAGAGGTAACCCTCCTGAAGCACATAATCATCATGGTCTCTCGAGGGCCCGACCTGGAGAGTAGTAACAATCTGACCGAAGTCAGGACAATCAACATAGGCCTCCTTCATCTTCTCTAGCCCTATGACCTCGGCACTCATGGTGGTAAGAAGACATGCTCGCCGACTCAAGGCATCGGCCACCTTGTTCTCCACTCCAGCCTTATGTTTTAGCACAAAGGTGAACTGCTGGAGATACTCAACCCAACGACTATGACGCGAATTCAGCTTCTTTTGGGAATGGAGGTACCTCAAAGCCTCATGATCGGAGTATAAGACAAACTCCTGATGTAATAGGTAATGCCTCCAATGCCTAAGAGCCTGAACAACTGCGTAAAACTCTTTATCATATGTGGAATATCGCAGTTTCGCGTCATTCAG
Source organism: Amorphophallus konjac (assembly GCA_022559845.1). Classification (NCBI taxonomy): domain Eukaryota; kingdom Viridiplantae; phylum Streptophyta; class Magnoliopsida; order Alismatales; family Araceae; genus Amorphophallus; species Amorphophallus konjac. The sequence goes on from CM040122.1 coordinate 398,615,311, forward strand.
CTTCTCGCTGAAATATGCGATCGGGTGGGACTCCTGACTCAAAACTCCTCCTATCCCAACACCCGACGCATCACAACAGACCTCAAACACCTTCGAGAAATCAGGCAGTCGAAGGATAGGTGTTTGGGTCATGCGCTCCTTGATGTCCCTGAAGGCAGCAGATGCGGCCTTCGTCCATACAAATGTGCCCTTACGGATGCAATCCGTGATCGGGGCAGTGACGGAACTAAATCCGCGGATAAAGCGACGATAGAACGTCGCAAGACCATGAAAGCTGCGGACGTCATGAATCGTACGGGGTTCCGGCCACTCAACAATGGCCCGGACCTTCTCCGGATCGGCGGAGACCCCAGTACTAGACACAATAAAACCCAAGAAGGTAAGCTGAGGTGTCATGAAGGCACACTTCTGTGGGTTTGCATAAAGCTGCTCTCACCTGAGAAGAAGACAGACCTGCCGAAGGTGGTCTAAGTGGTCCCCCGTGGTGCGACTATAGATAAGGATGTCGTCAAAATACACCACTATAAAGACTCCAATGAAAGGTCGAAGGACCTGTGTCATGAGTCCCATGAATGTGCTAGGGGCATTGGTCAAACCAAAAGGCATGACCAACCACTCATATAGACCGTCCTTGGTCTTAAACGCGGTCTTCCACTCATCACCTGGCCTAATCCTCACCTGATGGTAGCCACTCTTAAGATCGATCTTTGAAAAGATAGTGGCACCTGCCATCATGTCTAGCATGTCATCCAGGCGGGGAATAGAGAACCTGTACTTCACGGTGATTTTGTTGATGGCACGACTATCAATGCACATTCTCCACGTGCCATCCTTCTTCGGGGCGAGTAATGCGGGTACAGCACATGGACTCATGCTGTCCCGGACAGATCCTCTCTGCACAAGCTCATCGACCTGCCGTTTAAGCTCGGCATGCTCTGTGGGGCTCATTCGATAATGAGGAAGATTGGGCAAAGAAGAGCCCGGAACAAGGTCGATGGCATGCTGAATATCCCGCATAGGTGGGAGTCCCTCGGGAAGCTCATCGGGGAATACATCAGCATACTCCTGCAGAATGGGAACAACCTCGGGTGGGAGCTCACCCTCGGAGTCCCGCTCCACCTCTCGGACCGTAATGGCAAACACCGGACAGCCCTGACTAAGCTCCTGCTCCATTTCCTGGGAGCTAATCATCATCAATCTCCTCGTCGAGGGCTCTCCTGGGCCAGAGGTAACGGTCATAGCCCGAGCTGGGGATGGGGTACTAGGCCCGGGAACGGAAGGCTTCGGAGTACTAGGGCCAGTAGGACCCCTAACAGATGGGCTCCTGGGCCGAACAAGTTGGAGGGTGACCCGCTGGCCATCGTGGTCGAAGGTACAGGTGTTCGACCGACCATGGAGTGTGGCATCTCGGTCGAATAACCACGGCCTACCAAGAATGATACTTCCCACTTCCATGGGAAGAACATCACACCAGATCTCGTCACGGTAGGAGTGGAGCTGCAGCGGGACCAAGCACCGCAGCCTGACCGAAATGGAAGTGGTATCCACCCATGATACCTGGTAGGGGCAAGGGTGGTCTACGGGTGTGAGACCAAGACGAGTGACAGCGTTCGTGGAGATTGCATTGATACAACTCCCGCTATCGATGACCACCTTACAAATTTGCTTTCCCAGTCTACAGAATACATGAAGGATAGTGGTCCGACGCCAGTCATCACTGACCTGTGGCTGGGTGAGGATACATCTGACGACCCCCACATGGGTATCGTCTAACTGCTGGGCATCCTGGGCCTCACCTCCCATCTCATAGTACTCGTCAGCTAGCTCTTCATCTGCCTCATAGTTGACTAACTCTAGGCCCGCAGGGGTGGTATCCTCGGCCTGTGTGTCCCCAATGTGAAGAGATGGGCGGGTGGGACACTGGTTGGCGAAATGGCCAAACCCATTGCAGCGATAACACTGCTGCCGTGATCCACTAGGCTCCCCAATCATAGGTCCTTTACCTTTATCCTCCCGACGGATAGGAGGCGTAGGCAACAAAGGACGTGCGGGTGGTGCGGGTGCCGGGGGACGGGCTATGGGTGGGGCCGTAAGATGCTGGGGACGAGGAAGGTCCCTCGGGGGTGGAGGGCGAGGCCTAGGAGCAAAGGGCTCGTGGCGAGCGGGCTCCTGAGGTCGAGCCATGGGGGCCCTCGGATATGTGCCAGATGAGCCATGGGACTCGACACTACGAAGGGGAAAGGAGCCCAACCGATGGGGTGACTCGAACTCGGCCTCGAACTGCTCCAATTCGAGAGCAATCTGATATGCCTGCTCCAAAGTGGTGGCATTGCGGCGAAAGAGTTCATATTGATAATTAGGCCGCAAACCTCTCCGAAAGCGGGATATCGTCATGGTGCTCTCTTCCGTGACCCCGCACCGCAAGTAATACTCATCGAACTCGGCGGTGTACTCGGTCACGGATCGGTTCCCTTGGGAGATGCTTTGCCACTTGTCTATAAGACGTTGGCGATATGAGGCAGGAAGGTACTTCTCCCTCAATTTGAGTTTCATATCATCCCAGGTACCGATTTGGGGTTGACGTCGCTGGTTGAGCAGGCTCTCCACATTGATCCAATAAGTTTGGGCCTGCCCTTGCAGCTTCATCTTCGCATATCGGACTCTTCGGTGGTCCGTCATCTCAAACCACTCGAAGTACCGGTCCATGCCGGCCTCCCAATCTAAATACACCCTAGGGTCCAAGGACCCGCTAAAAGTGGGAGGGTCCGCACGCACACCCCTAAGAATGCGGTCATCATCCTCGTCATCACGATTCCGTCGTTGATGACGACGACCGTTACCCCCGTGATCATTGTCGGAGGCATAATCATCCACTATAGGCGCCTGTTGCCTCCCGACATCCTCCACCTGAGCCCTTGGCACAGCGGGTTGCTGCACCGGCTCTTGTTGGCCGTTCGTCGGCGCGGGTTGCGCCGCTACTGGGCCCCTCTCTAGGACGGCAATCCTCCCAACAAGGCCTTGAATGGACTGCTCCGAAACCCCGGCCCGATCCTCGAGGACCTTCATCCTCCCTTCTAGACGCGTCCCTATGCCATCCATACGCGTACTAAGACCATCCATACGCGTGTCTAAACGATCCATGATGGCCCGGAACATCTCGGCCGTGGAAGACTCATCGGAACTACGGGCTCGGGAGTCCGCCATAGGTGGTGGTGGCGAGTATTGGGTGCCTCGACGGGTGGGCATGCAAAGACGTACGGACTAGGTGACAACGACCGACTAATGCAAACACACTAAATGATACACTTAGACCTAATTGCGATTTGAAAACACTCCTTTTTTTTGGTATTTTGAAAGAATGCAATTTAAAACACTTTTTTTTTTGTTTTGAAAAGAATGAGACTCGACTACACCCTAGACACGGCCAAGACTCGGTACGCGGCGGAGGTAATCGACCTGAAGGTCACTCGCGCAAGTGTGTGGTCTTCCCGGTAGGCGAAGCCTAACGGTCGGACAACACCTTTGGATATACCGAGTGAAGGTGTGTGTGGGGTAACCTTAGACTATGCAAGACTTATGCAACGACTACCCTAGACTCGACTGCTCTGATACCAAACTGATGCGGGACGGACACGGGAGACGACACTATACAGTGCCACCCTCGGACTCTAGATGAAGACGCGACCAGCAATACACACCAGGGAGACACTAAGCCCGACACTACGAGCTCCTAGTGGCAAACGTCGCTAACAGAAGTAGAAGCTCACTCGTCGTCCCAAGCGAGGGAAAGCGCGGACCGTGCGCGGTTAAGGAACCGGCGGAGGTCAAGGGTAGTCCGACTCAACTTCCGGACTCGGATCGAGTCGCGGGACGGGTCACTCTCACTCTCACAGCGGTGACATGGACACACGGGCTAGTACCTACACTCTCGGCAGCGGCATAAGACCGTATACTAGCTAAGCAATGTAACGCCAAGAAGTTAAGACCTTTACCTCCACGCACCCGGCGTGGCGAAGACACCTCGGCTGACTTACGGACCCCCGGTTAACATAATTCACAGTGGTACAAAACGATTCGACCCACTCCACGCAGGGAGGTAAAAGGTCACATGTGGGCCCCGGGGATCACGCAAATCAGGTCGACAGGCAGCATCTTGATGTCGACTCGACGCGCCGAACTCCGCGTTTTCGTGCTTCCCGAACTGCGGGTTCTGCGGGCCCGTGGGGCCCACGGATGGCGCTGTCCTCCGGATCTGCGGAGGTGGGTCCCACTATGATGGAGACCCCTGGTGGCGCGCCTCCACGGACGGTGGTCGGCCGGAGACACCGATTGGTGGCCGGTCCGGTCCGATCTTCAAGTTGTGGAATGGCTGCCCACGGATTTCAGTTCTGTTTTCCCTGCGTGCGCTCTGGCGAAAACAGCCGCTGCGGTCGGCCCCGTCGCCGGAATGCGACGAGACTAGCGCCGTTGGAAAGAGGACTCAAAATCCTCCAACCTAGAGCCAGTGGAATCTTCTGAACCTCTGCGGACCTGGATCTTAACTAATTTTCAATTCTCTGTTACATAGTTCCAGAACTCTCAGATCAGCACCTTAGTTCCCTGTAAACGGCCATTGACCGCCTATTTAAAGTGGGATTCAGACATCAAGCTCTTCTTCGAAGTTGTATATATTTAAACCACGAGGCTGGGACAATTTTTGGAATTGGATTCCGAGGTGGTGATGATTTGATAGGATTTTTAGAGTGTCTGGTGGTCAGATCTGGGAACTGGCAAAAAGTACTGTAGCTAGGGAAGAACTCGATTTTTTTAAAATATAATATGGACTCACAAAAATTCAATAAAATTTGGGGATGGAGGGAATAGTGGACAAAATGCCCAATAAAATTGGGCGAACCAAAAAAAATCAAGTAGTGGACCTAAGACTTAAAACTCCGGGCGGGTGGAAATGGAAACAGACAGGAGACAGATCTGGAAACTGGGATTGGACGAAAATAAAAAAAAAACAAATGAGATCTTTATGACCAACCAAAATTCTGAGGACGTGCTGGAACCTCTGGGACATCCAGTAAAATTCTCAGCTCGATCTGAGGCCGTGGCTGAGACTGAAATTTCGTGGAAGTGGCTGTGATACTGCGCGGACAGAACTCCGGCGGTGGCGATGGCGGCTCGTGGCGGCGGCGGCGGCGACCGGAACTGATAGGGTGGAGTCACACCACCAAGAGGCAGCCTTCACAGCTGCAAGGGGGAGAGGGAGAGAGGAAGGGGGCGGCCTAGGCCTTGCTCCAACATTAAGTTTGATTCAAATGGCATTAATTCCACTAAAATGAAAAAATACAACTCTTTATAGGTTACATGCCAAATCCAATATCCACCCTTAGATCTAGGTATGGGGGAATGGATGGCTTGGATTGGATGTGACCAACCACAAAAAGAAATATTTAAAAGAAACCAATTCATAATTTTATCCCATGTGGTCAAAGAAGGAGAGGAAAGAAAAGAAAAAAAAACTAACCTAGCCTAATAAGGCCAAAAGAGGGGGCGCCCCAAGCTTGGGCCCTTCTTGGGCCAAATTGCTTCAAGTCTCATAAGGCCTTCCACAAGTCCATATTACTCCAATCTAGGAGGCCCATGTGGAGGGGAGGCTTAATTGGGCCTTAAGTGGCTTAAGAATCCAATATGAAGCCTAATGAGGCCTTATTACCCAATATGGCAATTAACCCTAAATGGACCCTAAAGGACTCACCCATTTGGCACCCATTTGGCTTATTAAGAGCCTTACATTGAACCCAATATGAAAAACTCACATAAAACACTCATTACAACCCAATGGCAAAGCAAACAATTGCTAAAACAATGCAAGTAAATGCTAAATGTGACTAAAAATCAAAGTGGGGACTCCAGGCTATCGCCTAGCCAAAGAGATGCTGCTGTAGCTCGAGTGGTGCTCCGTGTACGGTACTGATGACTCGCCGGCTCGTGCCTCTCGCGTGCTCTGGTGTCCGCACCACATCTGGATCTGACTGGAAACTAGAATCTGTGTAAGCTCTAAGCTGTAGGTCCTCTCCTCCATAAAGCAGAAAAAGATCTTTAGCCCTTCGCAGGTACTTAAGGATGCCCTTTACTGCCTTCCAGTGCTCTTCGCCTGGATTTACCTGATATCTACTGACAATGCTCAAAGCATTGACAACATCAGGCCGTGTACATAGCATTGCATATATGATTGACCCTATCACCGAAGCATAGGGTACCTTATTCATGTGTGCCACCTCCTCAGAAGTTTTAGGACTCATCCCCTTGGATAGGCAAATTCCATGTCTCATGGGAATGAGACCTCTCTTAGAATTTTCCATCCTAAACCTTTTGAGGATAGTGTCTATGTACTTGAATTGGGATAATCCTAGCATCCTTTTAGATCTATCTCGATAGATCCTTATGCCCAGCACATAGGATGCTTCTCCCAAATCCTTCATGGAGAAAGTCTTGGACAACCAAGACTTAGTTGATGTCAACATCCCTACATCATTCCCAATGAGTAAGATGTCATCAACATAAAGGACCAAGAAGGTCACTGAGCTCCCACTGACCTTCTTGTAAACACAGGGTTCATCTTCATTCCGAATGAAGTTGAAAGATTTGACAGCCTCGTCAAATCTGAAGTTCCAGCTTCTAGATGCCTGCTTTAATCCATAAATGGACCTTTGAAGTTTACATACCTTATTAGGATGTGGCTTGGAAGTGAATCCCTCAGGTTGTACCATGTACACCTCTTCTGACAAGTTTCCATTAAGAAAAGTTGTCTTCACATCCATTTACCAGATCTCGTAATCCAGGTATGCAGCAATGACAATGAGGATTCTGATTGACTTAACCATAGCTACCGGCGAAAACGTCTCGTCATAGTCAATGCCTTGCCTTTGACGATATCCTTTCGCCACTAGTCTAGCCTTGTATGTGTCAATCAGTCCATCTGCATCGATTTTCCTTTTGAAAATTCATTTGCAGCCGATAGGGACCTTCCCTTCGGGTACATCAACTAAGTTCCAAACTTTGTTGGTGTACATGGACTGTATCTCTGAATCCATTGCGTCTTGCCATTTCTCGAAATCTACACTACGGATCGCCTCCTGGTACGACTGAGGATCATCATCCTCATCGATACATACCTTAGAGGATCCCTCTGAGACATGTCTAATATATCTCTCAGGTTCTCTCGGTAGTCTACCAGATCTCCGTAGTGTCAGTGTTTCATCTTGAATAGGATCAACCGATACAGTCTCATCTAATGAGTTTGTGTCTATGGGTTGTGGTTCTTGGACCTCGTCCAATTCTATCTGGCTCCCACTGTTTTTCTGGAGTAGATATTCTCTTTCCAGAAATACAGCTCTCTTGACCACTAAGACCCTTTGCTAAGAAGGGTGATAGAAATAATATCCAAACGTCTCCTTTGGATATCCCACAAACCTACACTTATCGGTTCTTGACTCAAGCTTATCACTCTCGTTCTTCTGTACATGAGCAGGACACCCCCAAATTTTAATGTGATTAAAATTTGGTTTCCTGCCCTTCCATATCTCATATGGAATAGAAGGAACTGATTTACTTGATATCCTATTCAATAAATGAGCCGCAGTCTCTAACGCATAGCCCCAGAGAGACAAGGGTAGTCCTGACATAGACATCATGGATCGGACCATGTCTAACAAGGCCCTGTTTCTCCTCTCGGATACACCATTGTGATGTGGTGTATACGGTGGTGTCCACTGAGAAACTATTCCATGGTCTTTAAGATAAGAAGTGAATTCATGGCTTAAATATTCACCTCCTCGATCCGATCGAAGAGCCTTAATACTTTTGCCAGTCTGTTTCTCTACTTCATTCTTGTATTCCTTAAACTTCTCAAAGGCTTGTGACTTATGTCTCATTAAATACAGATAGCAATATCTAGAGAAGTCATCAATAAAAGAAATGAAATAGAGATAACCTCCTTTTGCTTCTATGGACATGGGTCCACACACATCCGAGTGTATGAGCTCGAGAAGGTCAACAGCCCTCTCTCCATGTCCACCAAAGGGAGCCTTAGTCATTTTCCCCATGAGACATGACTCACAGGTATCAAATGACTTGTATTCGAATGAATTCAAATACCCATTTGAGTGTAAGTGAGAGACTCTTTTCTCACCTACATGACCAAGTCTACAATGCCATAGATATGCAGAATTCACTTCATCAGCATTGGAAATTTACATAACATTAGAACGTGTATCTAATACATATAGACCATTGACTAATGAACCATTGGCTATAACCAAACCATTATTCATTATAGAGCACCCAGTGCTATTAAAAGCCAATGTATATCCAATGTTATACAAGCCAGAGATTGAAATAATGTTCTTAATAATATTAGGAACATAATAACAGTCATTCAGCTCCAGAATGACTCCTGAAGGTAAACTGAGACGTGCAGTCCCGACAGCTTTGGCAGAAACCAAAGCTCCATTGCCCATCCTCAGTTCAATCTCCTTTTTGCCCAATCGCCTTCTATTTACCAGCACCTGCACAGAATTGTAGATATTAGATGCACATCCAGTATCCAATACCCATGATGTGGATTCCATATATGACAAATTAAGGTCTATGACAAAAATACCTTCATTTAGAATTACCTTGCAATTCCTTTTCTAATGCCTAGTTTCTCCGCATCGAAAATATTTGTCTTCCTTTTCATTGTTCTTGCCCTTCCCTTTGTCAACTTTGGCGAGTTGTTTACCCGTGGCCTTTTTCTTTCCCTTCCCTTTGTTACTCGTGGCGGATATTTGAGAGGCCTTCCTTTTCTTGTTGGCCCGGCCAATAACCATTACAGACGAAGATGGTTTATCTTTCTACATGGTTCCTTCAGCACTCTTTAACATATTGAGCAGCTCTGGGAGAGTTGCTTCAATCCTGTTCATGTTAAAGTTCATGATGAAGGAAGAAAAAGAATCAGGCAATGACTGGAGTATAAGATCAATGCATAGTTCAAGATCCAACTTGAACCCCAATGCATTGAGTCTTTCAATCCACTCCATCATTTTCAGTACATGGGCCTGTACTGATGAACCCTCAGACATCCGTGTCCTGAAAAGCCTTTTGGAGATGTCATACCTCTCAATCCTACCCTGCTCCCCGAAGAGCTGGCGTAGATTGAGAAGTATACTTCTACAATCAGTCTTTTCAAATTGCCTCTGTAGCTCGGGAGCCATAGAGGCCAACATGTAACATTGGGCAAGGGAGGAGTCCTCAGACCACTTGGCATAAGCCAGTAACTCGCCCTCGTCGGCATCAGGAGCTGGCTCAGAATGAACCGTGTCCAACACGTACGCAATCTTTTCGGCGGTAAGGACTATGCGTAGATTACGCAGCCAATTCGAGTAATTCGGTCCAGTTAATCTATTTGCATCCAAGATGCCGCGGAGGGGGTTAGACGACGACATTGTAATCTGGATAAGAAATAAAAGACAACTTAGCATGTGTTCAAATTCTAACTTAGATGTGGTTTTCTATCTTAGTTAGTCCCACTATTTTTCGATCGAACTATATAACCCTCAGTATATAGAACGGGAGATCAACGAGATCAACCTAGTGGGTCGGAATCCCAACGAGACTGATGTACGACCTTGTGGAAAGCACAACAAGCCATACACCATCTCAAGGGCAGTCAACAGGCACTTGCATCTAATGCAATATCCGATATTCGGCCCCCGAGAAATCATCCCCTTGTGGAAAGCACAACAAAGGATATTCTCGGTTAGATCTAACCATCATTACTACATAGCAATGAGTTCATGACCCGACCCTTATGGAAAGCACAACAAGGCCGAGTTCAATTCCTCACCCCATTGAGGCCGAGCCTTGGAGTTTAATCCCGCCCCCAAACTCATGGACCTTGTGGAAAGCACAACAAATCCATGAAATGAAGACGTTCATTCACTCTATAATGATGGAGGGCCACGACGACTCCTAGAGCCACGCTTACCAGATCTAAAATTTATACGCGAGGGAATTTAATTTTATCTTGATCTCACCCTAGGTGGTAATATAAATATATCCAATATATTTACCGTACCTAATAGTTTGCACAAAATAAATGCATCCAATGCAAAAATAAACGCAAGTGATCATGGACTTTAACCCTAATGTAACTAAGACATCCGGCCCGCTTCCGAAGCAGCTGGATCGTCCTCATCGGGTGTGCTCCACGCTTTCAATCGTCGACGCCGCATTAATTACAACTTTTACACGGTACGCAGGTCGGAAAAATTAAATTACATGTGACTCAAATTCCAGCAGCCCTTAGGGCGAGTACAACAATGGAGGAAGATAGAAGTACATTGGAATTTCAACAGAGAGAGAAAGGAGGTTCGCAGACCCCAATTAATTACATTAATCCAAGTCCATGATCACTTGCCAACCCATTCAAATAAAATCAATCAAGGGTTATTTTTCTGAAAATAATCCTTACTTTTGAATTTAATAATGGGATGTGCAAACAAAAATAGGCTAGCTTTGTTTAATTTTAAAAATCAAAGCATGATTAACTAAAATTAAACATACAAGCAGGCCAATACAAGGTAAATAAAGTAACGCACGTAAAGAATCATCATTTTTTACAGGGGCATCTAATTGAGATAATTAATTAAATTTAAATTTAAATTTAATTATCCAATAATCAAATTTAAATTCAAAATTTAAACATGTTAATAATTTAAATTTAAATTTAAACTAATTATCTAATAATTTTTGTTTGAAAATAAATTTAAAATAATGTAATTATCCTCAATTAGTAATTTTCTAAAATTCAAAATTTAAATTTAATAATTATCTAATAATTAAAAATTCAAATAATTGAAATTTTTACATTTAACTTCAATAAAATTGAAAATTTGAATTTTCTAAATATCTAATAATTAAAAATTTAAAAATTAGAATTTATCGAAGTAACTTCAATTATTACCATTTTATCCCAAGGTAAATAGTAATTATCTCACCTCAGTAAATTCAACACGGTTAAATAAAATTTAACTTTTGACATTTACCATCGAGATAACACAATTAACTTACTAAATAAAATTCTATTTAATTTACTGAGTATTTTAATATATATATCTAATATATATATAATTTTACTAGAGCACAGTAAATTAAACAGGTTAAAACAATTTTTTAAAAAAAATAAAAAAAAACCTTTTTTTAATAACGCCAGGTCAACCCCGCGCGCGCGGGCGCCGCCCGCTCTCGCGGGCATTGACCCGCGCTGCGGGCGCCCGCAACGCGGGCGACCAGCGTTGCTGGCGCCCTCGGGCGAGCGCCGCCTGCGGGCGCCCGCCACGCGGGCGCCCCGCGTGGGCGGCGCCCGCCGGCGCACTGCGCCCAGAGGCGCATGCGCCCGACGGGAAGCCAAAAAAAAATTTTTTTAATTTTTTTTTAAAAAATTACTGTTTAGATGTCCAGCATCCAGGAAGAACAGAGATATCTAAATCTCTCTCTACAAATTATAATTGAAGATTTTCAATGTCCCTAACATATGGTTCTAAACGGCGATAAAAACACCGACCAGAGCGCGAACCTGGCTCTGATACCACTGTAAGGTTTCGCACAACACCTACGGGCGACGCAGCGGATAACAAAAATTTAATTTGCCCGATTACGGTGTTATGGAAAGCTTAATATGTGCTCTAATCGGTGTTTCTAATACCCTAATTACGGGTTGCGTGTTTCACCTTGCGCGGAACGACGCTGTCCGCTAAGCCCGATGCAGAGAAACCGAGTCGCACAGCAGTACGGCCTCTAGAGACGATCCACACGGACCCTTGCGCAGTGACGGTACCTCCCCGACGTAACTTTCCCCGGCTCTATCACCTTCTGGAGAGAGAGAGAGTAAAGGGGAGAAAGGGGGGGAGGCTAATCCTCCTCTTAAGCTTATGTGCTTGCTTAAGCTTAAGAGGTTGGAAGAAGTGAAGGCTCGAATGAGCATCACGTAGGTGGCTATATATAGAGTTTCGGTTTATTAGAAAAGGGTTCTAAAAGACCGAAACTGTATATATGTCATATCTACTATTATACATATGTATTAAACTCCATTTACACTCCTTTCCAAAAGGAATTAAAAGGAATGAATACATACACTTGTATAATAATAATCCGTCACCCAAGAATCCATTGTGTGTGATCCTCTAGGCCCACAGTCACTCTAGTTTAAGGTCCATTAACTTCTAATTCTCAATTAGAAGTAAATTAAACGTATTCTTCGCTTCTACTAGAGTCGAACAATAGGTTAATTTATTCCGAACCTTTGATCACGTTGGGTCAAGCAAATCCGCGTGATCCTAGATGACCCCGGGTTTAAATCAGCCTGTCTGGTACCTGTAAGTCCACAGTTACCGCATCGATATAATCACTCGCTCATTCTATGAGTCTGGTACGATCGAGGGTACGGTTTCTATCAAACCCCATGATCGTGCCATTTGACCATGACCTCCTTAAAGTGTATGACGTCCATCCTAAACGAACTCATACGACCCTGGCCAGGGATTTAACGGAGCGTCAATGTCATGACCCATTAACTGTCTGATATATACCCGACAGTGAGCGATCCCTTCTTGACCATTAATGATCTTCACACGTATCCTGGAGTGGTTAATGACTCGGTAACTCATGACTTATGGTTAAAGTCACTTAGCTAAGTAATTAAACCATTCCAGTCTTCGTGTAAGATCCGATCAATGTCTCAGGTCAAAGGACCAACGATGCTACTGTGACCGTTGGATCTTCAGTTGACATTAGGTATAATCAACCATCTGAAGATCCAATAGCGGATCAGTTCAGTGCACATCCTCCAAGGACATACACCTACACATGTGTTGGTGCCCCGCACCAATGACCATGAGACTGGTCACTGACACATCATGTGTACTAGTTTAATAGGTAAACAAAGTCCCCGAGTGATTACCCTCCAACCAGGAACAGTTTAAGGTATGTGTACATGTAAAGTCAATCTCATGTTCGAGATCCCATCTCGAGCTGACTTTACAACCACATATCCTAGGGACAACGTAAAGTAACACAATCGCATATTTACGCTCAAACACCACTTTATTAATGAACAAGATCGTACAACTATTGGGCCTACCCGACCCGAAATTGACCTGTAGCACACCAACACTAACATATAGGAGGTCAAGTATTTTCTGCCTTGGTGCACGTTTTGCTAAAGCATATAGGAGGTCAAAGCATTTTCTGCCTCGGTACAAATTTTGCTAGCATATAGGAGGTTAAAGCACTTTCTGCCTCGGTGCAAGTTTTACTAAAGCATATAAGAGGTCAAACATTTTCTTTGCTAAAGCATATGTGGATTTTACGTAGGTCTGAGCTCTCCTACAGGGACTCAATATAAAATAAAGCCTTAGAAATTCTAAGGAGGGTTATTAAATATGGATTTCTGCACATGGTGGTTACTAATTTCGTAACTTACTGTTCATGATTTATAAAATATTCACATAATCAGAAAGTAGAGATATGGCTGGATATGGACACAAAGCAAGATTAGCAAGATCATGCTCATATAATATTTTAAGTTTTAATTTCATAAATATGAAATGTTATACCTAGGTAATTTACAGGTAATATTAAATTAGAAAACACATGGAATCCGGATGATGGTAACCACCCTACTCATGCATGTCACCCTGTTTAAGCTACCAGTTAGGCCAGATCTTGAGAACACCTACCTTTATGAGATGACAACTAGGTACAGGTAAAAGAAAATGGTAGCTTTCTTCCCTCCTCTACAACCTCTGCAACTTCAGAGAATGTCCCCTGTAGCAAGGCTTCGGAAGAATGGAGGAAGCCTCAATATAGGGGATATTATAATTTTTTGGGTAGACAGGAGGGGAAACAAGATCTGAGATAATCGCGTCACAGTGCGATGCCAGCTCAAACATGTTGTTCGTGTCTGAAAAGGACAGAGGATAATGAGATGCCAACTAAGGTTTGTCTGGAAGGAATCACGACAGGGAGATTGTCATATATATTTTTAAGTAGCGCCTCTTTAATAGGGCGCACCATTCTAATGTTAACAACGTTACAACATTTAGAAATTTTATAGCTAATGAACCATGTTAATAAAAATAGTAAATTACATATTTTTATGATCCCTAGATTTTGATGATAATTTTCATAATTTTATTTTGTTAAAAATGTGCTAGAATAAAATTCAACCCGAAACTCTGCATTTAACTTCAAATATTTTTATTTTTAAAATTTGCTGGAATCGGTTTATGAAATTTAGTGGCTAGGATCCTTATATTTTTCTCTAATTTTTCATATAATTTATTTCTTAAAATTTTTTTTATAAAAAGTGGCACTATTCATGATTAGGGGAACAACGACCTATTAAACGGTCGTGATATTGTTTTGTGATTTTTCCACCCACCCTACACTAACCAAAATTATCTATATACCTTATCTCGCCTCCTCAATTATGTTTATTCTTTAAAATGTTACCTATGTATATCCTTATCTCTTTAAAATAAAGATAATTTATTAAAAATATAATTTGGCATCTTCTCTAAGTGATGTTTATTTATTTTCAAGTATTAATTTAAATAGAATTAGAATATAATAAGTTAAATGCCCTCTTTTCAAATCCTAAATGTATTCATTTCTATTTCAAAATTCTCGGGTGTTGCACCATCCCCTACTTAAAAGAATTTGGTCCCCAAATTCAACCATACGTGAGTACTGTTGAAGGTATAGGATACTCATTGTCTAAAATAGTTCTGGATATCTTCTTTTCATAGATTCCTCGGTCTCCCATGTAGCTTCTTGCTCCGAGCATCGATTCTATTGGATTTTCACCATAGGGATCGTCTTGTTCCTTAGAACTCGGGTTTCTCGGTCGAGGATCCGCATCGGCCTTTGTTCGTAAGTGAGGTCCCTTTGAATCACCAAATTAGCATGGTCAATGACGTGAGAAGGGTCGTGTACATATTTCTTCAGCATAGATATATGAAATATATTGTGCACTTCCAAAAGTTGAGGAGGTAAAGCGATACGGTAAGCCACCTCGCCCACTCTTTCCAATACTTCAAATGGACCGATAAACCTTGGTGTAAGCTTGCCCTTAATACCGAATCTTTTGATACCTCGACCGGGAGATACCTTGAGAAATACATGGTCACCAACTTGGAACTCCAGATCTCTCCTTCTGTTATCAGCATAAGATTTTTGCCTGCACTGTGCTATCTTGAGTCTCTCTCGAATAAGATATATCTTCTCATTTGAATCTCTAACCATATCTGGGCCTAGAATTTATCTTTCACCGACTTCATCCCAGCATATCGGAGATCGGCAACTCCTGCCATAAAGCGCCTCGAAAGGTGCCATTTGGATGCTGGCTTGATAGCTATTATTGTAGGCAAATTCGGCTAGTGGTAAGTGGTCGTGCCAGCTTCCGTCGAAATCTATAATATATGCCCTTAACATATCTTCAACAACCTGATTTGTCATTTCTGTCTGGGGATGGAAAGCAGTGCTGAAGTTGAGTTTCGTTCCCAGAGAGTGTTGTAGACCCTTCCAAAAATGAGAAGTGAAGCGCGGGTCTCGATCAGACACGATGGACATAGGAATTCCATGCAATCTAGTAACCTCCTTGATATATAAGGCAACAAGAATATCAATCAACCATCGGCTTTTGATAGGCAAGAAATGAGCCGATTTAGTAAGGCGATCGATGATTACCCAAATTCCATCATGTCCGTCCCTAGACTTGGGCAAACCCATGATAAAGTCCATGCTGATGTCTTCTCATTTCCACTTGGGAATATCCAGTGGATGCAGTCTTCCCGCGGATTTCTGGTGTTCGACTTCACCTATTGGCATGTCAGGCATCGAGACACGAAGTCTACTATCTCCCTTTTCATATTGGGCCACCAGAAGGTTCTTTTTATGTCTTGGTACATCTTAGTGACTCCAGGGTGGATCGTGTACCTTGATCGGTGAGCTTCTTCAAGAATCCTCTTCTTTAGCTCAGGACAGTCTGGTACACTTGTCCTTTCATGGAATAATAATCTGCCATCAGGTGCCAACTTGAAATCAAGTTTCTCGTCCAGTTTCTCTTTTATTTCCACTAAGATAGGATCTTCTTCTTGCAACCTCTTGATTTCAGTTAGCAAGTCTGGATGCAAACTTATATGAGATAGAGTAATATACCCATTTTTCTCATCCATGTTTATATTGAGTTCTGAGAATTTTTCTAGCAGCTTTCATTCTTGAACCATACAATTGGCTATTAAGGCTCTCGACTTCCGACTAAGGGCATCTGCTACGGAATTACCCTTTCCAGGATGATATTGTATAGTGAAGTCGAAATCCTTGAGATACTCGAGCCAACGCCTTTGCCGCATGTTCAGCTCCTGTTGAGAGAATAAATATTTGAGACTTTTATGATCGGAGTATACTATAAATTGTTCTCCGTAGAGATAGTGCCTCTAGATCTTTAAGGCCAATACCACTGCGGCTAGCTCTAAATCATGCACATGGTAGTTTTCTTCATACTTCTTTAATTTCCTGGAAGAGTATTGTAATGCCCCGAATTTTTCGGATCCTTTTTCGTGGGTCCCGGATCTGGTTTCTCGGAGCGTCTGACTCCGTTGTGTCCGAAATTTCGTTTCGGATATCTTTTGTGTTCGGATCGGCACGATCCGGAATCGTTTCGGAGGCCCAGAGGCGTTCCGCGGCTTTTTCCGCGTGTGTTTTCCGATTCCCGGCGTGGGTTTCGGCTTTCCCTTCGGAATCTCGTTGCGGGTGAACCGGGCCGTTCACCTAGGCGAGTGTGGTACCGTTACGACCGGTGCGTCCCGAGGATCGCGAGGGTGTGATTTTCTATTTTTCAGGATTTTTCCAATTTTCCGGATTTTCCTATATAAACCCCCCCACCCTCTCTCTTCCTCTCATTTCTCTCTTCTCTCCCTCTCTCTTCTCACGCTCTCTCCTCTCACTCTCTCCTCTCCGGCGGCCGACGGACCAAGGCGGGGGCGAGGCGATGCGGGCGAGGAGGACGGCGAGGATGGGTCGAGGATCGAGGCTCGAGGGCGTGGTGAAGCTCGGCCGTGGGTTCGTGGAACGGCGAGGCTTCAACGGCGTTTTCTTCGTGGATCGGCGTCCACGGTGCGCGAAATCTTCGGTGGAGGTAGGGTGATGGACCCCCAGCTCGTGCGCTTCAATTCCCGTGAGTTTGGTAGGCCGTGGTGAGCCGAGCGGGTCGTTTGGGGCGTTTTGGGAAAAATCATGTTTTGGGGAGTGATCGCCCGATCTTCCGTTTCGTTGCGCTTTAGGCCGATCCGAGGCCATAGATGCATGCTAGGGGTTGTTTGGGAGCTTCCCCTATGTTTTCCCCTTCATCCGTGGATGATTGGGGCGTGACGTGGATTTTTGGGTGTTTTCCCGCCGTTCCCGATTTTCCGAAATGGTCGCGGTCTACCAGAAACCGCTACCATCTGGTCGCGGTCCTGGGAGAACCGCTTTCACCCTTGTGTTTGGGTCGGAAGGCCTTCGAGCGTCGCGGTCGTGCGATAGACCGCTTTGGCCTAGTCGCGGTCATGGGATGACTGCTACTACCTGGTCGCGGTCCTCGGGTGACCGCTACCATCGGGGTTGCGTCTGGCTGGTCGCGGTCGCGAGATGACCGTGACAGCATGGTCGCGGTCGCTGGTCGACCGCTACCATCTGGTCGCGGTCACCAGGTGACCACTACCATGTTATGGTTCCTGTTTGCGCTGTTTTGACCTCCGGTCAACCCGGTTGTGACCCAGTGGTTGACTTTAGGTCTCGTGAGTATCTCGGACACCCCGTGGAGTTCCGTGACCGTGTCTTTGGGTGTCCAGAGGTTGTCCCACTTACCTCGTTTTGCGTGTCATACGCTTAAGGGTCCGGGTGACCTTTTAGCGTCCCGATTGTGTTGTGTTGGTCTTCGGTCGACTCGGTTGTGACCCAGTGGTCGACCTCCGGCCTTGTGAGTATCTCGGACACCCCATGGGTTCTGTGTCCGTATTTTTGGGGTGTCGGGAGGGACCGTGTTGCCTCGATTAGCGTGCCCATAGGTGTGGTGGGTCTGGGTGACCCCACGTGTTCCGGGCTTTCGTGTTACGCATGATCGAGTCACCGTGTATCGGTGTGTGTGCGGTGGGGTCTCCCCCGCATGTCGTGGGTTTCCTTTGGAAGGAGATTCCCATGTGGGCCATGTGCTTGGCCTTGGACTCCGAGTCCAGTTATCCGGCCTGGGGCTGGAGGTTTCCCGCTTGCTACAAGATGGGAAATCGTCGTGGTGGCTTGTGTGCTGCCGTGGGAATCGTGCTTCTGTGTTTTCCGTGTGGCCCGTGTGGGTGGCCATAGTCCCTTGCATTCCCTTCCCGAGGGAGTGGTCTTGGCGACTCGTGAGTTGTCTAGGTACTTGTGCTACCGTGATTTTAGACCTAGAGATTGGACTAGATTGATGGCCTTATGCTGTTGCGTACAACGGTCTTGATCCCGAGTCTTGTGACTCAAGGACCGTTGGGTGTAGTGCGTCTAGAGGACTGTCCAGAGTCCAGTGGCTTAGCGCCACTTGAGTTTTCTCGACTCTAGCGCACGGTGCGTGCGTGGCCGTGGACTGTGAGTCCCGTTTCTTCTCCGATTGTGGTCACTATGTGACGGGACCGGTACATGGGGTGGTCCCCATACGTCGTCGGATTCGGACGTTATTTTCCGTTGAGTTGAGAGTCTACTCCTTCAGTGACCCTCCACTAGTCGTAGCCTACCAGTACGCGTGTGCTGGTCGCACCAGGGAGTGGTGTACGGGCTTACCCTTAGAGGCGGTTTGTGGACCGGTTGCCGTCGGGCCCCACGTCTTGCAGCCAGAGTCCGGTTGAGGGGAAAACCGGTCAGAGGGCCAGACCAGGGACGCGTGGTCTGTGTGTGCACACGTGGTTGGGGGCGGTTGGACCCACGTCGACGGGCATGACCCCAGCTAGTCACTTGTTTGTGGTTACTTGTACAGTGTTCGCGCCTCGGGTAGGACCTACTACGTCAGGCGGTTCACCTGCGGTGTGGTGTAAGACGTCAGGGGATGCTACCGGCTGTGCTTCTAGTGGGTGGTACTCCTGTCGAGTACGGAGTGACAGACTGTCAGTCTCTGTGTCTTTGACCTTCGGGTTTTCGGTCGTGTTGACCGATGAGTTCGGTTGTTTCACCTTGGCGCGTGTGTCGGTTCTTGCGCCGTGAGACTAGTGCTAGTGGCTTTACCGAGGTTGGGTCTTGTTGTGCGGTACCCGTGATCGGATGGTCGGGGTTACACCTTGGACATCGTGTCCAGGTTGGCTGTGTCTGGGGGACATGCCTCTACGGCGTGGTTGCCGTGTGTTCTTACTTCGGTAGGTGGTACTGGCGTGGTTCGGTAGCTTCGACTGCGTGATCGAGGTCTGCCTTCTGGCAGTAGGAGTAGCTGTAGTGCCGAGTTTTTACCGGCCACCAGGTTGCTGTTCCTGCTGTAGTTG
Organism: Amorphophallus konjac; assembly: GCA_022559845.1. Taxonomy (NCBI): domain Eukaryota; kingdom Viridiplantae; phylum Streptophyta; class Magnoliopsida; order Alismatales; family Araceae; genus Amorphophallus; species Amorphophallus konjac. Next base: position 398,634,879 of record CM040122.1, read on the forward strand.
TAGCTTCCCTTTCCGCTACCGCCGTTGTTTCTGGTTGGGGTTCCGCGGGATCCCTGCTGAGTCTCTGTTTTGGAGACTCATTCCCTGCTTTCCAGGTGTGGCGGTTCTTCCTCGAGGTTCGAGGGCGCGGAGCGGAGGTTCTCAGTTGCCAGCTTGCCGGGCCGAGTGTTCACTTGGCATGTGGTACGTTTTTACTACTTTAGACTGTACTTTCTGTTGGACTGGACTCTGTTGTAGTTGTTTATTTATTTCTGTTAATTATTGAGTTGTCCTGCTTTATTTCCTATTTCTTTGTGCCTCCACACTCCTTTTAGCCCTTCCGAGCCCTCCCGGCTCGTGGGCGGCGGTGCGAGTCTCGGGTTATCAGGCCTTCCCGGTAATCAGATTCTCGGGTCGTTACAAGTATGCAATGACTCTTCCATTCTGCATCAATACACACCCGAGGCCAATACCAGAAGCATCGGTATATACCTCGTACTTCTCTCCTTCGACTGGCAATGATAGGACTGGAGCAGTGGTCAAGAGATCCTTCAAAGCTTGGAAACTCTTCTCACAGTCTTCTTTCCACTCATAAGGTGTTTCCTTGCGAGTCAATCGGGTGAGAGGAACAGCAACTCTTGAGAAGTCCTTGATGAAATGCCGTTAATAACTAGCTAGCCCCAAGAAACTACGAATCTCCGTTGCATTGGTTGGTCATTCCCAATTCTTCACAGCTTCGACCTTTGATGGGTCAACAGAAATTCCGTCCTTTGAAATTATATGGCCTAAGAAGGATACTTCCTCGAGCCAGAACTTGCATTTACTGAATTTGGCATATAGTTTACCTTCCCTCAATAGCTGCAATGCCTTCTTAAGATGTTCTTCATGGTCTTCTTCAGACTTTGAATAAATAAAAAGATCATCGATAATGACCATAATGAACTAATCTAAGTGAGGCATGAATATGCTGTTCATTAACTGCATGAAAGCTGTGGGGGCATTTGTTAGTCTGAAAGGCATAATAGTAAATTCGTAATGCCCATACTTACTTCGGAATGCAGTTTTATGAATATTTTCTTCTTTGATCTTCAGTTGGTGATAACCTGAACGAAGATCGATCTTGGAGAAATATTTAGCTCCAGATATTTGATCGAACAATTCATCAATCCTCGGCAGTGGGTACTTGTTCTTGATTGTAAGGTGATTTAACTGTCGATAGTCGATGCAGAGTCTCATCGATCCATCCTTCTTCTTGACGAATAGCACAGGTGCTCCCCATGGGGAAGTACTCGGCCGGATGAAACCCTTGTTCAATAGCTCCATCAGTTGTTCCTTCAGCTCTTCAGCTCAGCAGGGGACATTCGGTAAGGTGCCTTGGAAACAGGTCCAGCACCAGGGACAAGGTCGATGGTGAATGACACCTCCCGCTCCGGGGGTAAGCCAGGTAATTCTTTTGGAAAGACGTCAGAAAAATTCCGAACTATACGGATGTCTTCAAGCTTAGGCTCCTCGACGTCCGTAGCAGTTACAATTGTAATAAAAGCCGAACACCCTCTGCCTATCAGTTTACTAGCTCGGAGAGCTGATATAAAAGGTAATCTAGCCCGAGGGCTAATGTATACCAGTTTCGGGTAACCCACAAAAGTTATCTTGCCATTTCGGTAATCTACAATTGGTTGGTACGTGGATAACCAATCAGCGTCTAGTATGGCATCATACATTTCCATATCTAGGCAAATTAGGTCGGCAGGTAAATTATTTCCTTTAACCATAACCTCACAGTTTGGGTAGTGATGTGTGAGGTCGGCCTTGTTCCCGATAGGTGTAGATATGACTAAGTCTAACCATTCGGGCTCCATAGAGAATGTAGCAGTAAATTTCTTGGAAATAAATGAATGTGTTGCTCCAGTATCAAATAAAACTTTGGCATTCTTAGAGCAAATAGTTAGTGTACCTTCTATGATTCCTCCTGCTGTTGGTTCTGTCTCTTGGAGGGCTTGCAGACAGCCTTGCTTCTTTACTGAGAACTTCTCCTCTTTAATGGCTTGCTCGTTCATCAACGGACAGTTAGGGATCCGATGTTCTCGACTTCCACATCGGAGACAGGCTCCTAGCTTCCTCCAGCATTCCTTTGTCTTGTGGCCGGTTTTGTCGCAGTATTTACAAACTTCCTTAGAAGGTGTAGTAGTAGAGAATGGCTTGTTACTCCTCAGAAATGTCTTTCCCATGAAGAATTCTCCTTCATTATAGGACCGCTTCTTGTTGAACCGTGATTTGAAATTCCCAGGGCTTGCGACAGGTTCCTTCTTGTCCTTTCCTCGAATCTTGTTGGACAGTTCAGTGACATCCTCGAGCAATTGGGCACGCCTAACCATCTCCGAATAGACTTGAATGTCCATCGGTGCGAGTTGTGTAATATAGCGGGGCCGAAGCCCATTGAGGAACCTTTTAGCTTTCATCCTTTCGGTACACACCAAGTGAGGTGCATACTTGGACAATCTTGTGAACTGGGCCTCATACTCGGCCATAGTCAGGGTCCGCTACTTTAGTGCGGTAAATTCTGCAGCCTCCTTTTCCTGAATGCGATTGGAAATACATTTTCTATTAAAATGTTCAACAAAGTCATCCCATGAGGCATGGTTATCAGGCAATGTTGCTTTTACGGATTCCCACCAATCTCAGGCGTCTCGCTCCAGTTGGAAAGTGGCCAATAAGTCCTTTTCTTCATCCGTACACTGCATTGCACATAAAATTCCGTCAATTTCCTTTAGCCAGTTCTCGACATCCTCGGGGTTAGTTGAACCTGTGAACCTTGGTGGGTTCACATAACAAAAATCCCTATGAAGGTCACCGGCTCCACGGTGAGCTCCGCTTCGCGCCACTCGCTGTAGCACGTGTGTAGGACCTTGCACGGTGTGCTGCATCTCGCGCCATTGTGCTCTCTCAGCAGCCATGATCCTACAAGGAATTTTTTTTTTAAGCCTACTAAGTATCATTGTTAACCATAAGGTCAAGTGTCATGTAGAACTATAGGGTCAAAGGTCAAATGCCAAATTTAATGATAAAGTCAAATGTCATCAAAGAACTTAACCCATGGCTCTATCCATCTCACTGGGTGTGGTGTAAACCTATCCTTAGACTTGAGTTTCCTAGATTTTGATCATGACTCCTAACTTCCTGACTTCTTATTCCCTAAAAAATTTAAATCCTAGACTCTGATATCACGAAGACCGTCACGTCCCGAGCGCGGAAGATACCCAAGGTCGTGGTCAGCTTATATAGAACCATTCAATCAGAGTAGTAAACATATTTTTTTTTGACAAAAGATAGAGTGCGCAATTTATCTAAATCATAACTAAGATTAAATTCTCAAATTAATACCAATGTCCAAGATGACAATTAACCAAATGGTAATAATTCTAATCTATGACATTCCTTATTCAACTCCAAATACTATGCTACAAACCTTATCAAACTTCAATCAACTAGACCAATCATAACTAGAAGTACATGGTAGAACTTAAAACATAAAGAACACGACTAGTTGGCAAAAGACAACTAATGACTCTAGCACTCTTCACTCGATCTCGTTCCCATTCATTTGGATGTCGCTATCCGAATTTCTTGAAAATGTTAGGAAGCAACTAGATAAGTGAATCGCTCAGTAAGATTTATATCTCAAGTTCTAACAATCTTTAAGTTAATTACAAGTTCATGCAGAATAATGATGCATGTTGGATTAAGCAAGAATATCAAAAATTGTATCAAGAGAGTATCACATGAATTTTAATAAGATGTTTCAATAAGGAAACTAGCAAGTCAATTACAAGTAATTGCACAAGTCTTTCCAAGAAGATGATAATCAATATTCAAGTAAATCCTTTCAAGAAGGTAATAATCCATGATCAAGCGAGTAATCTCAAGCTCATATAATAACAAGTAGTGTAATGGAATTGGCTATTTCATTCATTCAAGCAAGTAATTGCCCTTTTTCGGGCCACGCGATTCAACTCAAACATGTAGAGAGAGAGGAAGTAAGTGTGGAATGTCTCAAGTCAAGTAAGCAGTGTACTTTTGCCCTTTTACGGGCTCAAGTCAAGTATTGCCCAACTCTGGACCACGCAAGTCAAGTATTGCCCATTTTGGGCCAAGCAAGTCAAGTCAAGCAAGTAGTTCGGTACATTAATGTTAAACACCGTGGTCAATAAACTCTCATGGGCACAAGTACCTTCGGGTGCTCCTCCCAGGACCAGACCGGGCCCTATATGCACACCATTTCATGTATACTTTTAGACATCCACTCTCATTTATATAGCCAATGTAGAATTTCAAGAAGTTTACCCATTGTAGGAACACAAGGTAGATTTCCAGGAATAGAATTCAAGGACATCTCGAGTGTAAATGATGAATTATGACCATCTACTTGAAATGCATGACACATAGGTAAATCGGGGTTAATGAGATGACCAAAAAGTCATGTAAAGAAGGTCAACACTATTGGTCAAAGTCAACATTATTGGTCAAAGTCAATGCTATTAGTCAAAGTCAATGTTATTGGTAAAAGTAAACGTTATTGGTCAAAGTCAAAGTTTATTGGTCAAAGTCAACGTTGTTGGTCAAAGGTGTCAACCGGTCAAGGTCAGGCAGCGTTTTACTTTTTATGTAGAAATACATAACTAAGGTCGATGCATATTAACATGCACATAAAAGATTTGTGCAGGTTACTATTCATACATATAGAAGGTCTGGGTACGTTAAGGTTGCTGTAGATCACTATTCATGCATATAAGGTTGGTGCAGATCACTATTCATACATATAAGGTTAGTACAGATCACTATTCATGCATATAAGGTCAGTGCATATAAGGTTGGTGCCGAACACTATTCATGCATATAAGGTTGGTGCATATCACTATTCATGCATATAAGGTCAGTGCATATAAGGTTGGTGCAGAATACTATTCATGCATATAAGGTTGGTGCAGAATACTATTCATGGATATAAGGTTGGTGCATATAAGGTTAGTGCAGAACACTATTCATGTATATAAGGTTAGTGCATATAAGGTTGGTGCAGAACACTATTCATGGATATAAGGTTGGTGCTGAATACTATTCATACATATAAGGTTAGTGCATATAAGATTGGTGCAGAATACTATTCATGCATATAAGGTTAGTGCAAGTTTAGTTGTAAAATGGTCAAGGTCGGTGCAAGTTACTGTACAAGCGTAGGTATAGGTCTATATAAGGTCGGTGCAATTCACTATTCAGGTCGGTGCAAATCATTATTCATGCTACAAGGTCAGTGCAGTTCACTATTCAGGTCGGTGCATGTTTTGCCTCGGTACAAGTTTTTCTAAGCATATAGGAGGTCAATTCATTTTCTGCCTCGGTGCAAGTTTTTTTTTCTAAAGCACATAGGAGGTCAGTGCAAGTTCTGCCTCGGTGCAAGTTTTTCTAAGGCACATGGAAGGTCAGTGCGAGTTCTGCCTCAGTGAAAAGTTTTCTAAAGCACATGGGAGGTCAGTACAAGTTCTGCCTCGGTGCAAATTTTTTTGTAAGGCACATGGGAGGTCAGTGTAAGTTCTGCCTCGGTGCAAGTTTTTTGTTAAGGCACATCGGAGGTCAGTGCAAGTGTAAATTTATTTCTAAGGCACATGGGAGGTCAGTGTAAGTTCTGCCTCGGTGCAAATTTTTCTAAAACATATAGGAGGTCAAGTATTTTCTGCCTTGGTGCAAGTTTTGCTAAAACGTATAGGAGGTCAAAGTATTTTCTGCCTCGGTACAAGTTTTGCTAGCATATAGGAGGTCAAAGCACTTGCTGCCTCGGTGCAAGTTTTGCTAAAGCATATAGGAGGTCAAAGTATTTTCTGCCTCGGTACAAGTTTTGCTAGCATATAGGAGGTCAAAGCACTTTCTGCCTCGGTGCAAGTTTTGCTAAAGCATATAACATTTTCTTTGCTAAAGCATATGTGGATTTTACGTAGGTCTGAGCTCTCCTACGGGGACTCAATATAAAATAAAGCCTTAGAAATTCTAAGGAGGGTTATTAAATATGGATTTCTGCACATGGTGGTTACTAATTTCGTAACTTACTGTTCATGATTTATAAAATATTCACATAATCAGAAAGTAGAGATATGGCTGGATATGGACACAAAGCAAGATTAGCAAGATCATGCTCATATAATATTTTAAGTTTTAATTTCATAAATATGAAATGTTATACCTAGGTAATTTACAGGTAATATTAAATTGGAAAACACATGGAATCCGGATGATGGTAACCACCCTACTCATGCATGTCACCCTGTTTAAGCTACCAGTTAGGCCAGATCTTGAGAACACCTACCTTTATGAGATGACAACTAAGTACAGGTAAAAGAAAAGGGTAGCTTTCTTCCCTCCTCTACAACCTCTGCAACTTCAGAGAATGTCCCCTGCAGCAAGGCTTCGGAAGAATGGAGGAAGCCTCAATATAGGGGATATTATAGGTTTTTGGGTAGACAGGAGGGGAAACAAGATCTGAGATAATCGCATCACAGTGCGATGCCAGCTCAAACATGTTGTTCGTGTCTGAAAAGGACAGAGGATAATGAGATGCCAACTAAGGTTTGTCTGGAAGGAATCACGACAGGGAGATGGTCATATATATTTTTAAGTAGCGCCTCTTTAATAGGGCGCACCATTATAATGTTAACAACGTTACACCATTTAGAAATTTTATAGCTAATGAATCATGTTAATAAAAATAGTAAATTACATATTTTTATGATCCCTAGATTTTGCTGATAATTTTCATAATTTTATTTTGTTAAAAATGTGCTAGAATAAAATTCAACCCGAAACTCTGCATTTAACTTCAAATATTTTTATTTTTAAAATTTGATGGAATCGGTTTATGAAATTTAATGGCTAGGATCCTTATATTTTTCTCTAATTTTTCATATAATTTATTTCTTAAAATTTTTTTATAAAAAGTGGCACTATTCATGATTAGGGGAACAACGACCTATTAAACGATCATGATAATGTTTTGGGATTTTTCCACCCACCCTACACTAACCAAAATTGTCTATATACCTTATCTCGCCTCCTCAATTATGTTTATTTTTTAAAATGTTATCTATGTATATCCTTATCTCTTCAAAATAAAGATAATTTATTAAAAATATAATTTGGCATCTTCTCTAAGTGATGTTTATTTATTTTCAATTATTAATTTAAATAGAATTAGAATATAATAAGTTAAATGCCCTCATTTCAAATCCTAAATGTATTCATTTCTATTTTAAAATTCCCGGGTGTTACAGAATCAAAGATAGGTTATCTCATGAAAAGGTTAGATTAACAAGTTAGGAATAAAAGCCCTCTAGTTTCATATGATTTCATGCTCTGTATGTGACGAATTTCATATTTTATTTACACTGCGCAGTTAACTTATTTCTGCACACATGAACCTTGTCCTTTAAGAAGAATATGATAAATTAATTTATTTTTACGTAAATCCATGCATCTTCATACATTACTTTTCTTCTATCATGTCTTGTCTTCATGTTTACTGGAGTTTTTATGCATTACTTGCCCTAGGATTAGCCTTAATTGCACTTTTTGACCCTTTCTGCCGGAAGGCTTAAAACGGTTTCCCCAAGACCGCTAAACTTCTTCTAGCCGTCCTAGAGGAACCGCTACTATCAGAAACGGTCCTGCCGAGACCGCCTTTTTGTTTATGTGTTCTGTCACCTGTTAACCCGAAACAGATTACAGAATGGCCTTAATGATTATATGTTAAGCCTAGGTAAATAAGTTTTATTCCTGATTTTGGCTACATATTCATGATTATGGTTATATTATGCATTAAACATGCTAGGTTTCATGTCCTTTATGCTCTAAATACTTATTTTAAAGTTATACTATTTTCATGCCAAAATCATATAGTTTGTACTAAATTGAATTTTTTCAAATAGATTATGAGACTTGTTTTATGCATGTTTTGATCGCTATTTTTTCACGATCTCACTCTCACCTTGAGTCTTTCATAAGTACATAGTGCTTACTCTGGTGCGTGGCTATTAATTACACTTCGCACTCATAGGCACACAATCTTGGACTTGTGACTCTCTCTATTGGATATTCCTTCCACTGAACTAGGCGATCTTGTTTCAAGGCCTCCATAAGTCTCTGCGAGCCTGGGATTCCCACTAGGACGCCGAGCTGGTTGTATCCTCAAAACCCAATTGTCTAGAAAGTACTCACAAGACTGCTATTTTTCTGTGTCCTAGATTGTAGCGGCCATCGGGCGACCGCTACTGTCAAGTAACGGTCATCCTATGACCGCGTTAATCCAGATTTCATCACTGCGTCTACACTTTCTTTCTTCATGCGTCGACTCTATGTAGAAACGGTCCTGATTTGATCGCCAAATTCATAATAGCAGTCCAGCCTTGATCGCCTCTGTCCAGAAACGGTCGAGTAATGACCGCTTTTACCCAGTTCCTATTTAACCCAAGGTTTGACCCAAGGGTTGATTTTCCTAAGTTCCTAGATGGTCTATTGATTATCTAGAACCTAATATCTTATTCAAAAGCTACCTAATGAATTATGAAAGTTAAGGAATACGCCGTTATGTTGCCGAATTTCTTCCGTAGCATGACCTTGTCTTTAAATCATCCTTGGCTTCATGTTTTCAATCTTTGTATGTTCTTACCTTGATATTTGTTATCATGAAACTAAAGTTTGAACTTGTACATTATTGACCTACTTTATTTCTCGTGGAAGTAGCTTGATTTATAACTTGAAGATGCAAGAGCGGGCACGGACAGTGTCCAAGGGCTCCACACTAGCCCCCTCGGTAGATAGCCAGAAACGTACTATAAACCATGGGGTATGATATTTACTGGCGTCACATTGCGCTTGGTGTACTTTTTCTTATAAACGGGTGAAAACCATGAGGCAATCTTGTGAAATTTACATGCTTGCTAGTACATTCTTGTTACATGACTTTCTAGTGCATAGCCTTTATAGTTATGAAAAGTACATTCTAGTTCATGAAAGGCCACTTTACCTTATATCTTGCTTGATCATACTCTATTATCACTTAACATTCTTCATATCTCTATGATCGACATCTCGTTATTAATGTTATTTGAATTTTATTCGTATGATTTACCGCATTCCTTTTATCTTATTTTCTAGAGCTAAAATGTTAATTACTTACACATTGCCTTCATGTTGATACGAAGATACCTACTGGCTGAGCAAGTGTGCTCATTACCCTACTTTTCAAATCTTTCTAGGAAACTCTAGTGGATCGAATTCCGAGTATTCCGATGATGGGTCAGAGAGTGATGGTTGAAGATTCGAGAGAATACTTAAGAGTGCTATACATCCTTATGTTAGTATGGAGTCATATGATGTAATTTTTATTTTATTGAGTCATCTTATGTACTTTTCATTTTTATTGAGTCTAGTCAGTCAAAGAGTCAAGAGTCCATATCATGTACTTGAATATTATTCAATTAAGTGAAGTTTTGAGTATATCATCTTGTGCATTCTCTTTTATGTGCGAATGTGTTAACGCTCTGAATATATTGCTCGTTTGCGGCATACTAGCTGGTTGTTCACGTTTCCGAATATCTTCCACTGCACTTATATCTCGGGGCGTGACCGTTAAAGTGGTATCAGAGCCTAGGCATAAGTATGTCCTAGGAAAATGTCATGTCATAGGCTAAGTTCAAGGATTAAGGACCCACACCTATGAACTAAGGAAAGAAAGTTCCAACCCATGTAAGAATTGAGTAGAGCCTGGGATGAGATAGTTAATTAGAAATTACCTTTACGTTAATTTCTATCGATTCTATAGGAATTAACAAAATGTTCTTCTTCTCAGGTACCATCCCAAAATGGCTCATCGTGTCAACTGGGACGAGATGCAACAAACTAGTGCGGGTCTTACCCAAGTTCTCCAAACTGTGGCCCAAGCTGGCGCTCGGGTAGGTGCGGGAAACTTACATGGGAATTTTCGGAGCTTAAATCCTCCAAGATTCTCAGGATCTGCCAATCCCGACGAAACAGAAAATTAGATTGACAAGATGAAATGTATATTTGATGTAATGCAATGCACCGATCAAGAGAAAGTCTGTCTTGCCACATTCCAGTTGAACAAGGATGCACGTACTTGGTGGAAGGCACAACCACAGAATGCACAGCTTACGTGGGAGGAATTTCTTACACTCTTCCATGCAAAGTACTTCTCTGAGCACGTCAAGGAGAGAAAGGCCACTGAATTCGCCTCTCTTCGCCAAGGCATGATGTCCATGGTAGAGTATAAACTTTAGTTCTCTCATCTTGCCCCATATGCTCCTTATCTGGTTAGTATTGATCTATTGAAGGCTAACCGATTTATGGATGACTTAAGGCCCATTTTTATTACTCAACTTGGACCCCAAAATATCCGTACTTATGCGAAGATGGTCCAACGGACGCATTTATGTGAAAGGACCTTGAAAAAGGTTGAAAATTTTAAGGGCAAGGAAGAAGAATCTAGCCAGAAGTTCGACAGGCGAGGAAGGAAAGGAGCGTGATTCAGCATCACGAAACCCTACAAGTCCCGTGACAACAAGAAGCGATCCTGTAATGGCAACGGGAGTGGCAACAGCAAAGGCAAGTAGATCAAGGAGGAAGAAGGAGCTGTCGCAACTGCTTGTACATTTTGTGAGAAGTTCGGCCATTCAGTCGAAGAATGCTGAAAGCGCCTTGGCACTTGTTTACGATGTGGAAGTCGGGAGCACCGTATGCCCGATTGCCCTCTATTTAAGGAACAACCCTCTAATGGCGGACGTAGGTGCCAAGCTTGCCTCAATGCCGTGATGGATGAAGAAACGCCCAAGGATGATGGGCTAATGGAAGGTACCATTCAAATTTATTCGCATCCTACATTTGTGTTATTTGATACTAGTGCCTCTCATTCTTTTATATCTACTACATTTGTAAAAATTTTACCAATTTCACCTATTCCTCTACCATCGGACCTAACAATCACAACACCTTTAGGTCCCGGAACAAAACTTATAACCCACTATCCAAATAGTGAGGTAACTGTAGAAGGCCAAAATCTTCCTGTAAACCTCGTATGCCTTGACATGGAAGGCTACGATGCCATCCTTGGTGTAGATTGGCTTGTTGACCATGACACTGATAACACGGAAGCGTATGTCGTTACTACACGCGTGCTAACAATATTAAAATCGAACTCGCGCAAAATGATCAAAAGAGAACGTAGTACTATGGCAAGCACGGGTCGAATCCACAGGAAAGAAGAGATTTTTAGAGTTAACAACCTTGGAGTCTTTTGGAAAACACTTGTGATTTTATTTTGTTTAAGGATAATAGTGAAAAGATGAATGAACCAAACACTTAATTAAAAACACCTATGACTATGAGCCTATGCCATGGAAAATGATTGCATAACATTGAGAAGAAGAGGTATAAGAAGGAGGAAGAGAGGGAAGATGAACAAACTCTAGATCAAATGAACACTTCTTTCATTAACATAAAGAAACGAGTACATGAAGTGCAAGATAAGCTTACAATAAAGATGTGATAAGATTACAATGAAGTAAAATGAAACTAAAGTAATAGCAACAAGAGGAGCCTGAGATGTGAAGATGGCAGCAATGGTGATGACGGCGCCGTCCTCTCTTGGTCTTGGATCATGAACCACCTTACAGAAGATGTCGTTTACGTCGGGAGGAAGTCACCTTCGTCGTTGAAGCATCCTTTGGAGGGTGAATAACTTTGAGACCAAGATGAATTAGGGGATGCCAAAGAAGAAGACGTTGGAGAGGAGGCAGAGAGAAAGAACTTTCATGAATAACTCAGAGAGAAAAGAAGAGCAGACAGACTTCAAAATGGAGGAATAATAGAAGCTAGCACCTCGGATGAACAGTAAAATCACAGGACAGCAAGTTTAAAAGCAGGAAATAACTTCAAAACCAGAAAGAATTAGAATATGATGTAGAAGCATCAATTGTATAATACTTAAAAACAAAGAAATTTCATGAAGAAATAAAGAGGATAAAATGACTAGAATGGGGAGAAATAAGTGGAAGAACAGAAAGAAACACTGGTTCGGAGATGAACAGGACAGCACAGTGAAGAACATGAAATAACTTGAAAACCAAAAAAAATTGGAAGCTGATTCAGAAGAAGAAATTTTAGAAGACTTAAAAATAAAGAACTTTTGTGAAGAACATAAGAGGAGAAGAGAGACTAAAGAGGGAGAAATCGATGACCTAAGATGCAAGAGGGAGAGAGAGAAAATTGCCAAAAGAAGAACTCCCTTTCTCCTCCTTGTCATGGGCTATTTATAGGGAAAGTTGGGTAGATTGATGGTGGAGATTGTATAAAAAGGAGATGGATGGCTGGGATTTAGGTAGAATATGATACATGGGGAAGAGGAAAAGTAGGTGGGCACCCCCTTTCTTGGACTTTGGGCACCCCTTTTCCCAAGGCTCATCATGTCTCTCCTTTAGTTCAAACTTTGAATTCAATTTTTCCACCAATCAAAATATGTGTTTCTTTTCCTTAATTTTAAACTTTTGAAATTTTTTCCCTCCAACCAAAATATGTGCTTTTGACTTGGTCAAAGTGGTGGTGACAGTTTTGCCCCCGGCTTCTTTTACAATTACCTTTGGTGTCCTGCACACACATAATTGTAATTTAGTTCATAAAAATTATCATAATATGCATATAAATCTCAATTGCTTATGGTTATGTAATGGAGAATTAATGCTCACGGCCCTCAACTTTAATTTATTAAATAAAATCATCAAATTAATCAATTTGCGTGAAAGCTCTAATTTAAATGCGGAGTTGAGGTTAACTATGAAATATGCACAATTACCTAATTATATGCACATAAAATGGTGTTCATGTGATGAATTATCATAAGAAATGGACACTTATCACACCCCCCAACTTACTCATTGCTAGTCCCTTAGCAATGCAAATAAATTAAAATTTATGACTAACAAGAGTTTATAAAATTTATACTCTCATATCCAGCTCTCCCTTCATAGAATCAACCAAAGATTAAGAATCTGGAATCATTAATATACACTAGCCTTATTTAGGAACTTAATAGTAAGAATTCAAATCAAAGCTCAATAGCACTTGTGCATGTGTAACTACCAAATCCACAGCTTGGACAATTGCATCCTCCATTCGCTATTCCAAGCAAATGTCTTTTAACCCTGCACCTCTTAGATCAGAGCATTAAGTATATTAACTTTTTATCTGCCTTATTACTTTGTCCCTTTGGTATCTTTTATACCACACATGATGTTGCACTACCCTTCACTGCCCAACAGGAATCTCGACTCTTATCTTAGGAGAAGCAGGCCCAGTTTCACAGATCCAGGTTCCCTTTTCCATTTTACGCGAACCTCAACACGTCTTAGGTGAAGTAGGCTCGGTTACTAAGATTAGGGGCATTTTTCATGGTATTTTTTTTCTTTTTTTCATAGTGCCATTACGCTTATTTGATAGATAATTTGGCAGAAAGTTTTATAAAAAGATCTCTTTTCTTAAGAAGTGCATAATATCAGACATCATACCTAAAATGACAGGGGGCTTGTCTTGCTTGTTTCATTAGTGTGTAACATGAATCTTTTTTTTCTAAAGCGCACATGAACTTTAAAGGGATTCTTATATCAATTTTTCATGACTAGATTGACTAAATTTCTCATCATCCTTCTCCCTAGTATTTTCTATTCTAGAATTACTTTTAATTTAAGCATGAATCATGAAACTCAAGATGGGGTTTACATCTTTTCATTTACATGCAACAATACAGGATATCAAGCAAGAACTCAGATCAACTTGTACTCACATGAAATGAAACATTTTTTTCTCCCCCCAATTTGAATGACATTGTCCTCAATGACATATGCAATATGTATGAATAGAACAATGTAGACATGAAATTTGTGAAGGAACGGGACAACCTAACGGAAGTGAACTTCGACGGACATCCTTGCTGACCAAAGGCGGTACTTGGCCGTTAAAGGCGACGCATAGGTGCAAGCAATCTTCCCTCTCCCCTAACTTTTCCTTTATTCATACCTACAAAAATAAAAAAAATTACAATACAAACTTGGGTTGCCTCTCAAGAAGCCATTTATTAGCACACGAAAATTACGAAAACTGTGGGTTGTCTCCCAAGAAGCGCTAAGTTTAACGTCTTCAGCCAGACGTAATGTAGCTCACTGAAAAACGGGTGGCATTTAGAATGAGCCACCAAGTGATCTTGTCCTCCTTCAAATTTCAGCCCTTATGCCATTGGAAGACAAGAGTAAGCATGTACGTATTGGAGCTAGAAATATACTGGTCTCGCACATTATTGATTTTAACTCTGACCATATGTGTGAGCCAATTTTCATCTTTAAGAGGCATGCAATGATCAATGGCCATCAATCTATCAAGATCGGGATGGACTCTCTGCCTAATATCTATCCGTTGGTCCCCTTGTACTGTATCTTCCAACCTAGCTATCCATTTATTGATTATTTCCTCCACATTAACTCGGTCAAGCATCAGTGGCTTATAAAGATTGACATTATTAGCCACATTCTCCGTAATGATAGCCTCATGAGCAATAAGGGCACTAATGAACTTATCTTCTTGATGAGACGTCAAATCAAAAGTGAATATAGTTGGCATATCTCCCTCAGATCCTAGAATGTCATATTGGGGAGGCTTAACTTGCAGGGGAATCAAATTGGAAGGTATGGACCCATCTAATAATTCAAACTTTATGGGGCATGGTTCATGGGTCAGATCAAATATGAAGTTCTCTAATGAAGCCTCATCATCACACTCTTCACTCGAATGAAATTTATCAATCAAACTTTCCAGTAATGGGGTGGATAGACCAAATGTAAATCTTTCCAACAAGGCCCCTTCATTACACTCATGAAGATTATCAATCACATTTTTCAATGGTGAGGTGGGTAGATCAAATGTAAACTTCTCCAACATAGTCCCTTCATCATGTTCTTCAAGAGGAGGGTATTCAAAATTCATCTTCATTAAATCATCAAGATTATTAATCCCAAGGCAATCCTCCTCTTCAAGTATATCCTCAATTGAGACTTTGGTGTTTGGAGTGATGTTCTCAAGTTCTTCACGTGATGTCCCGTTATCAATATCCTCTATCAAAATGAGATTATCAGATATATTCTCCACAAGTGGGGCATCTAAATTAGAGATGAATTTTTCACTCAAGGGCCCTTCACAATTCTCTTCCTCATGATATTTAACATTCAACATGTTTGCAACATCATCATTACCTTCTTCTTTATGCTTCTCTTCACACGAGTTAATGATGACAGTCTTGATGCCAAAGTGTTCACATTATTCTAACATAGGAAGCATGTCAATCAGTTTTCTCAATTGTGGGATTGTGAGATGAAATGAGAAATCTTCCGATATGGTCTTTTCATGATATTCTTTCAAGTAAGGAGGGTCACTGTAATTCCCCAGATTTTTTGGATATTTTTTGGATTATTTTAGTGGGTCTCGGAGTGTATTTTGTGCTTTACGCGTGTTTTTCCTTGACGTGCCTTCGGAACTCTGTGCAGGGCGAACCGTGGCGTTCTTCGACTCCGAGATCGTACCACTGCGTTGTGTTCCTTCCGAGGATCGCGGAGGTAATTTTTCGTAATTTTCTAAATTTTTGAAATTTTTGAATTTTTCTATATATATTAACCATTTTCTCTCTCCCCCTATCATTCACTCTTTCTCACTCACTCTCATCTCTTTCTCTCCCCCTCTCCCCAGGCGGCCGACGGTGGCGGAGGAGGGCGAGGCGGCGATGGCGGGAGGCGAGGAACGGGGAACGGGTCGAGGATCGAGGGCCGGTGGGGCGTGGAAGCTCGGCCGCGGGTTCGTGGAGCGGCGAGGGTTTCACGGCATTTTCTTCGTGGATCGGCGTCCACGGCGCGTCGTATCTTCGGTGGAGGTAGGGAGATAGGCCCCCAGCTCGTGCTTTCCCTTTCCCGCGAGTTTTGTAGGCCGTGGTGAGCCGAGCGGGTTTATTTTCACATTTTGGGGAAAATCCATGTTTTGGGGGAGTGAGCCGAATCACTCGTTTTACGGCATTTTTGGCCGATCCAGGGGTTTAGATGCATGCCTAGGGGCTTGGGGATAGATTCCCCTTTGTTTCCCCATCACCCGGGGGTGATCGGGGCATGGATCGGATTTTTGGGCAGTTTCCCGCCGTTTCGCGCTCAGACGGGTGTGACGGTCCTTCCAATGACCGTCACAGCCTATGACGCCCCAAGGTAGGTGCGTCACAGGGCTCATTTATCCTTTGGGTGGTCTATGTGTGTGACGGTCCCACGATAGACCGCCACGGCGCTGTGACGCGCCTGGGTTGGACGGTCAGGGACGATCTGACCGTTAGCTTTCATTCGTTGATTTTGACCGTTCGAGGTCAAGGCCTGTGATGCACCAAGGCTGGCGCGTCACAGTCTTGTAACGCCCCTGTGTTGGTGCGTCAGAGCGGACGCATACCCACCTTGTAACGCACCAGAGTTGGTCCGTTACAGCCTGTGATGCACCGAGCGGGACGCGTCACAATTGGTTTCATCTTGTCTTGTGACGCATCAGGGCTGGCGCGTTACAGGCTGTAACGCACCAGGGCTGGGGCATCAGAGACTGTGACGCACCGGGTTAGGCGCGTCACACCCAACTTTGCACCGAGCATCTGACGACCCTTTGTTGGTGCGTCAAAATGGTTGTGACAGTCGAGGCTTGGACCGTTACAGACTGTGAGGGCCCAAGGTTAGACCGTCAGGCTCTGTGTGGTGCCGAGATGAGTTTTCGTGTTCTCCGCGATCGTTTCACGTTGTGTCGGTCCCTAGTCGACCCGGTCGTGACCCAGTGGTCGACTCGCGATCTCGTGAGTGCCCCAGACACCCGTGGGATTCTGTGTCCGTATTTTGAGGGTGTCGGGAGGACCGTGTTACCTCGTTTAGCGTGCCTGTGGGTTTGAGAGTCCAGGTGACTTCTCGCGTGTAGGGCTTTCGTGTTACGCTAGACTGAGTCACCGTGTGTCGGTGGGGGTGCGGTGGGGCCTCCCCCGAATGTCGTGAGTTTTCCTGGAAGATGATTCCCGAGTGGGCCATGTGTTTGGCCTTGGACTGTGAGTGCAGCTATCGGCGTGGCAGCTTGTGCGTTGTCCTGGGAATCATGCTTCTGTGCTCTCCGCGTAGGCCACGCGTATGGCCTTGGACTGCGAGTCCAGTTGCCCAGCCTGGGGCTGGAGGGTTCCCGCCTTTCCTTGAGAGTGGGATTTAGTTTGGCGGCCTGTGAGCTACCTTGGGAATCGTGTTTCGGCGTTTCTGTGTGGCCGGGCGTGCGGCCCGTGGACTGTGAGTCCTGTTTCTTCTCCGACTGTGGTCACCGTGCGACGGTGCCGGTACGTGGGACGATCCCCGTACTTCGTCAGGTTCGGACGTTGTTTTCCATTAACTTGAGAGTCTACTCCTTAACCCTCCACTAGTCGTAGCCTGCCTGCACGCGAGTGGACCCACCAGGGAGTGGTGGGGAGACTACCCTGAGGACGGTTTTTAGGCTTGTTTCCGTAGGGCCCCTTGCCTTTGCCACCAGAGTCCGGTGGGTGGAAAAACCAACTAGAGGACCCGACCTAGAGCAGATGGTCGGTGTGTGCACACGTGGTTGGGGGCGGTTGGACCCACGTTAACGGGCGTGACCCCAGCTAGTCACTTGTTTGTGGTTACTTTTACGGTATCTTAGTTCCTGCTGGGCCGGAGGGAGACACCTGAGGTGCGGACTAAGACATCAGTGGACGCATTCGGCCTTAATTCTAGTGGGAGGTACTCCTGTTCTGGACAGAGAGCGACAGACTGTCAGAATCTGTGACTTTGACCTTTGAGTTTTCGGTCGTGTCGACTGTTGAGTTTTCGGTTGTTTCGCCATGACGCGTGTGTTGGTTTTCGCGCCGTGAGACTAGTGCTAGTGGCTTTACCGAGGTTGCATCTTGTCGTGCGGTACCCGTGACCAGGTGTCATGGTTGCACTTTAGACAGCATGTCCAGGTTGGCCGTGTTCTGAGAGCCAGGCCTCTACGGCGTGGTTGCCGTGGGTTTTTACTTTGGTAAGCGGTACTAATGTAGTTCGGTAGCCCCGACCGTGAGCTCGGGGTGTGTTTTCGGTACAGTAGGAGTAGTTGTAGTGTCGGGTTTCGTCCGGCCACCGGGTTTACTGTTCCTACTGTTGCAGTTGCTCTTGTAGCCTTTCTTTCCGCTACCGCCGTTGTTTCTGATTGGGGTTCCGTGGTATCCCTGCTGAGTTTCTATTTTGGAGACTCATTCCCTACTTTTCAGGTGTGACGGTTCTTCTTCCTCGAGATTCGAGGGCGCGGTGCGGATGTTCTCAGTTGCCAGCTCGTCGGGCCGAGTGTTCACTCGGCATGTGGTACGTTTTTACTGCTTTAGACTATACTTTCTGTTGGACTGGACTCTGTTGTAGCTGTAGTTATTTATTTATTTCTATTAATTGTTGTCCTGCTTTATTTCCTATTTCTTTGTGCCACCACACTCCTTTTAGCCCTTCCGAGCCCTTCCGGCTCGTGGGCGACGGTTCGAGTCTCGGGTTATCGGGTCTCTCCCGGTAATCGGATTCTCGGGTCGTTTCAACTGGTATCAGAGCAGTGGTTGTGGACGTTCATAGGAATTTGAGATATTGTAGTGATCAGAATCCATAATGTCCAGTACAATCGGCAGCTGGCTTAGGGTTTTGTGTTCGCTTTTCGCCTAGTTTCTCGCTTGAGAGCTTGAGTTCGCTGTTGTGGATGGGCATACATCCCACACAAAATCACAAGAGAATAAATGATGTGAAAAAAAAGGGGGGAGAATAATGATTAATGCATAAATAAGGGGAAGAAAAAGCTTGCACGTGGTGCAAAAATGGAGATGTGATCGCCAGAGGGGTTACCTCAATAATAATAAAAAGAGATCGCGAATACCTGGTGAAGATTGGAACGCGGGATGATGTGAAGTTCCTTCCTCCTTCTTCAATCGGCCGGCCGATGAGAAGGGTTCTCCTTTTGATTACCTTGCAAAAAAGGACAATGAAACAAAGCAAAACGAAAAGGGATCAGCCAATGCAAGTAGTATCAATCCCAAATAAAGAATATGATGTTGAAAAATGAAATCAACATGCGCACCTCTTTTTGTTTTTTGTTTTTAAACCCCTAGAGAAAAGCTAGGGAAGGAGATATGATATGATAATGATGATGATAGGACTTAATGCAATAAGAAAGACTGACGGTGGGACGAAGGATGATATGCTCATAAACAAAATAAACGAAATAAAAGAACCCTGCTGTCCCTGATGACAGTAAAGGGAAACCGTGTGAAGAATATGTTGATGGGAAGAAGAGGAAGCAGTGGACACAAGTGAACTCCTATGAAAAGGATGCAGAGGAACGACCGCACAGGAAGAAGAAAGAAAACTCTGCTCGTACAGAACTTGCAATCTTTTTTCCTCTGTATATGTGAGTGTTCAACCTTATGACGATCGATCCAGGCTTCCTTATATAAGATTCCAATCGGATGTGATCAAACAAGGGAAGATAAGAACGGGCAAGGAGTATCCAGGGAAAGGATTAACATCGAGCAAGAGGTTGAAACAAGGCAGGGAACTGTGAGGGAAAGATGGAAAAAGGCAGGACTCCGAAAGGTGAAACACGACCTTGCGAAGGGCGTCAATTCTTGGTTTGACGACCTACCCATACGGCGTTTCATAAAACACGACCCAAGCCAGGGTGTTTCTTCCTGGATTTAATTTTGGCAATTCCTTGTTTGAAAATCATGAGAACACGCCTAAGATCGAGGCGTTAAATTAAAACACGCCCTGAGGAAGGACGTTAACCAATAATTAAATTGATTTTGAATTTACTTTAAAATCGGATAATACCAGGAATTGACGCCCTAAAATTTAGTCGTCCTTTCTTGAGAAAATGCCCTAGATAAGGTCGCTATTTAGATAACGCCCCTCTTCAGGTCGCGAATCACAAAAAATAAAAATGAATCAAAACCACACACAAGAAAATAGAAAAACTTCATATTATGAATATATTAAAGTTCACTTTGGGGCGTCATCATAGTGACATGAGATTTGATCAACATAGCGTCATTTTTGGCGTGTCTACAGCTGCCCCGCCTTGGCGTCTGCTTTGGAAGGGAGTGAGACGAAAATGGAGTGAAAGTGCAACAAAATGGAATGAAGTGGAGCGAACTGATAAGTAGATGCCAAGGTGTGATGTGACACGCCTCAGACACTAAGCAATGAAAATCTTTCCAAGATTCAAAGTGAAACATCTCCGAGTGATCCCAAGAAGGCATCAATTTGCTGGATAAGGGAGATTAAACTAAATAAGTAAAATGTAAGGCAAAAGGTGTGCGTGCGGGCACGATAAGGAAAGACCATTGGAGAGCGGTTACCAACCAACGTGGACGTGCTACAACCAAGGTAGATTTGCAGAAAATAAAGAGAATTGAGATGGAGATCCAACAAAGGGACTTTTTCAAGGAATCAGCCTAAGCGGCTTCAGATAGAAAAAGTACTCAATTGGGAATGGAATATCTCATGTCAACTCAATCAAGAACGAGTGACCTTCATTATCACCATAATATGAAGATTTTCAGCATGAAACTCAAAGTCCTACATGATGCATGCTGAGCTAAAAGAAAAGATAAAATAAACTAAAAAATAGAAAATAATCAAGGATAATATTGCTAAGCCATCTAGATTTGGTCAAGAATCCAAGTTTCTAAGCCAACACTAAGCCGATGCCCGTTTGTCCGCGCATCAACTCAGAAAGTGGAACCATCGTCCCAAACCTTCAACGACTCAACGGCCTATCCGTGTGATCAAGACTCTCTTGGAATCATCATCGTTTTTGATGAAGGGGAACTCAAATTCCAGATTCATCAGAACCACAAGGTCCTTGATATGCTATAATAATGTAGATATCCTATAATAACAATGCTTACAACGAACAAATACAAAATGACAAGTGCGATGTGATTTCCATGAGCAACCCAGGCGCCTCTAATCCTGCAAACTTCTGCACTTTGAAAATTCATCAGTTTTCGAAATTCAAGATAATCAAACATAATTTTCCATTTAAATCATGATATGATCATAAGTGCTCAAAAAAAAAAAATTCAACGAAATAATAGCACTTAAGTTCATTAACACACCTGAATATTTAAATTCATAAGCTCATAAAAACACGCCTGCACCGAATGGCGTCAAACCATGAAAAGCGCCTTAATATGTAGGCGTTAAAACATGAAACACGCCCTTCAGCAAGGCGTGAAACCCATCGAGAGGCCAAAGAGTAAACGACCTACTAAAGGGCGTTACACAAAACACGACCTTAGAAAGGTCGTCAATTCAAAAATTGACGCCCTAACAAAAGGTGTTAATCAATCCAACGCTTCCGTTTCCAAATCGAAAGCAAAATCAAATCCTAATAGCCATCAACCTGCTAACTCCGAACAACCTTAAGCCCTCTTCAAATCTTTATAAAAGAAAGGCTGCTTTCCTCAACCTAAAGCAACTTTTTCTCTGAACCTCCGTAGCCGGCTCTGTTCTCTTTTCTCTATTTGTTCTTCTCCCGCAGGCACTTGTCCGAGCTCCTTCTGCAAAGCCAATAAAACAATGGAGAGGATGATTAAGAGACCTAGGTCTTCCACCCCTAGGTTGACTGAAATCCAAGGGCACATCTGCAGCCGAGTTGCTCAACATCAGGTTGGTGAATTCCTCTACTTTTCCCTCTGCTTATATCTTCTTTCTTTTCTTTTTATTGGATCCTTCTGTCAAACTACTTCTTACATATGCTCATGTCCGGCACTATTGGCACTGTCCATATTTTCTTTCCACAGGACTACCCAAATGTCCCTGGTGCTAGGAGATTTACAAAAGTGAAGTGGTTGCCCCTTATTCTCTCCAAGTTTTCTTCTGATACGAGAGTATACCTAGCAAGATGGCATCTTTTGGGCCTAGTAACCCATGCCAAGCACTATGACCAAATTCACTTAGATTGGGCTGCCATAGGAGCATTGATTGAACTTTGGCATCCTTCCACTCATACCTTTCTCTTCTTGACATTTGAAGCCACCATCCTATTGGAAGAGCTAGAGTTGATCTTAGGCTTGAAAAGAATGAAACAAGGAGAAGAAGAAAAGATGGCCATCATGCCAAGGCCAATCTCCTCTCATGAATTGCTAACCTCATTGATATCTAGCCCAAACATAGTGAACCAAATCAAGGTCACTAAAGGAATCAATCTCTTGAAGCTTGCCTCATGGGTGTACAAGAGAGCGGATCAAGCAAAGGAAGAGGAGGAGATAGAAAAGATAGCAAAGGCCTTCGTGGTGTGCTTAGCAGGCGCACTCTTGTTCCCCTCCACGGAGGACTTTCTAGAGGAGGCCCAATTGAGCGCGGTGATGAGCTTATGGGAAGAGGAAAGAGTTGGACCGGTTATCCTAGCCTATCTCTATAGCGGGCTTACTTTGGCGGCGATGGGAAGGCCCATATACGGGTGCATGCTAGCACTCTCTAGTTGGGTTGATCTACACTTCAAATTCGATCCATGTGGCGAGGCCCAACAACCCTCAAGAATCTTTTCAAAAAGCCCACTCTCTTACATGACCGGTTCGTTAGGAATAAGCAATAGGGTGATGAACCGGATTCCTCAAGTAAAGAGGAGAGGGGATTGGAGAGAGCACCTAAAGGTAATGCCAAAGAACCTCTTTACATGTGCCCCGAGTGTACTCAAAATGCAGGAACTTCGTGCACGATTCTCTACCGGTACGGACCTTCGTCTCATTGGCGCTTCGGACTTCATACTATACAACTCTCACAGATGCCTTCCTCAAATTGGACTTCCAAGGCAACGTCTAGAAGACGTCTGTCATCTCCCTCCAATCAAATCAAGAGACCTAGGCAGCAATGAAGATGGAGAAGAGGCTATCACAATCCAAGCCCTATGGAAGATTAACAAACCTCATCAACCTGTAGAGAGTTTGGAGGAAGACAAAGATCAGTGGAAAAATTATGTAACAGCTTTGAGAAAGCTAAGACCCAAGGTGGCTCATTAAGCATTGTAATCTCTCTTTTCAAAGTAATAAAAATGATTGTTTTCTGATTAAGCCTTACTGCTGTGCTTCAGATCAAATCCTTAAATAACCTGTCGTTCTGTTGCGAATAACGCCTCAAGCAAAGGCGTGAATTCATAAAAGGATGCCTTCATGATAGGTCGCTTCCAATATTCCTGTTCACACATTTGACGCCTTCACCAATAGGCGTTACTTAAATAACGACCTAGAACAGGGCGTTAATCGATCCAAATTCCCAAAATATATTCGTTGAAATTCCAAAAGTAACGCCCTCAGGAAAGTCACGTTTCAATCAGGTAACGCCTCTAGCTCAGGCGTGAGTAAAAATCATAATAATTACTTCGATCACATCAATCAACGCCCATTGAATGCGTCTGATGACGGTTATCATTCCCCATGCAAATAAAATTGACGCCTCGAGCAACGTCGTCTATATTATAAACACGCCCATGTCATAGTCGTGACTTCCACAAAAAATACCTCTTCTCAGGGCGTCTCTTCTTTTCGAATGCTAAAAAAAGGCTTTCCCCCTTTCTTCTTCTTCCTCCGTTCCATTCTCTCTTCTCTGCAACCCTAACCGAAGCTCCCCCTCCCCTCTTCTCTTCCTCTATCTCTCTCTCTGTCCTTAGCCCTAACCCTAGCCATGGCCAGAGGCGGTTCAGTCAAACGGTAGAGGGTGGCCGCTCCCGAGGTGGTTGATCTGGGCGACGACGCCCATGGTGAGGAAGGGGCCATCGTGGCGGTTGAAGAAGACGCTCCAATGGCGGAGGCCGGCGACGAGGCCGGAGGAAACCAAGAAGCCCACGAGGAAGGCGAAGGAGAAGAAGACGGCGAAGGCGAAGGGGGTGAAGAGGAAGAAGGTGGCGAGGAAGAAAGCGGTGAAGAAGGAGAAGGAGAAGGAGATGAACCACCACCCGCGGCGGCGATCCTCCCTCGTGCCGGCCAACTGCGGCGGCCATGGCAGCCAAGGCCTCGACCACAAAATCAGAAGCACAAGAAGGTAAGCCTCAAACCCTTTTCCAATTTTATTTATTTTAATTTCATTTTTTCCTGATTTTCCATAGCCCTCGGGTATAAACCCTGCAACCCAGAAAGAAGGCGCCCTCAGGGGCGTCGCGATCTCAAAATACACGCCCAACCCAAGGGCGTTAATTATATTATTTTCATGAAAAAACAATTAACCCCATAAGAACACGCCCTAAAGCATGTCGCCCAATTAAATTTACATATTATGCTGTTAATTTTCGCATGCTGTTATTTTTATTCTATTTTTTGAAAAACTGGAAACCACGCCCCACACCAGGGCGTCAATTCTAAACAGACGACCAAACCAGCGGTCGCCCAATCATTAATTCTTTGACTAATTGAACGAACCCAAATTGAAAACGCCCTACTCAAGGGCGTGAACTGAAAAACCTTTAGGGTTTTTAGAAATTAACCACAAACACACGCCCAACACAGAGGTGTTTCATAGATGAAAAGCGACCTAGGGTAGGTCATTATTTAGAAGCTCAAACAGACCCACGCCCCCCTTAAGGGCGCAACTTCAACAAAAAATGACCTGAGGAAGGTCGTTAATTCCAATAACACCAACATTCATCCTGGGGCAATCAAAATGAAATAAGCATGAATAATCACAACAATTAAACCAACAATTCTTATTTTATGCATGCAGGGGCTGATGAGGACGCGCATTTCATGGGTCATGGTCTGGGCAGCTTACTACGGCCTCCCCGAGTTCCAGAGAGAGAGGGTAGATGCGATGGGGTTCGGGGCCTTCCTCAGCATAGAGCCAGTTAGGCCAGACCTACCACTCATTCAGGTTCTACGGGAGAGATGGGATAGGACTAGCCGGGCATTCCTGATGCCTTGGGGACACATGATTCCTACCCTGGAGGACGTGGCCAGGATTACGGGGTTGAGGGTAGATGGAGAGGCTGTGAGCGGGATTACCTACCCAGACTACACCGAGCATGCCCAGAGATTGCTAGGGTTGGAGAAGGTTTACGAGACCCCTAGCGAGTGCAGGACGATCTTCCGTACCGACCTCACCACAGTGATGGGTTTAGGGAATGCTAGGAACAGGTCAGGAGAGACCCTAGAGCAGTTTTCACAGAGGCTGATAGACGGGGCTAGGGAAGTGTACTGCCAGGACCCGACCGACAGGGAGAGAGCTGACCTAGACTTGAGGAGGTTCTTGCTACTGCTACTGGGGAGGCTGTTGCTCGGGACAAAGGGCGATGTCATTAACTGCCAGTTTCTAGGGATACTCGAGGACCTGGAGGCAGTTGGCAGCTACGCCTGGGGAGCGGCTCTGCTGGCGCACATGATGGCCCACCTGTCCACGGGGACAGGGCGAGAGACGACCGTCAGTGGCTTCTCACCTTTTCTTCAGGTATGCACTTTTCATTTTTTTCTTTCTTTTATGTGTATTTTTATGTGGGTGTGAATGCCTAACTAATGTAATGCATGGATGCAGGTTTGGAGTCACCTCTACATGCCGATGGGGCACGTTGACCCACGGCCTGGGAATGAGGGAGCTTTCCCTCTAGCACGGCGCTGGGTGCCGATCGTCTTCGGCACCCCACTCGGCTACGAGTTGTGGGTTCTACGGAGAGAGCTCCGCGACTTCCCTCCCTCGCTGGTATGTATGAATGCTATGCATCTTTCTTTTGCTTTTTATTTTGAATTTATGATGATGACGATGAAATGATGATATGTATGTTTATGAATGCAGGTGCAGTGGAGACCCTATGAGGGGATGACAGATGAGGGCCAACCTTGGGTCGTAGCGGGCCGACCTCGCTTTGAGCGTGAGCTTTGGGTTCACTGCTTGAGCGAGATCGAGCCATTACGGCTTAGGTTGGTGATGAGGACGCTAGGCCTCCACCAGGAGTGGATTGAGGTAGGCGAGCCACGTGGCATCGGGAAGAAGACTCGCGGTCGTACAAAGGCGACCGACTGGAGGGTACGATTCGAGGAGCAGCACGCCGACTGGCAGCGTGGCGGGACCAGAGTTACCTCTCGCGCGACTGACAGCTCCGAGTACCTCCGGCGCTACTGGGAGGTATACGCCGGCCGACCCCAGATGAGGGTCTTAGGCGTATGTATGAATGCACTTATTTCTAAATTAAATGCAAATGCTTATGTGACTATCATGCGACTAACATGTGATGGATGCAGAATGCGCGGGACATAGCAGCGATAGATGCCCAGGCCCACCTACACAGCCTGGAGGACCAGCTGGCCGCCACACGGGCAGACCTAGAGACCCTGGTGAGTGTTTAAATTATTTCTATATGCAAATGTATTTTGTTTTTGTTGAATTATTGATGATTAGCCATTGACGATCTCAATGAATGCAGTGTGCCCAGCAGGGAGCAGTGAGGAGAGACCCAGGGGAGGCCTCCAGCTCGAGAGGACCCAGTGCAGAGGTGACTACACTGGCGGAGCAGCTAGCGGGAGCGGTGGCACGAGCCGAGGCAGCAGAGCGCTGTTGACACCCGTTTTATACCCATAAGTCGGGTCATCTCCTCATTTCATTTAATATGATGCTCCGAGTTGTTCGCTTTTCATCGAGTCTCCTGATCAGTTGAAGCCTGTTTCTTGGGTCTTGTTCTGGATAAAGAATTGGCTCCCGGTGGCATTTCGTTGGATAAAGCTTAGCAAAACCCTTCTCTTCTTTCTTGAATCTCAATGCTAAATAACGGTCTCAGACAGGTGCGTCACTGCCTTCTAACGGATGGATCTTAGACCGTTACTCTTTGAAGAGTTCTAAAGCTTAAAGGCCACGTATTCCGTGCTTACCCTGTTGAATCCACGTTGATAATAACGGTCTGTCGTGCAACCGTTGTTTCCCTATGACGCCCTATGCCTTGGCCGTCATTTCCTTGAAGAGTCCAGCTTGTTGGGGCTTCTTTCCGTTGATCTTATCTCTTTGGATAAGGTTGCAAATAGCGGTCGTTCCTTGATGCGTTACTTCCAAGTGGCGGTCTATCGTGCAGCCGTTACTTCTTTCCGGGAGTCCTGGCAGTTCAGGCCTTTTCTCTGCTACTCCGTGTTTGAGATAAGAACGTGGATTGACCTTATCTCTTTCTAATCCGATCCTCAGGACTTCCCGTTTGTTTCTTTGGACTCTTGGTGATATTATCCTCAAGGATTTGCTAAGACTTATCCCTTTTTCCTGCTGAATTATCCTCTACTCGACCTACGAGTTTTGAGGGTCTATAAATAGAACCCTCGAATTCATGGCCAAGAGGGGAGGAGATTTTGATTCACGACGAAGTGCTGCCGAATCCAGGAGCCATCTTCATCCAGGAGGAGTTGCTTCCCACGTCCATCCATCTTCCAGTCAAGG